>JAJUBI010000008.1:1800000-2311653 GCA_022419385.1 Paraconiothyrium sp. Pb-2020
GACTGAAATTGTGAGCTGCCGTCAAACATGTGGAGGAGGAGACCTGGTGTACAAGAAAAGGCCGACCACAGGATGACCATGGCAGCAGAGTTGTCGGCAATCATGAGATCTGCGAACTCGATGTATGGACTCGTCAACGCAGCATTCGCTTAACATGCGTTGCACGCGCTGTCGAAAGCTCAGACTGTCTGGACAAATGAGCGAAGTATGAAGTCTGATGTATTTCTAACAACTTGCTTCTTACCCACCCTTCCACTTGAATGTTTCGAGATGAAAGGAAAAGGGCTGTCATGGGAGCTAAAAGTACAAATGCTCAAATCATACGGGCATGGAGTTAGTCCATCCCAATACCAACATGCGAATGATCATGTGGCGGCGGATTCGCGGATCTAAATGGGACATGCGGATATGGTATGCGCTTCGCTGCTGTCTTGAAGAAGCTCGTGCTGGACGCGCCCATGTTCTCGGATTTGGTCTTCCAACATTCCAACAGATCGGGCTATGGGAGCTTCTTCTCGGCTCCCCGCGAAGGAAACCCGAACGAGCGAAAAGCTAAAAACGATTCGTACTCGCTCTATATGCTTTTCTCGTCGCAGCCCTTGACACTGTGCAACCTTGATGGTTTCTCGAAGCGACGAACCTATTGAAATCATGCTCTTGAAGTGGAGTGGAGACTGCTTTATGGCACCTAATGTACTCCTGGTTACCTCATTGTGTGAGGCCGTGCACTGGGGGGCCTGCCAACAGGTACAAAAGCCTCTCATGGGAAGGTCTTGTTCTTCACAAACTGCTCAACTTTCAAAGTGGCTAAAATTTCGAGCGCCTCTATCAAATAGCGACGAACGAAAACTTCAATATCTTGGGTCGCATGAGAACCTTGAGACCCAGGAGGAGTACGCTCATTACGCTGCAGCCTCGTCTAAAGCTGCGAGAAATGCGGTTCATGTGGAGGAGCGGAGTACTATAAGCATACTAGCTTGAGCATCATGGTGTGCTCTCTGCCCCCTTTCTTGGGTCGAAAAATCTGCAATGAAAGTCGCGATGTGGAAACGCGGAAGACTAAATCAAACTGATAGCGCAGCCATGGCGTGCATGTCCCCTGTCCTGTTAGGAAATCTTTAGGAACGACACGATGTTTCTTCTCCCGAAACAGTTCTACAACGGTCCTACTCATCATGACCACAGGGTATGTTGCCCAAAGAAGTGTTTGGAGAATAAAAAACCCCGTTTGATTGCCAGCTGCGGAACGTATCGTTGGGGATATGAGTGTAGAGTTCGTTTTGACGGATATATAAGCGGTTGCGGCCAAGTTTGTGGCAGGCGGGAAAAGTACAAACGGGCAGGCCTGGTGTATTTCGATAGAGTAGATCGAACGGCCCTGAGGAGTCGAGCTCACGACATCTGGCGGACTCCTGCTGAAGGATCGTGCAACGAGTTTGGTGTGACGATCCATTGGTAGATGCTGGGTTCAAATGTTTGGGTGCGCTAGCGGTCTCGGGCCGCACCTTACCTTGTATTGCAGTGCTTTATTCCAAATCCAAACCGACCATTCCACCGCACTTCTTAGATTCACGTCACTTTACCCTCGTCCATCTGTCATCAATTACATGAGCGACTATACGTATCTCTTGACGGAACGCCGGCAATCGAGCTAGTGTACAATATGCGAACGGATACCAGGCACCCCGTATCTCTTCCCACTGACCGTCTCCTCCTCCTTCGCATACGATCCGATCTTGGAACCTTGTGAACTTGATCGCAAACCGAGCGGAGCGGAGCGTTTTGGTTTCATTAATTTCAATCTGCATGTTGGTACGCATGTCTGCAGGCGAGACCGCCAATCATCCCCAATGCGATGCTGTGCATGTATTAGCTCGCTTCGCCTCCTCTGCGGTCAAGAACCGCCGTTCTGCCTCACTCGGAAAGCAGAGCACAGCCCTGCTTCTGCCTCAGACCATTGCTGACCGGCGAAACGACTTGCAGCCTTCCGACAGCTGCCTAGTATGGTGCAGAGTTCTATGATGACGAAGGGGTCACAAACATCATCTGGGGCATGTTCGAAGCGAGAATGTGCACGGATGACGTGGCGCTGCGAGCTGCAGTACGGAATCAGCCCCAGACTGCGCCTCGTGGAGCCGCATGAACTTGAAAACTCAAGAATCGAGTCGATCCCTCCGAAGCTTTGCCAACTCATCCTACCCCAGATTTCATCCTATTCGGCCCGCTTTCCGCCCGTTGCAAGCATATTCGCAGACCTATCGTGAGCAGTCGTAACGTTGAATAGACAAGTTAATGTGCAGGGATCTGCATTTGCCATTGCCGGGGCTTCCCTCCTAATCGATTCGACACTATGTTGCCGATGCGAAACCTGCAGAGTGGATTCGCAGAAAAACCAAAAGAGGGTGCGAGAGCGAATAATAGAATTGTGGCTCCAAGTCCAGATCTACGACCTTCCAGCGAAGAGACAATTGGCAGTTGGTTATGTGAAGAAGGTATAACTTTTCATCATCATCCCTGGAGTCTTCGCTTACCGTATCAGGATCCGATTACCAGAAATTCATCGCTGCAGTCAGCGGTTCCAACCCTGGGCTCAAATATCCGGATCCAAATAACGCGAACTATTCCTTGACGGACAACAATGCTCTAGTAGTCTTACTTGAAGCACCTTTGAACGGACAAGTCGAATTCGATAAAACGGAATTCAAAAATCCTCAAGACCTCGCCGCACATTTTGGAGAAGTCTCGCCGTCTGCCGAGAATCATGATCGAAGACGAATATATATCATGGAAGGCTTGGCAAAGAAATATATCTCCATCCTAGGCGGTCATTTCATGATGGATCCGTCCTTCTTCCAGAGACAAGAAAGGACCTGCGTTTGGAGTAATGATTTTACTCCCGTTTCCGACGCGTTGCCACATCCCGCCCTGCTCAATCCGGAGAACAGCTTCCACCTTCAGTACTGTGAACTAAGGCAGTTCAACAAGGCAATCGAAAACAAGCCTTACTTCTGCAAACGAACGAGGCGACATGTAGGAATGACGCCACCGCGTCATAAAGAGGACTCCACGACCGGCATTCTCAGAAGAAAGGTATCTTGGTGGTGCAGAAGAACGTCGCAGGGCGGCTGGGATGGTAAGTCAAAGTATCAATCAGATCGTTAAGCATACTGACTCGGTGTTGAAGTGGTCATCCTCTGCGACCCTCAGCTGGATGAGCTGGATGTGAAGCCCAGAGAATACAATACAAGTAGCGGCACGTACAAGGATCTAAAGCGATCAGACGATTTGAGAAATGCGCCTTTCCAGGATGGATATATCGATTTCATACCACCTCCCTCGTCTCTCGTTGCTGCCAACAAGCCGAAGCATCCACATAGCTCTATGCTACGGGACCTAGTCCACTATTACTTGAACCACGCCGAATTATTCACCACAGGTGAATGGGCCGAACCAACTCAAACGTCATTCTTTGTCAAGAAGATCGTAGCTGCACATTACTTGCAGCTCGTCGACTACATCAAAGCCATGTTGCCTTCCCTCGAGCTACGCCTGACCACCGCCTGGGTCGAAGAGCAAGATCAATGGAAGTCGCTCCAAACCATCTCCCGCCGTTGTGGCAATTATCGAGATGACATTGAGGACACACTGCTGAGTCTCGGATACCCTATCGACGCACTAAAGACTGGGCGAGGCTTGGGCTGGAAAGATTGCCAGAAAGACTTCCAATACATCTATTTCCGGCTCAAGGTTCTGAAAGAGCGTGCAGACACTCTTATGCAGTCAATGACCGGCCTGGCAAGCATCGCCGGTAACAGACAGAATCTGGAAGAGGCGAAGCGTGTGAAGCGTTTGAATCTACTCGCGTTGTTGTTCGTGCCGCTAGCGTATACGTCTAGCTTGTTCAGCATGCAGGACGATTACGCGCCGAATAAGGGGAGCTTCTGGGTATATTGGGTATGCGCGCTGTCAGTGGTTGGTCTGACGCTCATCATTACGTGGACACTGGACTCAGCATTGGACGAAGCAGCACAATGGGACGTGCCCTTCCGCAGGTGGTTGCGGAGCAAGCGGTACCCAGACCAAAAATTGGAACCAGCACCGAAGGAAAGAACAGGGACGGGGTTTTACAAGTTGTGATACCTGTTTCTTATGCTACGACTGACGAATCTTCTTTCAAACTATCAAATATCTACAATGAGCTTTTTTATCCGATATATCGTAGTACCGCCATTAACCATGTCTCTCAGCCGCGCCATCGGCTTCGACAGCGATTTTACCACGGCTCCATCTTCACACACTTCCTCACACTGCTCGAATGTCACAGACCCTCGTTGCTCACATCGTGCCTCTTCGGCATATCTACGACCCGTTTAACTAAGTTCTCAAAAATGCTAGATGTTTCTGCAGCCGGTTTTTGTAATTCTTCCAGACTTTTAACTTGAGCATCTGAGCCGATGCTGAGGAGGCCTGCATGTAATATAGGAGGTGGCCACTGCTAGACATTATTGGGGCTTCTATGTGTGATCTTAGCCTCGATTTGAAACTCGAAGCATAGGACATCACTTACAGGGTATCAAAATCGAGGAGCCTGATGTTACTGTTCGCGTCGAACTTTCCTACGTGACGGGTTAGCCATCCGTAGCCTTGTGCATGTTCTCTTTCGGCAGTTTAACATGTGCTGCTAGGTAGTGTTGTGGAGACAGCTACGAATGTACGCCGGTAGTAACAATTGATGTAGGCAAAAGTAAACACTTTGGACTCTTTGATATGTTACTGTCCCTGTACACCTTGTGCCCATCCCCTTTTTGCAGAAGCATGACTTCCATTTCACACCCTCAGCTTCCAACCATCCCCTTCACCCATACCAATCCCTTCTTCACTCTCATCCCCACCTTCCCACCTCCCTCCTTCTCCTGCCACCAGAACCTCACCCCTACACTCCCACCCTCTATCCCCTCCTCACCATCCCCCACCGTCACCTTGCCCAGTATATCCGTCACCCCTCCATCCGGACTCAACACCACCTTCAACACCCCTTCCTCCTTTACAAACTCATGAAGAACAATCCACTCCGCGCGCGTCATCGCTGTAGTCGTCAGCGTGGGCCTGCTAAAACGGTCGTAGAGTAAGAGACACGGGACGTGCAGTTCGTAGAAGCGAGTTCCTGATTCGAGGATGAGGGGGAGCGTGCGGATGGGGCCGCCGTGGGGGGAAATGTAGAGGAGGTCAGAGAGCCGGGAGTGGCGGTGGGGGAGGAGGTAGAGGGTGAGATCAGGGAGGGACGGAGGAGGCATGTGGATAGTGTGAAGTTTTTGTTTTGGGGTTAGAGTTCGTTGCTTTATATACTGTAGTAATGATAGTTCTGAAAGGATGTAGGGGTTCGTGGACGCGATGTAGGAGGGCTCTGTGTGTGATCTCCCGGCTTGGGTGAACTCAATCCATCCTCCAATTAAGGATGCGCATTGTTTAGGAGACGTTGGCAGATATTGAAGGAATAATTGACTTCTTATGTGGAAGAGGCTGAAAAGCCAAGGTATCTAAACTATATGTACAGAAAGCATTGGAAAACATCATATCACTAAATGTGATCAGTGAACCATGCTCTTTCCAATCTCAGATTCCCAGTTGTTGGCGCGCTCGAAACCGTTCGAGTGTGTTTGGTAATCCGTCATGGCTTGAATGACTTCATCACGGCTTGTCACGACGAAAGGGCCGTACTGGACTATAGGCTGGTCCAGTGGAAGCCCAGCGACGAGAATAAATCGCGACTCAGATTCAGCACCCTCTTCTACGGCAGCTTCGATGCTGTCTCCTTTCTTGTCAAAGACAACGTTGTGGTATTGGGGGATCGGTCGCGATACACCCTCCGAGGAGAAAATCGTGGTGCCATTGAGCGTGTATGCGAAAGCGTTCCAGCCCTTGGGCAGTGCCTGTTTCACGGTGCCGCCTGGCTGCACTGTGAAGTCGAGCAGCCAGACAGGGGTGTATGCCAGCTCTTTGAGCGAATCGGTGTCATATGCCCGCCCACTGATGATCTTGACCTTCACTTTGCCATTGTCGCCGGTAGCTTCAGGTATCTCCTTCGCCCTAAGATCCCGGTATCGCGGTTCGCAGGACTTCAATTCCTTCGGTAAGTCGACCCATAGTTGCATGCCCACGTTGGGTGATCCGTCTTCGTTCTGTCGCGGCATCTCAGCGTGAACGATGCCCCGCCCAGCCGTCATGAATTGCAGATCACCTGCTTCGATAGTGCCTGCGTGGCCTGCGAAGTCTTCGTGGTCGACTGCGCCAGATAGGAGGTATGTGATCGTCTCCTGGCCCCGGTGGGGGTGGTCAGGGAAACCAGCGCCTGGCGGAATGGCGAAGTGGTCGAGCATGAGGAATGGCGAAAAGTTGCGGAGTTGCGGGGTTCCAATGGATCTCCGTACTCGTGCACCTGCGCCTTCAGATTGTTCGATAGCCAGGAACGACTTTTGGATCTTGCGCGGGGCAGTCGTGGTGAGGGGTTCGTCGGGGATTACGGGCAATCCCCTGAAAGATGTCGACGTGTTGGTCGCCATAGCGCGTGTGGTGTTTGTAGGATTCAAAACTGGTCGGATGTGTTTTGATAATTGCGTAAAGCGTGAAAGCATGTACTCGTTGTTGTAGAGTGCGATGACGATTGCAGCGATGGCGAAAAGTATAGAGAAGAATGTCTTCATCGATCGCGCGGGGTCTACTTATACTTGTAGCGGGGATGTTGTCGAGAAGATTCGAACGAGGAGCTAGAAATAGTCGAAGAAGTTGGCGCCATGATGAGAGCTTGTGTAAGACGTTAGAAAGCGGCGATGATTGGAAGAAGCTTGGCGGCCGTTTTGCTTTGGCAATCCTGACCAAGCAGCCACAGATGGCACTTGCCCTCGGTAATCGATCGTCACGTGCGTGTTCTAGCGCAAATCCCGCGGACGGATGGTGGCGCTAACCCAAGTATTGTTCGATGAGCCTCACGTACATCGATCATCTCAGCGATCCTCAGTGATTCTCAGCGGCTTGGGCTTGGAATTATCGATCTGTTGTCCCTGTATTCTGCACGACTGGAATGCCGGGTGCCCGAGTATGAGCCTTTGAGTAGAGGACCCACGACTACTAATATTTCAGTTATCATGTATACTTTGCGCCGACCTTCGAATCTACTTTTACAATTAGCCAGGATCATCTTGCGGTCCGAAATGATAGCTTTGCAAGAGTTAGAATGGTATGCGTATCCGCTCACCGGTCATAACGCGTGCAAGGTTGCAGTCTCTTGCACCCGCGTCAAGTTGCGCAACCCAAGGCCTTCAACTTTCTCCTTAACAAATGTGCGAACATGTAGGTTCCGACTCAGCAACTTGGAATAATGTTCCAGTGATTTCGTTGCAACGATTCCGTAGATACCTTGAGCAATGGTTCTGTGGTCTTCAGCCTTGTACAACATGCTGCGCCCCACCGGCCTTCTCGACTCAGCAAGGCATCATTGGTCCTTTCTACTATGTGTAGGCTGCGTTTTTAATGCAGCCGGTCAGCTGTTAACTCTACTTAAGCCACTGATAGGCCTGAATCTTCTAGATCACCCGTGTCCTTTTCTCCTCATTTTCTGCGGCATAGCGACTTCCCAGCGCGAATGCGATAACGCTTCTACACCCCTAGAATCGTTACAATGACGCTATAGATTGGTCCACGATGGATAAATGTCAATGCAAGCGGCCGGATCTCCAAAGCCTTCCAGGAGGCTTTTGCTGCATGAGCTGCGGCTATTTCAGCCCATTCGAAGCTCAATCCGAAATCGCGAGCACTAGCTGCGGTTATTTCAGCCCATTCGAAGCTCAATCCGAAATCGCGAGCACTAGCTGCGGTTATTTCAGCCCATTCGAAGCTCATTCCGAAATCGCGAGCACTAGCAGCGGCCACGCAAAATACCACTACAAACAACTACTCTCTGACAACTATATACGGCTCGTACGATTGCGCGGAGGTTCCACCGAGGATGATTTGCAATGCGACATTCTTCTCACCACTCTGGAAGGTCACTGGATGTATGAAGCATTATCGTATACGTGGGGCGACAACACAACATCAAACACTATATATACTCCAGAAGGTTCGTTAGGAGTTACGGCCAATCTATACGCGGCTTTGAGGGACCTGCGCTTTGCTGCGAAAGATCGAATTCTATGGGTCGACGCTATTTGCATCAATCAAGACAGCAATTCGGAGAAGAACCACCAGGTTCCTCTCATGAGGTCAATTTTTGCAAAAGCGAAGCGCGTTGTCATTTATGTCGGCCCAGATGCGACCCAGAAGATAGTAAGACTTTTCAAATGTTTTAATGATACGGACTATCATCACTTCCATCATCAAGGTCGACACCAACGCTTTGACCAGCTAGAACTGTCGGAGTTTCTCTCAAGACCCTGGTGGAGCAGGGTCTGGATTCTCCAAGAAGTCGCCGTTGCAAAAGAAGCCCTACTTATGTGTGGTACAGCAACGATCGATTGGGCCAAATTCACAGCTGCTCACATAGTTGCTAGGAAATTGGTGCCAAGCGACCAGCGGCGTGCCACGCCTCCCGTACTTTTGTTACCTAACCATGATGCAACACCTCTTAGAGACTTCATGTCCCTCATGCATACGGCGCGGAGCTCCAAGTCTTCCGACCCCAGGGACAAAGTGTATGCACTTCTCGGTCTCTTAAGCCCTAAGGTTCACCATACACTGGTAGCAGACTACGATATTTCCAAGCGCGAGCTGTACGTCGACCTTCTCATGAACATCATCGCCACGTACAGAAGTCTCGAGATACTTTGTTTCATCGGTCGAGATACATATAGCACGAAAAGTTTTCATTGGAAAGAGGAAGTAGCTAGGGCAGTCTCCGTGAATGAAAGTTTTAAGTCAGGCCGCTTTTCTCACGACCATGTCGGACTGGATTATCGCTTTCGGGGCACTGAACAAACACTCAACATGGAGCAATCGCTGGGTTGGGACGAAGAGCCGATAATTCAAGAATCTTTTCCTTCATGGCTGCCGCAGTTGGATCTTCCGCAGGTTTTACTTTCCTACTGCCACATTGGTTGTGGACAGGGAACTTGGCCGTTGCCGATTGCCAACATTTGCACCAAGACGTACGATCATGATAAACCAGCCTTAACGATTCAGATCATAGCTATGGACGCTTTAATCCAGCCTCCATGCTCTTTGAGCCACCTCTACTTCATAACAAGCGATGAATTCGTAAGACGCGATGAACACCTATCAAAATCAAAAAATCTTCTTGCTTGGTATGCAAATCGTGGCTGGCCCCCAAGCAGGCAAGACTACACGTCCATCGAGAGGTTTTGCAACGGACGTACACTCAAATTCACCCACTCATCTTGGATCATATGTTCTGACCGAGTTCGCGTGGGAGACAAAGTGTGCCTAGTCTATGGTGTTAGAGTGCCGTTAGTTTTGAGACCGGTTGAACAGAAAGGGAGCTGCCAAACTTTCGAGCTACTTGGGGAATGTTTCGTGGACAACCCAAAGTATGCCCTCGAGGATCTTGACCGTCTAGCGACGTCTCTGGAATGGGAACGCGTCTGCTTGATATAGGTTACACATGTTGAAGCGGGACTCAAAATTGATTTTGACGGATAACATCGTGTATCGGCTATGCGGCTGTACTTTGCAGGTATACCTATAGAAGCTAAAGTCTTTCGCTCAACAGAATTCAACATCGCTTTGATATCTACTGTCTAATAGACATATCCAGGTTGCTCTGCCATTCCTCTGCTTACATCAGTTGTTTGACCATGAAAAGTGAAGAGGAAGTTGATGATGATTTTGACGGCTCAACTGCATGTCAGCTATACGCTCGTTATCGCCGGAGCCAATGAACGAGCTCCGAGGCGCCGGCTTAACCCCACTCGATTACTGTACATCACGACACTGAGCGTCGAACATGCCTGCACCTGCATCTTCCATCAACTTGTAACAAGACCGACAGGCTGCAAACATGACGGAGCTACTTGATTTGTGTTACGATGTGTTAATCCGCATTCTAGAAGAGATAGATCCTGAGGATGTGGGCCGGGTTGCACAGACATCGCACGGCTTCAATGACTTTATCAAGAACAACACCGCATTATACAAAGCACAATATCTCAGGAACTTTGTATGCGTTGATGTCGCGATAAGTGTACTGTCCGAATCTGATTTTGTACAGGATGACCCACGGAGACGACCAACCGATCCAGAACCAGCATGGGAACCGCAGCTACAAAGACTCGTTAGGTGCAAGAAAATGCTCGAGTCCGCGAACACCGATCTAAAGGTACAAGATTCTTTTTGGTGCTAATACAGACACTAAAGACCACAGCGTGATGAGTTTAGGTTCATCGCCTCAACACTCGAGAGCCTCATCGCCACCGGCTCAACTGACGAAGCCGGCGTATCTTACAACCAGCAACTAACAACTGAGCTCTTCCAACCCATCTTCCAGAACTACGATGCATTTTTATGTCGCTCATCTCTCTACGGCCGGTGCGGCAATTCCAATCAAAAGCAAGCCTCGGACGAAGAAGACCGGCAACTAAGCGCAAAGCTACACTGCCTCTTCGGCATCCCCTCTAGCAACATCGGCCGAAGAGTCCTTTCCACACATCCGTATGCGCGATCCCGCGTATATGACTTACGCAACTACACCGACAAAACCATGTGGGGCCCCTTCCGCGACGACGGCAGCATGAGAGCAGACTGGGAAATGATCGAAAGCCTAATGATCGTCCTAGGCTACAACTCCGGCCTCTGCTGCCGGCGCTTCCTGCACCGTTTCCGGCCGCCCTGGACCGAGCCCCTTGAAGGCGTGCTCCCCGAGCGCGCAAAGACGTTGCCCGCGTACCCGCCGAAGCTCTACCTCGAGCCGGACATCCCCCTCCAGCTGAAAGACCCGTACAACGTTTCTGGCGTCTGGTCCCGCATCGTGTGCTTCATGGATTACAACGATCTGTACAATTACAACTTCAACTCGGAGGCGATGAGGGTGCCGTCGGATGAGCCGAGGGAGCCGATTAACACTGAAGAAGCGATCAGACACATCATCATGGATCTGAAGGTTACGGAGGTCCTTGAACCACGGGAATTCGACAATCAGGCTCTTCCCGTTGTGAAGTTCGCGGGTATGTCTCGCTCGGTTGACGCGTCTTGGGATCCGAACGCGAATTCTAGAATTCGTGGGTCGGTACGCCTCACGCCTGAGGGGGAGGTGCGATGGCGGACGATCTCGGTGTTTTACGGGTAAGTAGATCCTCGTCTGTGTATTCTATGAGCTGAGTATTACTGACGTGTGACAGCGGAGAGGAGCGATGGCGCAGTGAAGGTATTCAGGTTGGTGGTGTACGGTCACAGCGTGGCGTTATTGGAACGTGGTTCGATAAGGATATGGATCCGCATGGGCCTGCGGGGCCGACCGCATTCTGGAAAATTTCTGATAAGAATCTGGATCTTGACAGCGAGGAAGGTGAGGAGGAAGAGGACGACGACGAAGAAGAGGATGAGAACTGGCATATTGGGGCGGATGAGGTCGATGAGGTCGATGAGGAGGGGGGTTGGATGATTTGAGAAGAGCTTTGGACTGTTTGGACTGATACACATATAGAGCTTGTTTGCGTGATGGTGATGAGGTAGATGCTGAGATTGACGTCCAGGGGACACAGTATTACTTTCATACCATGGATTATTCAGCTTTCTTCAAGTTCAAGCTCGATCGTATCACCTCTGACGAAGTATTCTCCATTGACCCAAATATAGCGCGAAGTACAAATGCCGTGAACGCTACGCGGTCGATCATGACTGCAACAGTCCACCTTGTTACAACACATACATCTAAGCAACAGCCACCTCCTTCGTCACCGGTTCCTTATTCGCCTCCTTAGCAGCCTCCTTCTTAAACCTCTCCGCCCTCCCATAGCTATCCGCATAACCTCCCAACACCGCCTGCTCCGCCGTGATAGGTTTGTACTTCGGCTCCTCGCCCTCCTCCCTACAATTCGGCAGACACTCGACCACATAATCCGGATTCCCAGAGAAGAACACCGGGATAGAGTATCTCTCCTTGCCACTCTGATTAATCACTCTATGCGTGTTCGAAATATACTTGTCGTTGCTCCACCGCATCATCAAGTTGCCCAAGTTGACGACGAACGCGCCAGGCGTGGGCTCCACATCCAGCCACTCCTTCGTGTGGTTGTCCAGCACTTGCAGCCCTGCGACTTTATCCTGCAGCAGTATCGTGATGGTTCCGAAGTCAGTGTGCGCGCCGATCCCCCGCGTGAGCTTCTGCGGGCTGTCCGGCGGCTGGCTCGGGTAATGCAGCAGACGCATCGTCGCGACTGCGCCCTCTGTGAACTCGTCGAAGTAGCTTTCGTCGAGATCCAGCGTCTGCGCGAGGACCTTGAGGATATCCTTTGCGAGGTCGACGACCTTGTAGTAGTATGCGAGGGCCGTCTTCTGGAAGTTTTCGACGTCGGGGAGCACGGTGGCAGAGGGCCACATGTTGGGGCCCGAGTTGAGCTTTTTGTTTACGAAGTAGGGGTGTGATTTTGAGATTTCGTCGCCGATGTAGAAGCCTTCTTTGAGCTCGGGGAGGGTGCCTTCTTCGAGGATTTGCGACTTGAGGAGCTCGTAGCCGCGGTTCCAGGTGTTTGATGTGTCTGCGCAGTATGGTCAGTAAAGTGCTACGTGGTAGGTGGGAGCATTGCTACCTTTGTTGATTTCCATTTTCTGCTCTAGCGGCAGGTCGAAGAACTTCTTGTTCCAGTCCATGATGCCTTGTTGCAGCTCCAGAGGCACGTTGTGCCCGGTGATCTGGAAGAAGCCATTGTGAAGGCAGCAGCTGCGCACGTCGTCTACGAGCTTCTTTTTTGCGGCCGCGTCGCCGGTGTAGAATGCTTCAACCAGGGTCAGCGATCAATGCCACCGCGTCTAGAAGTATGTTGGATGTGTACCTGAGAAGTCGAGAATCGGGGGAGCGTCGCCGACACCGACCATTCTGACGGAGATAGCGGGGATAAATTAGCTAGCGTGACCGCTACGATGCTCGTGGTGATTGTGACTGATACGCCTACTCGTTACTTGAAGCGATTTTATGCCTTCGAATGTTCGGCATTAATTGAAACCGCTGCTACCCTCTCCTGGTACGTACGCAGTGGTGGGGTTCCTGGTGGTGGTATGACATGTGGCCGGCTCGTCTGGAAAGGAAGCAGGATTCCCCCCACCTTTGTCTATCGAATGATAGTGTAGAGCCATATGGCGCCAGGCTAAATGGCTTACTAGGTTACTTTGGGGGTCGTATGGGGCATGGGAGTCAAGGTAGGTTCTGGTGATTTGATAGTATATCCCACCCACCGTGCACTGATGGGGCTAAGGAGTGTTGTGAGACCTGTTAAGACTTGATTGTAAGTCTTGTTCGTGCGGCTAATAAGTTACAACGTTGTTTTATGGCTTTGAAGTATACGGGAAAGTTGTGCAGGAGGTTGATGACGATTGCATATCGGTTTAAACATGAATTAACATATACTTCAAGTATCGAAGAAAAAGGAGGTTGAACCGTATATGTTCAAGGAAGCAGGGTATGGATGAACCCAAACGTACAAATAAGCCGAACCCATTGATGATGAAATGGCCCTTCGATTGGCCGGTGGTCATCCTCTAGAAACAAGCCAAAGCCAGCAACAACAGCACAGTCGGGGATTCGAACAATTGTAAATCGTACAGTCAAATAAAGGTAATCCCAAGACCCAAGGAAGCTGTTGTAGAACCTACACTCAGGATTGAGAGTCGTCATGCTGTAAAGTGTCGTGGTCAAGAAGTCATCACAGCGCCGGCTCCGCCAGCGCCCTCTCAACCTCGCTCCAGCTCCGCATCCTTCTCTTATCCTGATCCCATAGACCGCCGTACACCCCATGCGTCCATATCCAATCGTCGCACAAGATCAGCTCGTCGTCGTCGCCATAATAGCTCATCGGCACATCAGCCTCCCATATCGTGACGCGATCCTCGGGTGCCCAGTCCCGGGTGTACTTTGGCGTAAGATGATTCTCGTTCACATCCACGAACACAATGTCAATGTGTCTGCCATTGTACCTGTCAAACAGCTCGTCGATATGTCTGGCATGCAGTAACTTTGGACGAAGAATGAAGAGCGTTTCTAAAGAGGAAACCATGAAGTAAAAGTCGAGATGGGTTGGGTCCATTTCGTTCGCTGTCATGGCCAGACGCTTGATGTTGGGCGGTGGATATTGGAAATAGTCAGATGTGTCATAGCTGCATATGAGTTCCTCTAGGTTCGGCATGTGTAGAAAGATGTTGCGACTGCTGCAGTAGGGCTTCATAAGCACCTGCTCTGAAACCGGTACGTAAACTGGGTTGAAGTCGATGGCGAGCCGCTTCAAGGTAGACCCGACGGTAAGGCACACGTCTATGACCTGAGGCAAGCGAACCCGAGGTGTCCTTCCACAGCTATCTGATCTAGCAGGTGAGATAAATAACGAGAATACATGTCGCTGGACATCAGCATCGTGGAATAACTCTTCATTGCGCCCAGCTTGACCATATCCAAGCGCCAGCGGGTGATTTCCAAGATCAAGCCCCAGCGTCCTACGGAAGCAGGAATGCCTCGTGACATCATTCAGGTACAAACAGTTCGTGTACAGATACCGTGATGCGCAGAGGTAGACGGTCCTCGACACCAGCGTTAAGGCGCGCAGCGCCTTGGTTGCTGGATGCGAGGGTGAGTAGGCGATGGGTACTCGGCCGTCGCGGGTGCCGACCAGTTGGTCCAAGATATTCAAGAACAACTCCACCGGTAAGGATCCAAAGGCGTTCTGTATGTGCGTGTCCGACGGCTGCATGGTGAGTGCGCAGGAGGCAAGGTTCTGGAAAGGTTATGGTGTCGGAGGGTGGGGATTCGTAAAGAGGAAGTTTAGCCGACGCGATGGGAGGCAGCAAGCGGCCGCCTACTGCCCGCGGGCATCACATGGTCACGTGCTAAGTAAATCAGGGCTTAAGGTCACACACGCATACGCTTGTTACAATCACATTCAACAGAATGACCGTCTCGTACCCGGTAGCACTGGTGCTACTGAGAACATGGCAAGCCAATGGTAGATTCTGTGTCTCACTACCACATCTCTATCATATCTTCTATGATTCTGTCGTGTCCAAGCACTTCCAACACTTGCACCCCATATTTGGAATACATCTGTCCTGCCAGCAACGGCATGTAGGGACACACTGCATGCTACAAGCAGCGAGGGGTCTCTCAGCCCATGCGTCTCCCGATGTGGCTTAACACGCTGCGTTTCCACTGCAGAGACGCCGAAATAACTCTCCTTGAAGATGTCGTCGTCGCAATCCATCCACCCAACTCGAGTATTTTCATCTCGGCACCGTCCCATCTACATCCCGCCCATCGTTCACCACCTCATAATCGCCAAAGCAAGCCTCCCCGTAGTTCGCTCGTTCTTTTGCCTTCGCTTGAGACTCGACGAACTGTTCGAGCGGGCACAACTCGTCTGAGCGTCCCTTGCAGGGCCCGCCTCTGATCGACGACAGTGGCAGTATTCCGCCATTGAGCCTCATCCGCACGAATTTGTGCTTCGAGCTCTTCGACTCATTGCCGCTCTCGTAGCCATACTGCGATGCGTAGTAGCGTACGCGCTCTTTCTTCTCGGGCTTTGGGTGGGCCGAATCACACCCGATGACCTCGGTGACCAGGCGCGCAGTAAACGGGACCATATGCGAGACGCGGAAGAGGCGATCCTTCTTTGGCGGATACTTCTTCAAGTCAGGTACCTCTCTGAAGTAGTCCACACTGAGTGCGGTGATGGCGGCTAGTATCATCTTGTCGTGGGTAAAATCCGCGTAGAATTTCATGCCTAACGGGAACGTGTCTTCGTTGTTTGTAAGACTGCTGTTGACGCTGGTGTCGCTCTCTTTGATGAGCTTTCCCTGCAGTCTTGCGAGCAACTCTTCAACATAACCGATGCCTTGAGATCGCGCCGTCGGATTGCCAAAGGAGTGTTTGTAGAAAAAGCGGATGTCTAGGCTCTGCTCAAATCCCCGCCATTCTTCTCGAGTAAAGAGATCGCAGAACTCAGAGACCCCGAGGAATTGCGTTTCGTATGCGCAGAGAAGTTGCATAGCATATGTGTCTTTGATTTGCAGTTCGAAGTGCTTCGGCGTGTACTTTGACAGACGCTTTGTGGCATGGGGAAGGTAGAGACCTGCGTAATTCCACATATGGTCATCTCCGATAGTACCGATACCATGCGCTTCAGAATTGTTGCAACAATGATGTGCTATCACAGTCAGTAAAGATTCAAATGTACGTCCATATAAGTGCGCGCCTACCAGCTAGTGTGTTATTCCAAGGTCCAGGCTCTACCTCAGGTATGATAAGTGTGCGAAAAGCTTCTGTCCAGTTGGCAGAAAACTGTGGTGATTCCTGGTAGCTAGGCCCAAAGAACCCCAGAGCCCAGTTCGTCATACTGTTGTGCATCCTGCTTTGCGACGGAGTACGCAACAGTGGCCTTCTGTCCACATCTTCCGGTTGGTAACCGAGTTGCCCTTGCGAAGCGTTGTACAACATCCTGCCGTACATGTTCCAGAATTGAACGCCAGATGCGATCTCAGCCATAGCCCCAATTCCTGTTAGGTACTCGCCACCAAGAGTGTTTCGCCATGAGTTTAAGAAAGCCAAAGGGCCTTTGAAGCGGTCTCCTTCTTCGAAAGCTTTCGCGACTTTGCCTGTGAACCTTTCAATGTTCAGTCCATCCTGTGCGTCGCCGGGATGGGGAAAACGCTCCGCGTGGCGCTGCAGTAGATGCACCTGTTCAATCTGGCAGCCATCGGGCAAGCCTATTTTCTTCACTCCAAAAAGTCCTGGCGTGTTGTATTTGTATGTTGATAATTGCCCCCAATGGTGAGAGATGTAGTCCACATCGTCGATTGTGGATTCGAGAGGTCGCAGGGGCTGCTGCGCTCCATCCTCGTACTGTGGCGCGAAAGCTCGAACAACTGCTATGAGGGCGGCGCATAGAAGGGCGACAGACAGGACCGGTTCTCATATTGAATCTTTCCGGAGACACAATCGGAAGATCCGTCTCCTCGAAGGAGTTGAGACACTCATTGTGATGGAAGGTTGAGATGTGGAAGAATGACGTCATTTTGCTGTGTCGCGTGTGCACTTGCCTTGGATGGACGAAAACCCATCGTGTCGCGAGTCATATCCATTCCCAATGCTCATACGCCCAGCGCCATGCCCATATCGTAGCTTCTATATGTCCTTCCCTGAGATGAAATCACGACATTCCTCCACCACCAACCAACCTCCACTGAACCAGCCCTCTGAGCACCATCATCCCATCATGTACAACCGCCCACCTCACCTTTCCCAGACACCGGCTCACCACGGCCGCCAGCCCATTTGTTCCCCTCTTACCCAAACCACCCGCAATTCCCTTCTCATACCCAATTTCCAGCAACCGATCCGCATCGCTTTCCAACACAGTCCTTAGCAAGCTATTCATTTCCGCCTTCGGATCCCAGATAATCTCATCTTCGTCGTCGTCGCTGTGGGGACCAGAAGAGCATGGCAGCACAGGTCGCGCGTACCACACGCCCCAGATAGTCAGCGTGCCCAAGTACACAGCCCAGGGGAGGTGCCAGAGGCGGCTCCCGCCAAGGTCGCTGGAAGATGATTCAGTGTCGAGGATGGAAGCGCCTTGCTCGACGAGAGCTGCCGCGTGCCATACAGCTCTGCCCGCTTCCTTAAGGTTATCGGCAACCCATTTCTTGACCACCTTCTGGCTGCGGGCATAATCTATTCGTGCGACAGGGCGCCCCAGAATGTGCCTTGCGCCAGCGTAGATCTGGAGGTCGAGAAAGGGCGTATGGAGTAGGATGTGTGCGGAGTGGTAAAGGGAGGAGACGGCTGTTTGGAAGGCCTGGAATTCTTTGGCGAGGTTGTGCGTCGCTGAGGGTAGGCGTGCTTGATAAGAGGAGCAGAAGGCTTCGAAGTCGTGGTTCCAAGCCTTATATGACGCCGCAAGGCGGGTCTGCCAGTTGCCAAGCGGATTGGTGTCGACTACTCCAAGTGACGTCTGGTCTCGCCTCTGCATATCCCACGCAATGGACATCAGACCATGAAGCAGTAAAGCTCGCGATAGTGCATTGAGGTTCTTGGGAACTGAACCTGAAGCGGAAGGATTGAGGTACATCTTCAAGCAAGATAGGAATAGAGGGCTTGCTGGTTCCTTTTGTCGAAGTTGGTGCCAGCTCTCCGCCGAGTCCGCTTCCCAGAGTAATTGGTCACATGGCAGATTTGACCGCAGTTCGAAGGCTGACATACACAGAGACTGGCAGAAAAGAACGGCGTGCTGTGTGTCCCACATGAAACAAAGGAATGCCAGTCTCTTTTTCTGCTCAGCATCCACCCACGTCCGCCAGTCATCCTCGAGATCGTCGGTCGCGTCTTCGAGCGTCGGAGGGCGGATTGACTGGCAGTCACTGCGTCGGATGAGGTTGATAAGCAATCCATGGAACAGGTGACTCATATCATGCTGCTTCTGACCAGCTCTGCTCTTGCCAAAACACTCGACTAGCAAGATAGTTTGCAGGACCCAGAGATCCGGCTTCGCAGAGAAACCTGCGTTTGCGAATATTTGCGGTCGTAGGACGTCGTGGATACACACCTAGCGATAATCAGCGACCGTTACCATGTAAGACCAAGTTAAAATCTTCAGTCGGATGTTTTGACCTTGGATTATAACCTGAGTTATCCCAGACTCCACAAACGATGTCCAAATGTCCGGGTTGAGTGCTATACACAATGAAGACTTACAGCAAGTTGGTGGGCATCTTTCTCACCGTATGTGGCTCCAAGCAGCAATACCGACGCTAGCAGTAAGGTATCAACACTGGAAGGATCAAATGTCGACATGTGAATCAGAGGATAAGTTGTATTGAATCTGGTGAAGAAGAGGTCGCAATAAGTCTGTAAGCATGAAAGTGACAGGAGAGGGTTGTCGCGAATGACGCGACTGCCGTCCGGTGCCGTGGGCTGTGCGATGTCGATAAGGTCCAGTACTTGTGCGCGTGCAAGCTCGTCGATGATGGGTAAGCATCTTGAAGGCTGCAGCAGCGACATCGGCCGCTCGAGATTTAGGGATGTCTGAGTGTTGGTTGCCTGGTGTGAGCAATTCATGAAAGTATTGGGGTTGTGACTCTCCGTGGTCCCCCCTTGCTCAGAGGCCTTACGGCTTGTTCGTGTATCCTCGGTCAGCGGAGGCGTTATCAGTGCAGCCGGTGGCGACATCTGTTGTGGAGAGTCTGTCCTCTGAGAAGGACCGGACCCATAGTGTGCTGTAATTGACGAAGGTTTGTCTACTACAAGATGGTCGAGCTGCAGGTCGAAGGCCTGGCTAGTTTGGGATACCGAACTGTTGAATTGAAACGAGGGGAAAGGGTCGTTCAGCACCGACTGCATCTGGCTCTGCTTTATCATACATGTCAGCATAGAGAGGAGAGTGATGCACGGGAGAAATCGTAATAATGACTCAGAAAAATCACGGAATGACTGTAAGAAATATAAATGGAAGATGCAGTTATTGAGAGAGAAGGAAGCTGCAGTCAGGGTTGCAATACGAGGCTAGGGGAAATTGAGGAAGGCGTGCCCAACCCCAAGCTTACGTCTTGTAATGTAAGAGAAAAGCGTGAAAGAAAGTATCTCTAGTAGATGCTTCTTGTTGGTGGTATATAACTAGGGGAGTGCCGCCATCCACTAGGTCCAAAAAGTGGTTTAAAGAAGTTAAGAATTGCATGTTGGAGAAGAAATATAGTATGCAAGGTACGTAAACTCACCTCTGTAGGAAATTTCAAATCTACGATTATTAGCGCTCATTCTCTCCAGGCGAAGGGTTCCTTGTTTACCAAAAAGCCAGTTGTAGTTATTTATTGTAGTAAATGGGTTATTAAACGAGCTTGCCGTGTCCGGATTGAAGATGTCGTCGAAAGGAGCATCGTTGAAAGCGAGGGGTGCAAGAGGCTCAGGCTCAGGTTGAAGAAGGTTGGTTGACCAAAATTGTCGGTCGATGGGGGAGAGGGATTCCGCTCCGGACAGTGCGTTAACTCCAAGGTTAGTAGGATGGTAGCCGCTTGCGATGCCAGAGTCGTGATCGTCGAATGTAGAGCGGCAAATTGAAGGGTCATATGAAAGTGGAGAAACGGGCGCACCGTGTTCGTGATGTTGATATTGGGCGAAATCGGGCAGTGACTCAAGTGGGCTGCCGTGCTGCTGTGGCTGTCGATGTGCAGAATCGGATTGTTCTCCGACAGAGGTTTCTAATGCAGGCTTCTTGGTCACAATGTTCCCATCAGCATCCTTCCACATACGCTTGCGTGTGTTTAGGACACCCTGACCATCGGCACCAGCTTCTTCGTCTTTTTGGCGGTGTCTTGCCATATGGCGGTCTGCATGGTGTCAGCAACCTTTCCGACATCAAACGCATGGGCCTACGGCAAGTGAGGTAAACATAGATTGACCCTGCAAACCATCCACTCTTGGATGGTAACCGAGACCGGAAAGTGGACGCACATTTTGATTCGATGTCCATTTCGGCCCACTCATGAACAAAAGGGAGGTGATTCCTTACCGAGCAAATCTCTCCTCTTGAAATGTGCCCTGCATCTCGAGCAAGTGAACTCGCCTGTGGAGTGATTGAGTATATGTCTTTGCAGATGCTCTGCCCTTGTGAAACTTCTCCCACATCCGTCGTTCTGACACACGAATCTCTTCTCCGCGTTCTTGCTCAAGTCTTTTCTCCTTCGTCCTCGCGGCATTGTGGAACCCATCGTAGCCATGATCGAATATCAACCCTCAAGCTCAGATTGACACACGTGTTGGTGGAACATTGAAGGTTGGGGGATTTGGAGATGGTATAATGGGGGTCGGAAAGGGTACGAGAAGGCGATTCCAGTCCCCTACGAGCCGGAAGGTTGTCACGATGGCCCAGATAGGCGCATACTCGGAGTAAAGAATCGGTTTGCTCTATAGCGCTTAGTGTGCATTCATGATGCGGGGGGGAGCAAGCTGGCCGATGGACCAGTGCATGAGTGACAAAAGTGGGGTAGGAGGAAGATAAGGAGTGGGGTCATCTCTTGCCACAATCAGCATAGTTTGCGCGCAGCGCCGCCATGCAGCAGGCATGAACACCACGGGAGAGGCTGATGCTTGCCCGCCTCTATCGTGGCATCAACTAGGGTCCTTGACACATCGCCGTCGGCGCGCTTACTCAAGAGTCATGTGCCGCGGCAATCAACCTGGAGTGCGACAAAGCAAACAGATACGGAACGTCGTGATATCAGATGTTCGTACAAACATGTTACATTAGCAAGCGTGCGTGGGAGGTCGATTGATTCCCCAAGTAAGAACCGCAATGTTGTATCTCTAAAAGGAGGATATGTGCCTTAGCGCAGTATTCAGAGACGTGAAGTCTCAGTAGGCCCGCCCGTGAAGCCACAGCTAATCGATTTTGATATCTACAAAGGAAGCGCTAGTGGTGATAAAGTAGGAGATCGTTAAGAAAGCAGTTTCAGTTCATTCTTGTGTATCAATCTCTACTCATATCATGTTTACAACAAATGCTAAGTAAGCCTAAAGAGAAGAGAATGCAGACCAACGCCGTGATATCGTCAAGCTTCAAGGTAGCCATGAAAACCATCTACGCCACCGTAACAAAGAAATTGGACTCCCCATCCTTCCTCTTCACTTCCGCCCTCTTGACCAAATCATCTCCAACCGCTAAGCGCAACCTCTCCACCGTGGCAGGACTATCCAGTTTCCATGCATCCTTATCCACACCACCCAGAATATTTTGCCCATTCATCTTCCTTGCCGCCTTGATTGCCTCCCTCAATGCGAAGAAGACCGTGCAGCCCAGAAACAATGGAGGCTCACCTATGCCCTTGCTGCTTTGTACACTGCGCAGGTGGTTCCACGACAGTGGCTTTCCATCATTATCTGTCCGCAGCATGCTCACATTGAAGACCTGTGGTATGTCGCTGAATCCAGGAATCTTGTATGTGCCTGGGCCCTTCGTAAAGAGCTCACCGTTGCGCGTCCAGAGGGATTCTTCCATGGTGAAGAGGCCTTGACCTTGGACAAAGGCACCTTCTATCTGGCCGTAATCGATCGCGGGATTGATGGAGTTCCCAACGTCCTGCGTAGAGTTAGCGTAAAGCGTAAGTATCATGCGAAGAACGAGAGGGCTTGCCATCATCAAGTCGGTCCTTAAAACGGTTGAGTCTCCGGTCAGCAAGTCAACCTCGACTTCCGAGCAGCCCGCGCCCTGCGTGAAGTAGTAGTACATGGGCTTGACAGTGTTAATGTCGAAGTCACCCCATTTGTAGCCAATGCGCGGCATCTTCCAAAAGCCATTAGCTGCAAGATTGACTCGGTCTAGGTAGGCTGCGTGGACGATCTCTTTGAGTGGCGTGTCCTTGCCTAGCTTCTCGCGGTACGGTTTTAGCCGTTCGTTAAGTTGATCGCATGCGTTCTTGACAGCCATGCCGTTCAAGTCGGACCCTGAAGAGGCAGCTGTGGGTGAAGCATTTGCGATCTGATACGTCGAGCTGTCCTGTGTGAAAATCGCATCAAGAGGTGTACCAAGTTCCTGCGCAGCAATCTGACACATTTTCGTGTACAGGCCCTGACCCATCTCGGTTCCACCATGGTGCAGTAGTACGCTTCCATCATGATAG
Organism: Paraconiothyrium sp. Pb-2020; assembly: GCA_022419385.1. Taxonomy (NCBI): domain Eukaryota; kingdom Fungi; phylum Ascomycota; class Dothideomycetes; order Pleosporales; family Didymosphaeriaceae; genus Paraconiothyrium; species Paraconiothyrium sp. Pb-2020. The sequence goes on from JAJUBI010000008.1 coordinate 1,822,813, forward strand.
ATCTTGATATATGCACCAGCCTGATTGAGATGCAATGCCGTGGCAAAGCTGAGACCGAACTTGGTAGGGACAAGGCATATGCCGCGTTTCCTCCAGCGGTTCTTTGCGTTGAATTTCTCGACTAGCTTCTTTCGCTTCTCGTACTCGGCAGAGCGTCGTAACTGCTCGAGGAGCAATGGCACATGCCAATCTTCGTCGATGTGTTGTAGGAATGGAGTGTGCTCTCCGATCTTGTACAGATTTTTCAGCCGCAGTTCGTCGACATCCATTCCTAGGCCTTCGGCAATATTGTACATGATCGTCTCAGAGAAGTACATGCCCTGCGGCGCACCGAAGCCACGGTAGGCAGTGTTGCTGTGAAAATTCGTCTTGCAAACATGACCTCGAAGGAACACATTTGGACACTCGTAGGAATTGTCGAAGTGAGTAAGGCATCGGTCCATGACAGCGCCGGACATGTCTTGTGAGAAGCCCGCATTGTCGTATACATCTGCATCCATAGCCAGCAGCATTCCCTCCTTCGAAACACCAACTTTCCAACGGGCTTGGACGGGATGTCTCTGTCCGCTGAGAAGCATGTCTTCGTCCCTGTTGAGCATCAACCGCACCGGCCGTTTCTCCTTTTTCGCTGCGATGGCGAGGTAGCAGGCGAAAGGAACACTGCGCGATTCCTTACCACCAAAACCTCCGCCCATACGCTTTACCCGTACATTGATGCGGTTACTGGGTACACCGGTAACGGCGGACACGAATTCTTGCGTCTCCATAGTATTTTGCGTTGATGACCAAACCTCCATGCAGCCGTCTTCACCAGAAGGAACCACAAGCGCAGCGTTAGTCTCTAGATAAAAGTGTTCCTACCCTCCAGTTAGTTCTAACTTTTAGACAGAGCCACGCAAACGTACCTGTCCTCCCATGCGGGTCTGTCCTTCGAAAACCCTGTCGCACTTCGCGAAAGCTTCATCCATCTTATGTTGGAGGGCGAGGCCTTTCCTTAGAACCTTGCCATGCGCGAAGTAGCTGTTTGCTTCGATGGCTTCATCAATGGTCAAGATCGCTGGTAAGGGCTCATACTCTACCTTGACCGCTTTTGCGGCGGCTTGGGCTTCGAGTGCAGTTTCCGCATACACCATGCCAATGACCTGGCCGTGATGTCTGACTTCTCCGTCAGCGAAGAATGGCTCGTCCTTCTTGATGGACCCCCAGATGTTCTCATCTTTGGGAAGGCAGTTCTTATCGAGGTATCCAACTACACCGGGGATAGCGAGAGCGGGCTCCCAGTCAACACTGATAAGCCTCGCATGCGCCTTTGAGGAGAGGACCAAGCCCCCGTAGAGCTCGCGATCGAGGCGAGGCATATCGTCGATGTACTCTGCCTCTCCAGTACACTGCTTGAGTGCAGAGAGATGTGCGATCTGCTTGCCCACGATGCGTTGTTCATATGGGTTCACATCGTCTCTCGCGCCGGTTGAGATTGCACGTTGAATCTCGTCTATGACCTCTGTATCAACATCGCCAAGCCCAAGTTCAGCAGCAGACTCGTGCCAAAACCGGAAGAATAGCGACAGCGTCAATGTTTTACGATAGTCGGCCATGCCTCCAGGAACACTATATGGAAGGTTGTAGTCTTCGAGTAGACTAGCCAAGGCAATGTCCAATGTTTCTGAATGGAACCAACGCTTGCCTCGTAACGCTTCCTGGGTCTTTGGGGAGTCTCTGGTCGTGGGAGCCATACCGCCATACACAATTGAAACTTCTTTGACGTTATCATCGCTATCGAGCTGTACTCGGAAAGCAGCTGTCACGATCGCAATATCGTCGTCCTTCCTCTTGGCTTGCTTGTACGCTTTTAATACCTCTCGCGCACCGGGTGCGGGTAACGGAATCCGGATACGACTCAGAGCCGCATCCGGTGGTAGAGAAGTGGTACGATATGCGACGAAGAACTTGTTCATTGGCAATTCAATGGTTCCTTGTGTCTTATTGACAGCTTCCAGCATCGCACCACCAGCTAGGAGTACAGGATTTGCGTCCGAAATAGGTGAGGCAGTCGCAATGTTGCCAGCGAGCGAAGCAACATTTCGAATTTGTCGTCCAGCGAAGTAACGAAGCTGCTTGCGCAAAGCTTCAAGAACCATTGCACGTTTTCCCAGCTTAGCATAGACCTCCTTGCAGATCGCTTCAAGTTCAGTGAGTGGAGTATTGGCAGACACTACCAGCTCTTTGGCGGTTTCAAGCTCAGCCTCGGGTGGAAGCTTCGTATACCTCAATTCAGGGATGTCCGAAACGTAGACGGACACCGCAAAATCGGAGTTCTTGAAGCGCACTTCCACTTGGACTTCGCTAGCACCACCAACTAACTTTGCTGACGGGTAAGCATCCTTCAGTTCCAATAGTTGGTCAAGGTTTGTTGGTCTGAACCATATCTTCTTGTCGTTACCGTAGCATAGAGGTCGTGGCTCGTATTTCCAGAGAGCTGAAGGGAAGATCAATTCGGTATCGGGAACATATTCCTGGAATTGCACTACCGGAATTCCTTTCTTAGTACTCGATATTTCAGTCTCAAGAGAAGTCGCGGTCTTTATTTCTTTGGCCGCACTCATCTTCTCTTTGCTCTTCAACGGCTTCGCATAGGTAGCTCCACTGACAGCAGGATCATGCTCTGGATTTTCTGTGACACTCACGATCGCAGGAATGTGCTCCTCTACGGGCGAATCTACTGGCTCTGTGGGTGGTGTCGATGCTTGAGATTTACTTTCGTTCGAGCTGCTATCGGAAGGCACGGTAGGCTGATCGCGGCAGCAACCTCCCGGTCTTCCACAAGATCCCTTCGACGGCCCACCACAACCGTTCCGCACTAGTTCAGCAACCTCCTTTTCGGTCTTTCCATCGTCAGCATTCGTAGTGCTGGGTTCTTCGCTGATTTGGCCCTGGAGATCTTCGACGATGAAAGTTTTCGCTGCATTCAAGATCGGTTTGTAGCCTGTGCATCGGCATAAGTTGCCATCGAGATGACCCTCCATCTCGATGTCCCGCTCACTGAGCTTGAACCTCTTTGTCTCCGGATCGTACGAGTTCCTGACCATGGCATACAGACTCATGACTATGCCAGGCGTGCAGAATCCGCATTGGCTACCATGCATCTTCGCGATCCGTTCTTGCAATGGATGGGGCTTTTCTACACTCCCGATCCCTTCGACGGTGATGACATGCTTGCCGTCGATACCCACCAGTGGAAACAAGCAGGCGTTGACGGCCAGGTGCTTTATCCTTCTTCTTTCTGACGAAGCATCTGGGACCTGCAACACAACTGTACACGCCCCGCATCCTCCCTCGCCGCAACCTAGCTTTGTGCCCTTGAGATTGGGTTGAGCGCGGATATAGTCTAACAGAGTCCAGTGAGGATTTGCATTGCTGATAATTGTCTTCTTTCCATTGACATAGCAATGGATGTCCGGCGATTCGTATGTTGACTGAATCAACGGTGTGAGCGCTTCGGCGGCAGAAGCGGCGCGCGGCGGATGAGCAGCTGTCTTGGGTGGCGTTGGCAGAGCCATCATCGATGAAACCCCTTGAATTGACTTGTTACTCAAAGCCGAGCTCAGAACGGGCGACTCAAGCCTTGAATGCTGACCAGAAGGGAGCCGAGCGGTTCACCAACCATGACCGCCACGTACAGCTCTTCAAATGGTGAATGTCAGCTTGCGCCTATACCCGGCTCACGTATAGCGTTGAAGTCATTGGCCGGAACCATTGGCTCGTTTGCTCGCAACGCCGTCTAAGTCCTACCCCACCTCGGCCCGCCACTCCACCATTGTTGGTACCTATCAACCACCCCACTCTTGTCCCTTGCTACACCATGTTACACCTGATGCATTCCACTTAGCGTGCCATCTAGACCCCCAAATTGCGGCAGGGCAATGACAATCAAGGTTATGGGAGAGCCTCGCGAACTAAATTGACCAGTGTTGTCCTAGATAGGCACTATGCGCGGTACGTAAGTTATCTATTCTATGTTTATGTCTAGCTATTGCACTACTTTCCAAGTACGTCGTCGTCACTGAAGTAATCCCACGAGTCCGTTAGCATACGGAAGTACGTGCAGGAGATCCTCGGTGCCTTTCCGCGTTTACAATAGCCGGCTCCACATGATGCGCCATCTGAAAGGGTGAATGTTTCCTACTCATCCCCCATTCCTGCCACACCACTCCCGAACATGGGATTGGGGCATGCGTGTCGCACGATGACCACGTTAGCGCAGGTACAATATAGACCCTCGGCTCGATAATGCTAACTTTTCTTTCTTTCAAACATTTGTGTTCCGAACCGTCGTGTTTAACTTCCGAGACATTCTTTAGACGGTTCCAATCTACTCTCGCACAGATCGCCAATATGCCTAAGGCAGATACCCCACCAGGCTTCAGACCCCTCAAGGACACGAGCTTGTTCACGCCTTTCAAGCTGGGCCCGATTACACTTGAACATAGGATAGTACAGGCGCCTTTAACGCGTATGCGCTCGACCAAAGAAGGCGATGGCATCACAGTACCAAACGAGTTGGTGAAAGAATACTATAGCCAGAGGGCGACCAAAGGTGGCTTACAATTAACCGAGGCCACCGACATCTTCAGATATGTAAAGCTAGAAACCCAACCATAAGACTGTGGTGACTGCTAACAATGTAGGCCGGAAATTATCCCGGTGCACCGGGATGCTTCACGGATTCGCAAGTCACCGCCTGGAAAAAGGTCACTGACGCCGTGCACGCAAAGGGTGGCTATATCTTCTCTCAGCTTTGGCACACCGGTCGCGCTTCACCACCCTCCTTCCGTAATGGTCAGCAGACCGTAAGCTCTGGCACAGTTCCCATGACCGGTAATTGGCTCGATGGCGTTTCCTGCGAGGATAATCCACCACGAGCGTTAAGCGTCGACGAACTTCACGATATCACAAGGAAGTGGGGAGAGGCAGCAAAGAAAGCGCGCGAGGCCGGCTTCGATGGCATCGAAATTCACGGCGCCAATGGATACTTGCTCGAGCAGTTCCTGCACGACAACGTCAACAATAGAACCGACGAGTATGGCGGCTCTATCGAAAACCGGATCAGGTTCCCTCTCGAGGTTATTAAGGAGTGCTGCAAGGCCATTGGTGCTGACCGTGTCGGTATCCGGTTATCACCGTACAATTACTTCCAGGACACCAAGGACAGCAAGCCCAATGAGCATTGGGAGTACCTTTGTGAGCAGATTGCTGCTTTGCCCGAGAATGAGCGACCGGTCTATGTACACATGTGAGGCCATCAACTGTCCAATTATAGCTCCAATGCTAACAACAACCAGGGTCGAACCTCGCTTTGATGAAGTCCTCGATGAGCAGGCCAAACTTGACGCTCTCTCTACCTACACTTCCAACCCTAACGAAGGCGTCGAAGCTGAAGCTACTATCAAACCGAAGACTAACAACCTCACCCGCTTCCGCGAGATTCTCACGAAGGGTAACGTTAGGTTCATCGCAGCGGGTAACTTCAACCGCGATAACGCTGTGCCCAAACTCGACGCTGGCGATGCCGACCTCATCATCTTCGGTCGTCACTTCATCGCCAACCCCGATCTGCCCAAGCGATTAGCTGAGGGCCTGGAGCTCAATCCATATGACCGCACTACCTTCTACGGCGCCAACCCGCCGAGCAAGGGCTACACAGACTATCCCTTCTACGAGCAGGCAAAGACTACAGCATGACAGCGGCCAACGCTATAGGGTGCGCATACATGTGCTCATTTACATTGTCGGCGTTGGAGCGGAGTATGAATAGCATAGAAATCTACACACATCGTGGAGAGCTCCTAAAGGGTCAAATAAAATCACTTGATGAATGTACAGTCGTAGATTTACCCGTCTAGTCTTTCCTTCTTCCCTCAACGTAAACCAATCCAATTTCCACATCACACACACTGCTAGTTCAGCACATAATGACCTGTCACAAACGTCAACTTTCCCCGCTTCTCCATAGTCCTCGTCACCACGTTTTCCACCTCTACCCTGAACATGATCCTCTCCAGCGCCGGCCGTCGATGCGGGTGACCTGTCCGTACGTGCGGATTTCAGTACGTTGTGTCTACGTATATGGTGTGGAAGCGAGCACGCACCTAGGGCGCGGATGCGATTTGGCTAAGGCAATTGCAAAATCAGGTGGTCGGGTGTTCCCAGCTTTTCATAGAGGAAGACGACTACGGCTGAGGATGATCGATATAGGCAGAATTGTGATTGAGAAAGCTAGAGATTACAATGTCGTCGACATTACACAGAGTTGGGAAACTTGCTTCTATCCGGGGCAGAGAGTCGCGATGAGCATGGATTTGGGGAAGAAAGAGCAAACATCCTCGAACGGCGCGAACCGATCGCGAGAAAGACGTGTGGAGCGAAACTCGATAGGAGATGAACACGCTTCGGTGCACAAGTTCCGACGGTTGCGAATTCGAACTAGCGGTTTTGGATGGGACTGGGAAATGACCGAGACATATAGGCTGAGGCAAGCCTCACTTGAAGAGTTCCTACGAGACGGATTTGGCAACTATGAGTTCTATATTCAGGTAGAGCGCTCCTGTTTTACAACGAGCCTCTATACTTACGTCTCAAACAGGTAGTGAACGGCCAATACAAATTTTGGGCCCCAAGGAAACTGACCAGAGTATGTTATTAGTTCAAAAGTTTGAAGGGTTCGTGTCGTCACTAAATCGCTTTCATAGGGGGAACGAACCGAATTATTGTCGGTTTGGAGGGGTATTCCTCAAGAATCTGCGCAGCTCCTGACGCAAGACCTTGCGCTTACGACCGCGTTTTACCTTGTCTACAGTAAGTCGAACTATGGCTCTCGCAGCACGTTTCGTGCGTGCCTCCGCAAGGCCCTCATAGCTAGTTACGAGTACATTCAAGAGCGCTCCGCGCCTGCAAGCTGCCAGAAGCGCGTTGTTGCTCTACGACTACGAGCTGGCGCGGAATCGGCCTAGCGTAGAATATTCCCACTAAATCATGTCCTGTGTGCTCGTTCGGCGAACATCCGCGATAATCTCCAAGATACGATAAGATAGGATAGACTCGAATGCTTCCCAGAGCAAATATCTAAAAGTTACATATTTCCATTCCCACGTATGATCAAGTCACCAGTCCATCAATGTTTACAAAAAGGCATATCTGATCTCTGTGTATTCCTGGCTCGATAGATACTCTGGAAAGTTCCGTTGTAGGCACTATGCGAAATGTCTTGACCCGGCCTAGGTCCTTGACAGAATGGTTCATCTCGATCGCTTTTCTCCATGCATCCACGGAGTCAACCTTCGGCCACTGTTTCCCTATGATAACGTCGCACCAATATCTTACACGAGGGAAGCGAGCAAATTTCAGCAAGACCTGAACGTTCGATACATTGGTGGCTTGATAGTTGTCGTAAAGAGAAACCAAGGCGAAGAAGTCTTCATTGTGATTTGGAATCATAATCTCCTTCTGTTCCGGAATAGACCCTGGCGGCCATACTGTTATTGCTCTTATATGGGGTACACCAGCCGCGGGCCTGAGTACAAATTGGGTGAATTCAGTGGTCTTAAAATTCAATGGAATGATTGGTTGTTGACGAACACATATTGTCTCGGGATCGAATCTTAGAGTGATGTGTTGCACTTGGCGTTGAGCGCTCTCGGAAATACCCATGACTCTGACGTACTGCTTGTGGTGGCCATTGTTGGGTTCATCCAATTGCTTCAAGAACATATAAAATCGGTATTTGAATTTGTGATGAATATCGCCGAATGAGAACTTGGTCCTTTTTGCGGAGCCGAGTATTGCCACGTAGTAAACTTCGCCGGAGGGAAGTAAAAGAGGAGCTATTTCCAAGTCAATCCTGACCCCCTCTTTTGCTTCATAGGTGAAGTGACTTCTCTCGATATGAAGGCTCAATCTTGAGGAGAATGCTTCAGGGCTTCTGGCTAAGAGGCCACAATAGATGGAAGGAAGTTTAGGTGAACATGGCGGCTCCCAAGCAAAGATGGTATGGTCATCAGAGTTCTGGGGATCTCATGTTGAAGTCTTAGGAAAGCATGTTGGCCTTCTCCGTATAGCATGGGCATATGTACCTGAAATAGACCAAGAAGACAATAAGCCATGTCCTCGGTTCGCGTTTTGTTCTTCGTTTCGCTGCCCAAGACATCTTTTGTGCAACAGACGCGCGGTGAAGTTGATCAGTAGTCAGGACGTAAGCGGGATATTTGTTGCAATGCTTATAGCAGCAGCAGCTACGAACTTCGTGGTCATGAATTTCCAGTACTTGTTGTAGAAAGTCAGTTTGGCCGGAGCAATCAATTCTTGCAAAGTCCAACCGCGAGCGATCCATCTGGAGCTCTTGAGACAGGCCGCGAAACGCGTTATATCTTCCTGTGAGAGTTCCCAAGTTCCTTCCAAAAAAGATGCATCAACATCTTCCAGGTAGACCATACATAAAGCCGACTTCTTATACCAGCTGTACATTGAATTGATGGCCTCTTGAAGCTCACTACTGCTACTCTTGTCGATACAACATGTATCGATCCAGAAATACTCGAATCCTCTGCTGAAGGCAAGATCGGCAGTTTTTCGTATCTTTTCGTAGCCTCCGAGTTTCTCTGGATCACGATTGGGCGGAAATAACAGCCTGGCGGCGGCATCGAATGCGAGCATAAACTCTCGACTGCTCCGCAAATCTTCCGGAAGTGACTTTCTCTTCTGTATGAAGCGCATATCTTCGAACGTAACCTCTTCGTCGCTCCAAGTATGGCTGAGAATCGCATAAGGCGGGGTTGCATCGTCGTAGAAGGTAGCAAACTCGAGAGTTGCCGAATGGAGAAGGCGCATCTTGACGGCTGCAAGTTTGGCCCAGGTTGAGGACAACGCTGAATCGTTGAGCTCAGTAGGTGCTCATCTGGCCCGCAAACAATCAAAAGTGAGAAAAGTGTTGTAAGAGTGTAGGTCGGCAGGGAGTGGGAAGGCTGAAGTTCGCTCCAACGCCGAACGTCAGTCCCCACCAGACAGGAACATTTTCAGGAAGAGGAAGGAACTCGGTCCCTGAAAATACATGACATTCGCATTTGTACAACCAGTCGCATCTAAACTCCATCCCATGCAAATCGCGCACATGTACGCAACCCAGCCTCCTACAACTGCGCCCTTACCTCTGCACTCGCCCTGCCTCTCGACCCCACACTCGCAGCCTCGCTCTCCACCTCAGCCCACCGCAACTCAACGTCCGGCTCGCACTGATATGTGAGTAGCCACTTGCCCACGCCATGCCATCGCCACGGGAACGGATCTGAATTATCCTTCAAGCCCTTCTCCTGCAGTTCCTGCTCGCTTGCCGGCATCCCCCTGCCATTAAAAACGGAGAACTCCTTCAGAAGGCGGTCGCGCTCCTGCTGCTCGGGGCCGTCATGTACGTGGTATAGGTGCTGCTGCAAGTTTCCGCGCGCCACGACCTTCTCGGTGCGCTCGCGTCGACATCGTTCGTACACTTTGAGCGCCTTCTTCTTCTCAGCATCGGACTTCCCAGAGAGACGGCCCAGGCAGAGACCTAGGACATGGCCATCCTCGAGGGACATCCCGGCGCCGGACGCAAGGTAGGGTAGCGTCGCGTGCGCAGCGTCACCCAGGATGGTAAAAGCACCGCTTTCGTGGGACCAGGTCGGATTGAGATTTGGCCGGATGCAAAGGCGCCACTTGAAGACGGACTCGCAGAGGGCGAGCAGCTTCGGGATACGCGGGTCCCAGTCTTTGTAGAGAGCGCACATTTCTTCGACGTTGCCGGCGACTGTATTGGCACCAGCTGGCATATCATCGGGGACAAGTAGAACCATATTGAAAAGCTTTCCGCCGCGGAGGACGTAGTTGACTGTCCAAATCAGCGTCTGCTATCTATGAAGCTTGAGAACGGACGTACCAGCATGTGCATCAGGGCCCATCCAGTAGTTGACCTGCGGATTCTCGATGAACGATCTTAATTCAGGATCCTTCATCATATCCTCAGTCTTGAGCAGTAACCGATACGCAAGATCGCCCGTGAGAACCGGAGGATCTGTACGACCTAACAGAATTTCTCTACATCTGCTGTTAATTCCATCTGCGCCGACTATCAGATCTGCCTTCCTCTTGCTCCCATTCTCCAACACCGCAACCGCAATAGTACGCCCCTCTTCCGGGTACTCATACTCGATGTCTGCGACTTTTGAATTCGTCTCCATCGTCGCACCCAGCTCCGTCGCGCGGTTCAAAAGCTCAAGATGCAAATTCGCGCGATGGAAGTCCCAAAATGGCGTCCCCAACTCTTCCGCATACTCGTGGAAATCCATATGCGCCAGCTTTGCGCCCTTCCAGTGGAGGTAATTGCACTGCTTGGGCCGCGTCGCATGTTGGGTGAGCTGCCCTTCCATACCCCATGAGAAGAGCACACGTGATGAATTGGGCAGGACTTGGATTCCGGCACCAATCTCTCCTATCTCTGACGCGGCCTCGAGGATGTGGACGTTGTGCCCGGTGAGTGCAATGGAGATAGCGGCACCGAGGCCGCCGAGACCAGCCCCGACGATTATGACCTATAGTACTCAGCCACAGCGTCTTGCAGTAAATTAAGAAAGCTTACATCAAGCTTGTTGGCGGCGTCTCTGCGCTGTTGCTGTATGATCTCCAGCTTTGACCGACCCATTGTATCACTGCTTCAACGCAATAGTTTTCAGCGAATTATCAGATAGGAAAAGAATAACCCCAGAACCCAATTACGAGTGTATGCAGAGGTTACTCGGTGAAATGTTATTATCGATTGGAGCTGAACGAGGCAACCCTCACAGACGGTTGTAACACGCCTACATAACTCCCCAAAAGTGAGGGTGATCCTAATTGCCGCCATCTTAGGCCGATCCAACCCATTCAGCCCATAGTCCACCACCTAAATCAGCCATCTGCAGCTGCACCTCTCCTTCCACGGAGCTTGCCCTACGATACAGCCTATCTAGCCAGACGCGTGACAAACTACGAACCATTGCGCTGGCTACGGGCGGGGAAAATGGGGGACTTTCATAATGGACTCGGATTGGTCATACGAACAAAGGTGGAGGCATGCATGTCCTACGCTGGGGAAATAGGCATGCGAGGTGAAGAGTGGGGGAGGCAAAGGGGTGTGTGCGTGAGGGGTAGGTAGTGGGTGCGATAAAAACGGTGCTACGGAATGGTTCCGACGACCTCGGAATGATGTAAAAATCTAAGCGGAATATTCATCGAGTTAGAGGGTGAAATTATTGCTACGACTCATTCCATCCCTGGCTATGAAATTGGAAGCGTTCAAAATCCTGGGTTGTATGCCTCGCCCGACGCCTGCTTCTTCAGAATCTCCCCCGGCGGCGCAGGCATCTTTGCGCCCTCCGGCACCTTGTTGCGCGCCTTGAAGTCATCGCACATTTGTTCCATCGTGACCCATTCAACGCCCTCGTGCTTGTTTATGTGCTCGATAATCCTAAATATATCAGCCAAAGTACCATCTAGGGCCGAGGTGCTTACCTCTCATGCATGAGGAGAACATGTGGCCGTCCTGAGACATCAGGATGTATAGTCATATGAAACACGAACTCGTCGTATTCCCTGTAAAAGTAGTCAAAGTGATCCATCCAGATGGCTTCGACGTCTCTCGGGTTGACCCATCCGTGGCTATTCGCTGCCTTCTTCATGAACATCATAGGCGGCAGGTCGTCAATGTACCAGCTACCAGGTATCTCTACGAGCCCAGTGTCTTCGCCCTTCACCAGTGGTTTCATCCACTCCTCAGCCTTCTTGGAGTAATCGATCTTCGTCCACGTATCGCCAGTTCGCAGCCAGTAGCACTTGTGATCCTCATGCGACATAGAGTGATCGTACTCGATGCCATAGCTGAGTAGCAAATCGCACCCCTCCTTTGATGTCTCCCACCACGGCGTGACACTACCTCGCGGAGGCTTGCCGCAGAACTTTGTGAGCTGCTTGTACGTCTTATCAAGCACGTCGCGCTGCTGCTCGAAGGTCATGTCTGTGGGGTTCTCGTGCGAGTAGCCGTGGAGGCCGATTTCGTGGCCTGCGTCGCGGACGGCTGCGCAGTCTTCTGGGAAGGTGTCGAGGGTGTGGCCTGGGATGAACCAGGTTGCTTTGATCTTGTACTTGTCGAAGAGTTTGAGGAGACGGCGTGTGCCTTCTGTTCCGGCCCAGAGACCTGCGCAGAGTAAGTTACTGCATCAATTGGGTGGCGTAAAATTCACCTCTGCTGATGTCGCTCGTAGAATCTTCGCCTCCATAAGATCCTAGCCAACCCGCGACAGCGTCGATATCAACACCATAGCACACGAGAACTCTTTTCTTGCCCATAATGTTCGAAGTTCAATGTCGTTGTAGTTCGATTTCGTCGATAAAGCTTGAAATTGTGGTCTCAATCGCTCGTATAGAAGCAAAACGAAATGTAGCAGTGAAAGTGTATGCGGTAAACAACATAGCTAGCGATAGCAAGAGCTACCCCTCTCTTGATACGCGTGACACAGGGAAGGCGCGTCGGGAGCTCTAAGGTGGGGGCATCGCGTACCTTGACCTACGGCGTCTGTCATGCATTAGCTACCGCTCCACTTGCACTCAACCACTTATCGATGCCCATCTACCAGCCCGACGTACAGCCATGCCGATGGCATTAATAGTAATTACGATTATAGTGTGTCTGCTAGGAAAATGATCCGCGGCACGATGTTTGAAGCCTTGAACTACAACTGCACTACGAAGGTAGAAGGTAGTAAGGCTTCAAGCGATACACCATCACAGTGATCTTATCTTGAAACACAACGTTCGGAACGGACCTCGCATATTGGCAAGTGAAGGGAACCAAAGGTGCAGTTGGCATGCAGCTCAGTATTTGAATCGGCCTCCCAACGTTTCCGCGAGGAAGCTATATCATTCTATGACGAAGCCTTAATCTGAGGTATTTCGGCGCCCTTCAAGATGTCATCAACCGCTTTTGCCGCGCCAAGTGCTTTCTCCTCTTGTAGCCTTCGTGCTACTATCTGTACGCCAATAGGCATTCCATTCATAGCATCCAAGTCAAACAAATCCCAATTCCACTCATCGAGAGCGTTCCTTGGCTCATAAGTAGCCTTGTCTGCGGCGGCTGCACTATCAAGCTTCATAGATACCTCACCAGCTGGCAATACCACCGAAGGGTAATCTACAAAGTTGAACACCTTTGTGTAGCCCACCCAGCGACATTTCCGATGAGGAACTGCAGAGTGAGGCATGACTGGGCACAATAAGATGTCAATTGGCTTCCCCGAAGTCGTAGATTTGGTCGAATTCCACAGGTCAAGGTAGCGCTTCTGTGCAGCGAGCTTTTGTTTGTTGAGTTGCCAATAATCGTACACGGAGATGGGTTTTCCCTTGTTGACGAGCGCTTCGACATGAGGAATGTACGGTTCTCCCGCAGCTGCGACGTCCCGTTTGATGTCTTCGCCACCATCGGCGGTGTAGTATTGATCCTGGGCAGTCTTAGAATGGGAGACTATTATCACGCAGGCATGTCCAACGTACCATGATATTAATGCATTCTTGATGCAACGTTCCTGGTTCCCACGGCACAACATCATGGCCTGCATCTGCAAGTTTTCGGGCCACTTCATCGAGTACTCGCGCTACAGGTGGGTGCAGTCTGACAACTCCATCATCGCGCATGACCGCAATGACCAACGGCCTTGTCTGTGTATCTCTGAACATCTCATCCTGCCAGGTTAGTGGACAGCATTTCGGATCTTCGTTCCATGGTTGACTATCAATCACAGCTTTCGTGACATCGATGAGCGAGTCGATACTCCGGGTCATAGGTCCTATGACAGAAGGCACATGTTCCTGCCCTTCGGTCGACACCGAAACACCTTGATACGGGAGCCGCGTACTCTACAAATACGTCAGCTACGAGTCCGACGTTATGGTTCGATTCTGCGTGAAAAATCCTTTTCCGATGACAAGTACCTGCAGCTTGGGCCGTGGTACATGACCACGCGAGCGGGTCGGCTTACGCTGGGCTTGAGGCCATACAACCCTAGCATGTGCGAAGGAATTCGTATGCTTCCACCAATGTCTGTGCCCCAGCCTACAACTGTGCCCTGTAAGGCGAGTAGCGTGCCTTCTCCGCCTGTGGAGCCTCCAGGGGTAAACTCGGTATTTTTCGGATGCGTGGTAAGTCCAAATAGGGGATTCTCGGTTTCACACCACTGCCGTGGGTCAATACGAGAGCGAAGGAGGCGGGGCAGCGTGGATGCAGGGTTAAATCGGAGTTTTTCTCGTGTATGCGAGTTTGATTCGCAAACACCGTGAAATGCCGAGGCAGTTTACTCACCATGATGCTCTGGGGAAGATTGGACTTGGCGATTATGATGGCGCCCATTTGCCGCAGGAGCGCAACCAGCACACAGTCCCGCTGCGCAGGCTTGAATGCTCGCCCAACATACCCGAGCGTACTATCATAACCTTGGATATCAAATTGGTCTTTCAGTGTCATGGGCACTCCATGTAGAGGCCCCACAAGGCGTCCATTCTCTTTGAAAAAGCAATCGAGCTCATTGGCCTGTTGCAGCGCATCTTCAAAAAGGATTTCGGTGAGGCTTGGAAATTCAGTTTATTTCCATCTAGGGGCTTGCGAATTGCCGTATTGACGTACCAGTTCGTCTAGCATCATTAGCAAATGAACGAGATTTTCGTGGGGTGGAGCTCGTTACTCGGTTGTGAGCCGAAACAGCTCTGTGAATATGGCGTGAGTATGGGACGATGTTCGTGTTCCGCGGAGTGACCTTAGCTCACCGTTTGATGTATGCGGTACACAACTCGGAAGCGGTCAGAGTCCCAGCAGAGATGGTTCCCACAAGATCTGCAATGCTGTCGAAGCTCGTCTCCTGTGACGTGGCGTCGTCTGTCGTGCCATTGTAAGGTCCGTTTGCGTGCAGGGTCTGAGGAACTGTCAGTGCATGTCTTCGCATGGGCCAGAGAGCAGCCCTACTCCAGATGCGGCGTCCTCTGCATCAAAAAATCTCTGAATAGCCTCGTCACGGTTTCTCCGCTTCTTGTTGACTTTCTGCAGCCATTGGGGTGTGGTTGAGACTGTCATGTTGCTCACTGAGGAAGTAGGAGGGATCACGCTGCCTGCCTACACGACCAGGAGACTCCCATGTCGATTACTATGCACGCGACACAATGTCGATTATTAGCTAGCCGCCGTTGCTCCCACGGCAGGGTAAACAAGATACCGGGACGGATGGGGCCTGAACGGTAGAGAGATGAACAGTGGGGGAGCGCACGGGCCAGGGGAGCTCGGGAAGACTCTCCGCCCTGGCATCCGTACGCTTGCGTCGCGCTCCGCAATTGTACAATGGCGCCCAAGGCTACCCTGGGTGATGTCACCCCATCTGTTGCAGAATTTTGCACAAGATGCATGCTCGGATCAAACATGGCGCATCCCAACTATGCAAAAGCAGTCTTGAGGTCGTTGAAAATGGGCAGACGGTCGAACGTTTGCCCCTCCACCCACCCCCATTCTACACCTTAGACGATCGTGCAGCTGCATCGCAAGTCTTATAGGATGGCTCCGTCAATGTGGTCCTTCATGAAGCGCTCACCGTCGTCCAGTACCAGCCACAGCTCCACTCCTTCTGTTCATCCCAAGGTTGTCAAGATGGCACCAGGCCTCACCACGGAATCCATCCCCTCCACCTCGAGCAGCTTCGAGACCCACAGATCGACTGCCGCCAGTTCCGCCAATGGCTGGTCAACTGGATATGATACCTTTCTGAGCGATGTATTGGTGGTTGGTGCAGGGCCGGCAGGTCTAATGCTTGCGTATGTGCCACCTCGTGGCAGGTGTATTCGATGACTGATCGGATGTGCAGGAACAATCTCGTGAGATATGGCATCAAGACACAGATCGTTGACAACCGACCCGACCGCACATCCACCGGCCGTGCCGACGGTTTGCAGCCCAAGACAATCGAGACACTGAGGCAGATGCGCGTTGCCGACCCATTGCTGCGCAAGGGTGTGAAGGTCTTCGACATCGCCTTCTGGAAGTCAACCCCCGATGAACCCATGCATCGTACTGGACGCGAAGTTCACTACCCGCCAGTTGTCGACCTTCTAGACCCTTATATCCTCCTGGTGCATCAGGGGATGGTGGAGGACACGTTCATTAACGACCTGTCCGAGCGCGGGGTCGAGGTGCTCCGCAATACGGCCTTTGCCGATTTTGAATACACACCGGACCGCGTACGACCACTCACAGTACACTGCAGGCAGGATGTCTCTCAGAGTAGCAGGAAGCTTGCCACGCGCTATATTGTGGGCTGCGACGGAGCCCATTCAGCGGTGCGCAAGTGTCTCCCCGGTGCTACGCCCCAAGGAGCTTCGTCGGATGCTGTATGGGGGGTAATCGATGGTGTGCTCGATACCGACTTTCCGGATATCTGGAGCAAGGTTGCGGTACACTCCGAAGAGCATGGTTCCGTGCTGATGATCCCTCGCGAACGCAATTTAACGCGTTTGTACATCGAATTGAAGGCTGCCTCAGGCACCACAACTCCCCCCAAGGAGCGCCAGACCCAAGACTTCGTGCAAAAACGCGCGCAAGAAATCATGAAACCGTATCGGCTCGAGTGGAGAAACGTGGAGTGGTTTGGACGCTATCAGATTGGCCAGAGGGTCGCAGCTCGGTTCTCGGACGATCAGCGACGTGTTTTCATCGCCGGTGACGCTAGTCACACACATTCGCCCAAGGCTGCACAGGGAATGAACACGTCCATGCATGATGCCTGGAACCTTGCGTGGAAGATGAACCTCGCCGTCCGTAACTTGGCCAAACCCTCACTGATCGAAACTTACGAGCAAGAGCGCAAGAAGATTGCCCAAGATCTAATAGAATTTGACTACGAGCACGCCATGGCCTTTTCCGCCGGTGACCCTCAAGCTCTTGCGGACAATTTTAACAAAAACATTGCATTCATATCCGGCTATGGCGTCAGCTATGAGCCGAACGTCCTGAACAAGAAGTCCAAGGGCTACACGCGCGGTAACCTCACTCCGGGCTTCCTGTTACCCCCTGCTAAAGTGACCCGCTTCATTGACGCAAATCCCGTAGACATTCAGACCGATATCCCTGCTCTTGGCCAATTCCGGATCTACATCTTTGCCAGGAATTTACATGCAGCTATGCCACTCCTCGATGTCATTAGCAAGGCTCATCAGTCCCACTCCTCTTACGTTGGCCGCGTAACCATGGCAGGAAACGCATCATACACCATGCAGCCACCTCTCGCGGCTCCACATGATCAATTCGTTTGTCCGGAGAGATACACGCCTGTCAGTGGCATGTTCACATACGCGATAGTGACGGACATGAACCGCGCCGACATCGAAATAGCACAACTCCCACGCATGCTTCAAGATTCACGTTGGTCGTTCTATCTGGATGACGTTCCGCATCTAGATACACGGGAACAAACAGTCATGGACAAGTGGCTTGATGGCCTCGATGACGGCGAAGTCGTCATCGCGAACGTCCGTCCGGATGGCTATGTTGGCACTGTCAGGCGTTTTGCGGATGGCGGTTTTGAAAGTGGGACGAACGCTGTGGCTTGGATGGACGACTACTATTCGCATTTCTTACGAGACTCATGAATTGACTGGACACTTGTTAATTATATTGCATAGTATCGGCGTTGGTGGGATGCATACGGCCATATGTCGCTGTCAACTGGAAGCATTTGGGAATAGATCTGGCGGCGGTATACACATGTCACATAATTATCATAACAACTTCTTCCTTTCACCATCACATACTTGACCGGTACTCAAACACAAGTGCAGATACTCATCGTAGCTCATTGATCACGAAAACGGAAATGGGGTTGCATCTGAGCAGAGTATCGCTCATCCTTCTCGCTACCTTACACAGCTGCCACCGCATGGCATACGCAACCACGGGTCTGTCGCTCATTGATATTTTCCTGCTATCGCAATGCTGCTATGTTAAGGATAGCAAGCTCCGCTTCTCCATCATAAGCAGCCTAGCCTGCTAGCTAGGTTGTTTCCCCACTCCCCACTCTTATCAAGACACCTCCACTCCTATCATGGCTCAATCAGCAGGTGTAACTCAACAGTATAGAGCGCGCCTAATTGCGATACTCGTTACAATTCATGCGGATGAAGGCGCTAGCTTGTGCATAGTCACGCATGGTGCGCCCGTATCTGTGAGGGTTGGTAGGTTGATAGGTGGGAGGCGGACAATGCAAGGGCTGACATAGCACTGGGAAGTATTTAGATGGATGAGTGCTTTAGAGTGATGGGCTGTTGTTCTGCGCTGCCCGCTCTGCCTGTCAATCCTTCTGGCATCGACGCCTTGGTTTGACAATTAAGCCTTCTTTAACACCATCATTGGCCAGTACCATGACAGCCAACGATACTACGGTGACCATGGATACCGAGAAGTACCAACCATCCGAGACGATGGTAAAAGACCAAGAGATTGGCATGACACACACCATTGTCGACAAAGTTGCTGAACGAGCATACGGTGCGCTCACCTTTCTTACCTAGCAGCTTTAGCATCCTAATATGTGAATAGTCCGCAAACTCGATTTCTATCTCCTACCTTTCCTCTCCCTTATGTACTTCTTCAACTCAGTTGACCGAAGCAATCTCGGCAACGCAAAGACGGATGGCATGGACAAAGACCTCGGCTTCACAGGTGAACAGTACAGCCTGCTGATCCTACTATTCTACGTGCCAAACGGTCTATGCGATTTACCCTTGAATATGTTGACGAAGAAATGGAGTGGTAAGGTCATGCTGCCTTCACTAATGCTGCTCTGGGGCGCGATGGCGCTGCTGCAATGTGCTGCGAAAAGCTTTGGCGGTATGCTTCCGCTGAGGTTGCTCATTGGAGCGTTTGAAGCGGGTTTCTTCGCGGGAGTGGTGTTCTACTTGACGCTGTTCTACACCCGTGGGGAACTTGGATTTCGCATATCGATATTCTTTGGAAGTGCGCTGCTTGCGGCGGCTTTCAGCGGGTTGATATCGTATGGTGTTTTCCAGATTCAGCACTCGATCCCGGGATGGAAATGGCTGTTCATCATTGAAGGTTACATACCCTTCCGACTGAACCAAACGCAAACATTAATCTAGTACAGGCGCCATGACTGTCGTCCTTGCTCTCATCGCGTACTTCTGGCTTCCTGCATCCCCAGCAAAGGCATGGTTCCTCAATGAAGCCGAGAAGCAGCTTGCTGAGCGCCGCACCCTCCGAGATCTGTCAAGCACTGCCCACTCTGACTTTAACCTCAAAGACTGCTTCCGCAGCTGGAAGAACTGGAAAATGATCCCCTGGTGCATCATCGCATTCACATACCCCGTCGCATTCTCTACAACCTCCAACTTCCTCCCGCAAATCGTTCAACGTCTGGGCTATAGCGTGGTCAAGACGAATCTCTGGACCGTGGCACCGAATGCAGTTGGCTTCGTGTTCCTGCTCGCTGTTACCTACAGCAGTGACCATTTCCGCGAGCGCACATTCCACATCATTTTCGCACTATCGGTCTCGCTCGTCGGACTCATCATCCTTGCCACGATCGACGTCCTCGCCAATAAAGGAGTCGCGTACTTCGCCTGCTTCATGCTTTGCGCTGGCGCGTACATCCCGTCCTGTCTTGTCCACTCATGGCATAACAACAACAACCTCAATGAATCATCTCGCGCGGCGACGACAGGTCTGCTCGTTGGCCTTGGTAACCTCGGAGGTATTGTCAGTGCGGCGACGTTCAGGCAGGAGTATGCCCCTAAATACGTTCCCACTTTGGCTGCTACGGCGGCGTGCAATGTTGTGTGTATTACGGTGACAGCAGGGCTTGGGCTTTGGATGAAATTGGAGAACCGACGGCGGGACAGGGAGCAAGGCGTTAGGATCAAACCAGAGGAGGTACCGACTGAGATGCTGGGAGATGGGGAAAAGAGCGAGATGTGGAGGTTCTTCACTTAAGTGGGTTAGGCATGGCTGCTAGATTTTTTGATTCGGATGCAACCGCGAGTTTTGAAGCTGTATTCGGATACGGTACATACGGTGGGTTGCAGATTTCAGCGTAGAAAGTAGGACTGTTGCCGCACCTTACTGGCACAACAGGAGCATACGCACGTGCTATGTCCCTGCCTGTGTAGTTTCGATGTGCAGATGCAAAGGAACAGCATACTAGAACCACGATACTTTTTCGCTGTTAATTCGTGGAAGATGTCAACCGAATACGGTTTTGTAGTCGTCATTGCTTCGACGCCTCGGTCTGCACCGGTTATTGTTGCGTGCGTGTTGAAGCCGATATTGCACTCGGTATTTTGCAGCATAACCGCTATATGCCACGTCCGTTAACCCGGCTAAACCCACCTAAGCCCATGCTATCTTGCATCTCGCCGCGCGTCGCCCAGGACAATTTCATTTGCGCCAAAGTGAATGTACGACATCGAGAACAAGGTTGCCAGCGGGCCGACGCCAGATACATATTGTACGCCGAGCCTGATGGCACTTTTCAACTCTCCGTATGTTCGATGAGATCTCGTCGTGACTTTTAGCGCGGCTTGATCTTTGAGACGATGTCGATACTATTACCGCTATATGTGTATCCGTGGGCAGGAGCATGGGATCCACTGTTCACAGCGTCAGTCAATTTTCGCCTTTTCTAATACGTCGTACTCACACCCAACCAGCGCAAAACAACATCCTGATGTAGACTTCACGGTGGTCATCAATCCCTGTTCTGGTCCCTGCATCGGTTCTCTTCCAGATCAATACTACCTCAGCGCAATTCCTCAGCTAAGAGCTTACAACAACATCCGCACATTGGGATATGTAGCCACAAATTACACCACCAAGCCGCTCGAAGACGTGCTAAAGGAAATTGACACATATGCCACATGGCCAAAGGTATCCAACAACACCAAGCTAAGGGTCGACGGCATCTTCTTCGACGAAACGCCGAGCACATACGACGCCTCCAAGTACAATTACCTCAGCCGCGCAAGCCAATCAGTCAAGAATGGCACCCGATTCCGCGATAGATTCGTCGGTATGTGTCCCACCTCCGCACACTCCTCCTAGGTGACTGACACTGCACTCGCAGTCCACAACCCGGGCCTCATAGAGCCCTCTCTCCTTTCCTCACCTACGTTCGCGCAACAGTCCTACATCAACATCTCCGACATAACCGTCGTTTTCGAGGAAACCTTCGACAAGTGGCTGAACAGGGCGAACTTCGACGCATTGCAAGCGCACCGCGTCCGAAAATCGAAACTCGCGGTCATATTGCACAGCTTGCCAGACTTAAGCAAGAGAGTGCTGGATTTTGTGGTGGAGCAGGTGCAGGATGCGGCGGACTGGGTGTTTTTGACGGATGTTAGGGTGAAGGATGAGTACTATCACTCGTTTAGTGGAATTTTTGAGGATTTGGTGAAGAGCGTTGATGGGGGCGCGGAGGATTAGGGAACAGGTGAAGCTGAAGGACGTATATACCATGGTACAATAGATGGAGGCGTGTTCGGTAGGATTGTAACATATACGGATATCTCTTGGTTCTTCTTTCCCCACCACTCTTATCGAACCATCCGACAGGATTACTGAACAACAGATTACAATGATTGGATCCCTTATACATAACTAGTGTGTTCTTGTTCAAGACTTCTTCTCGTCAAGCTCAACTTGCTGCAGCGTCACCGACGCCGCATCGCCTACGTCAATATCGACAATCTTGCCCTTTTTGATAGCCTCCAGATCCGGCGCATCAGAATGCTTCTCACCATCAAATATCTTATCAACCTCTTCCAACGTGAGGCCACGGGTCTCAACCCAGAACACGAGCACGAAAAGTACCATCAAGATATCGACCGAGGCGTTGATGATGTAGACCTTCCATCCAATCGCCTCGAGCCCTAACGGAACGACCAAAGTGACAAACAAGCCGCAAAGCTTAGTAGTGAAGGTATAGATACCCATACCCACTGCACGGATGTCGAAAGAAAGCACCTCGGGTGGGTACAGCACTGTCAAGGGTGTGATACCCCACGCATATGTTGCGTTGTAGAGGAATATCATAGCGATGGTACCATAAACGCCGGGTGCGTACCCAGACGTGCCGTATCTGGCGGTCAACCCGGCGAGGGCGTACAGGGTGATCAGTCCGGCGGTAAGCGACGACGCACACAATGTCTTGCGACCTAGCTTGTCCGCAAAGCACGATGCAGTAACGGCAACCACCAACGTCCACGAAGTAAGGATGACGTTGATCTGCAACTGGGTCGTCGGATCCTTGATACCAGCACTAGACAGCATGTCGCCGAAGTAGAAGATGACAATGTTCGTGCCCGGCAGCATGACCATGATTGAGAAAGTTGATGTAATGAGAAGACGCCTACGGTTAGCAGGCTGCGCCAACGCTTTCCAAACGGACAATTCGCGCTCCCTCTCCCAGCGAAGTGTGTCTTCGATCTCTTTGAATTGGACTTGCACAATAGGCGAGGCAACATCGCCGCCTGTGTTAGCGATGGCGAGAATTTCCAGAGCTTCTTCATGCCTGCCGCGGCTGATCAACCAACGTGGGGACTCTGGGACGAATAGTAAGATAATCATGCAACAGACCGAAGGGCCAGCTTGAAGCAGAGAAGGGATGCGCCATGCCCAGGTCGATGACATATTTTCGGTCTGCGTCGCGTGAGTATCTGTCCCTTTCGAAGCACGGGAACGCTTACACCATAGCAGCCCCCACTGGCAATAAGTGTGCCTACACCCCAGAAAGCATAATACAAACCCAACGCGAAGCCTCTCCATTGCACAGGTGCTGTCTCGGCTACCAAGGTCGGTGTCGATACCTGCGCAAGACCTAGTCCGAAACCCACGATAAAGCGCCCTGCAATGAACATGCCAATATTTTGAGCAGCGCCTTGAATGATGCCTCCAATCATGGTGATGACTGCAGACCAGAAGATGCATTCTTTGCGCCCTCGCCAATCGACCAGTGAACCGGCGAAAAGAGACATCAGTGCGCCGCCCATATAGCTGATAGCAGTATTCAGTGACGTCGTCGTTGTGGTAAGAGTGAAGTAATTGCTATATGAAGGCATCACATTGAGTGACCCCATGAGCGAAGAGTCGAATCCGACCAGCTGAAAATGTATAAGCCACAAAACTCTCCGAAGGGTCGCATGATACTCACCACTGAGACAATCGCCGAGGTCGCAATAATACATGCTAGCAGTACCTTCTGATTGCGAGGCACTAGCCTTGAAATATTGCCTTCAGCCATATTGAACACAATCTGATACGATGCGAAGAGCAATGAGATTCGACACTTTGGTGAGGAAGAGATGGGCGTGATGAAGGACTTTCTAGACTTCAAGATCGCTTCCCTACCTTACCAGAACCCTGTGCCCTGCCAATGCAGGGGCGACTACTAACTTGGCTCGCGCTATCATATGGATAGCGTCGTAGCAGTTTATCGTTCGGATAAGATTCTTCCTGTCGTGCGGTGCGGCTCCACGAGGAAGGTGCCTATGATGGTTGTTGATCCGGGTCGGAAGCTGTGTCTTGTCCTGCATAATCGAGCCGCCTATCGGCGTTGGCGTTGGACCTCTTACAGCGACGGAAATTGATGATGCGAACACTATGGGATGTACAATTACAACATCACGTGTATTGGAGATGGATGGATCCATCCCAAATAGAAAAATGGGGGATTAGCGTGAAACCGGTGCGGGGACCTCCAGCCTCGCTGTGGTCGAACCGGGTCCCACTTCTGGTGGCAAGCATCAACCAGCTCGCATAGCTTTCAGGGAAGTTATTTACCGGCATACTACTCAACTTTCTGACAGATAACATATCAGAGCGAGATATCGCACTCGCTTTGCCGAGCTTTTTATCCCCACGATCGGAGGCTTAGCAGCCAGGTTTGAGACTTTGAAATCCAACCGCCAGTAATAATCCTACTTACGTTTTTGTCGCCGTAGAGTCGCCGCGAAAATGGCCGAGGCTGCAGACATTGCCGTCGTTTCCTTTGATCGCTTCATAAATGGCAGTGACACGGACAGGCAAGCGGTAGCCAAAGAAGTCTACGACGCATTCAGCAGTGTGGGATGGATATACATATCCGACCATGGCATCCCACAGTCACGTGTAGACGAAGTATTTGGGCTCGTACGCGCTCCATCAATACCAACCCGAGTATACAAACACTTACGTTGACTAGGCCAAGTCTTTCTTTGACCTTTCCCTTCAACAGAAGCTCGCATGGCGCCTCAAGGACGCGGAAGTGAATCAAGGCTATACCGCTGACGGGGACGAAGCGAATGGCGGCATCGACCACAAGGAGTGCTACGAGCACCGTCGCTTTGCCAACCCTCAATCCCCGTCGTCGAACGAACTACCAGGCTTCAAAGAAACACTCGACGACTTCTACGGCCAGTGCCTGATTCTTGCGTTGAACGTGCTCAAATGTCTCGCCATGGCCATGGACCTGGGCGACAACTTCTTCGACAACATCACGCGAAGAGCAGACCCGCAGCTACGCCTAATCCACTACCCATCCATCGAGCGTAAGATTCTAGAGCAAGAAGGCCACGCGAGGATCATCCCCCACACAGACTTCGGCCTCTGCACGTTGCTCTTCCAAGACGATGTAGGCGGTCTCGAAGTCGATCCCTTCCACACTGGCGACTTCAAGCCTGCGATTCCAAAGCGGGGCACCGTGCTCATCAACATTGCGGATCTTTTGCAGCGGTTGACGAACGATCGGTGTCGCAGTACGATTCACCGGGTCGTTAGCCCCAGTGTTGCTGGTGACATTCTTCCCTCGCGATACTCAATTCCATTCTTTATTCACCCTGATCCGGATGTGTTGATTGATCCGATTGTAAAGGATGAGGGTGAGGTGAAGAGGTATGAGGCTGTTAATGCAGGAGAGTGGAGGGTTTGGAATACGAAGAAGAATTACACGACGTTGAAGGAAGGCGTTGCTGCGGCATAATATGCGCACACTTGTACCCAGTCAGAATCAAAATTGTACCCTACAACGCTTTGGAAGCCTAGAAGCTCAGACAGATTAGCATATCTCATGGTCATGACGGTCGTCCCACGATCGAGTGATACAAGTGTAATTGGTCTTGTAATTCCATAGTTATCTTTTGCTTTTCTTGGCTGAAGGTTCAACCCAAGCTGCCGCTTAAGTTCCAGCCCCAGCAATCCGCTTCTTCCCTTCCTGCTCAAGCCTCCAACTCATACCGTTTCTCATGATCCAGAAGACTACACTTATCAAAACAGCATATACCAACCCTAGTAATGTGAACGCCCAGCCCGGATTCATCGCATGGCACATGGGAATGATCGCCGCACAACCGGCTGCGCTCATCAAGCATCGTACAAAGTTGATGGCCGCGGTTGCAGTAGCCGCCTGGTGCCGATGAAGATCGATCAGCAGCGTGTTTGTCTGGTTGAAGGCCGTGGAGGTTCCAAAGCCCATAAAGAAAAGGGCTATCTCTGGGCCTGCAATATGCGTCCTGTACTTCACCATCCATCCAAATGCGATCAACGCGGCTGTTCCAATCATATGCCCAGGTGCCGCAACTTGTAGTCGCACTTTCTCTATTGGAAAGTTTCGAAGATCTTGCTGTTTGCCTTTGGTGATTGTCAGGTTGTTCAGTGATGCGTGGCGTCTGAAGTTCCAGTCTACGACGTGACCCATGGTCAACGACGAGACTAAGCAGCCTGTTCCCACGGCTATGTAACACAGACCGATCTTGAGTTCGTCTAAGCCATATGCATCCTTGAATAAATCTGGGAGGGCGGCTGAAACCACCATCATCCCAGTAAAGAAGAACCCATTGTAGAGAAGAAGGATGCACGACTCTTTCTCGCCTAGAATGCGAAGGGTCTTGAGTGGATTTGGAAACGTGAATTTGCGTTTCTCGTGTGGCGATCGCTGCTCTCCGCTAGACACGGACTCTCGTCGTTCTTTCTGTTCCTGCAGGTAGCTGAAGAAAGACCGATTGACGCCGGTTGGAGGAATTGATCCGTTACCCACCACAGCGCGACATGTCTCGGGAAAGAAGAAGACGAATATCACGAGCAGGACGCCAGCGAAGATGGCCAGAAACCAGAAAATGCTCCGCCATCCTAGATACTGAGCAAGAATGCCCCCTGTAGCAGAATGACACATCAGATCATGCAAGCTTCACTTATAGACCATGAACATACCGATAGTCGGGCCAAAAGCTGGGCCAAACAGTATACCTGCGGTAGCATAGCCCATGTATTTGCCTCGCTCTGCCGAAGTCGATATATCAGCCACCACTGCGATTGACAGCGCTATGGCAGCACTGCACCCAAAGGCCTGCACACAGCGTAACACAAGTAGCGCTGCAAAATTGGTTTGGAGAGCCAATCCAATATTCGCCCCAATGAAGATGATAAAACATATTATGAAGGAGAGCCTACGGCCACTCCCATCCGACATGCCAGCGATAATGGCGGGAGCAATGGCTTGGGCGATCTATTCGTGTTAGTTTGTAATGATCAAGGTCCTTAGCTAGAAAAGCTACCATATAAGTCGTGATTGCCACATTCGTCATCGTGGGCGTTACGTGCAGCACGTCAGAGAGGACGTTCAACACTGGGTAGAACAGCGTTGCGCCGAAGGGTGATATCAACGCCGACACGCTCACAAGGAAGATAATCCATATCTTCATCCGGGGGGTGAATATCGAATAAGGCGGGCCTGAGACTTGTCGTTGCAACGCGACCTCCTCTGAGCCTTTCTCGACATCTTTGGTGACAGCGTCCAGTTTCTGTCCTTTTTCCGGATTGTCCAGTGAAGTCTTTACCGGTGTCCCCATGCTTCACTGTTGCGCTCAGGAAAGAACGCGAGGAGAACCGAGAACCCGTTTATGCGTTGAGGGCAGGCATCTGTTTATCTCATTGACGGACTGTGTCTAGTGACCACTTTTAGGCCCAAAAGGTGATGGTGTGGTTGGACCAGTCCGCATTGCCGATATATCCGTTCGTTTGCGTGTGGGTGATTGCATCCGCAACCGCGTATCTACTAGAGTGTAATGCGGGGACCGGAAAAGCGCAGATTCATGGTTTCATACGAAGTTCACAGTGGAAGTTTGGTCAGAAGGCAGCCAGGCTATTCAACAGAAGACGGCGGAACGTTGAAGCAGCCACTCGTTCTGCTTTGTTATTCCCGAATAAAAATGACGAGTGTTTTGCCGAAGTCGCAGATGTTTTATTGTACGTCACCATACCGGAAAAGGAAGCTCCATCATCAGTAACCGCGCCGCATCACCTTCTCTCTATCCAAACGAAAGACATGCGGGGAGTGGAACTTGCGCAAGTCTGTCATCGATTTGCAGCTAATTCGTTCGTGCCGTTGGTGATCCGCGGACAATATTCGAGGCTATCGGAGTATATGTACGCACTGCATGTGCTCCGGTACAACTCCGACACCAATGTCACCTCACCGCGCTTTATCGTCGTCACCATGGAAAAACCTCAGGACAGCTTTGGCGACCAAAAGTCCATCGTGCATCCACTCCGCCCTCTCTCGCGCTTCTTCAGCATCGCTCTTTTCAACGGCACCACTCTCAACCCTCATTTCGAGCTGTCTTTTGACCATCTTGTCATCGAACTCCATATGTCCTTGGGTCGTGAATAGTCTTTTGGGGATGTACACTCCTTGCACGCCCGTATGGTCACTGGTCCCCCAAACGTGCACATCTGTGTCCGGGTCCAGTAATTCTGTTTTGGAAGGCGAGGGGGGATCCACTACAAGGTCGATATGCATCTGATGCAGACGGATGTGTTTTTCGGACGGAGGAAGTCTAAAGAGCCAACGTCCGACATCACTAAGTGCGACCTTGGTGTGCGAGAGTTCCCACTCGCCATTTTCTTCCGGTTCGACAGTTGAGCCTAGAGCGCGACACAGTATTTGATGACCAAAACAGATTCCGGTAAACTTGATGTCCGGTCGATGTATCCACAAATCTAGCGGTGTCAGCTTTCACCACGATTAACCGCGCCGATACATACGCTTGATTAAGTTCAGAAGCTTCAATACCCACGCGTCATCGCTATGCGCATCGTATACACTCCCAGTGATCAGAATCGCGTGGGTCTCATCGGTGATTTCCGAAGGATCTGGTATCCTGCCTCCTCGTGGCTCGACCGCATAGTGTATGATGGTCTCGATGGCGAGCTTTGGGTCATGTTGTTCCCCTGCATCTACGAGCAAATCATTCAGCACTTCACCGAAGGACCCTCGCTCATCCTGAGTATCGGGATGGGGATCATCTGTCTGTTATGGATTTAGTGGGTATGACTCTTCCTGTCGTGGGTTTCATACCTCGAGAACCAGCATGCGAACTTTGTCAGGGTGCTCTGACGCAATCACCCGCGCCTCTGCTGGTGCCATTTTTGCTGCGAACGAGGAGATTCCGGCTTGAGAGGGCTTTGGCTGCGTAACTTCACGTATACGAGTTGAAGAAGGGAAGAATGCTATGCCAAATTTTGAGGGTATGTGTTGGAGCTGTAGCAGGGCTGAGGGAAGGCGAACGCGGCGTAACATAAGTACGGCTAAGGAACGACGATTTCACATCTTGCTACTTGGCGCAGGCGACGATTACTTTCCTTGAAGCTGAAATTTCATATTTCTTGACGTAGGGCCAAGCACTTGGATGGTTGTGTTGCCCTTAGCAGTGGGTCTAATAACGTAATAGACCAAAGTCTTATAGCGGACCAAGAGGCTCGGGAATTGAATAGCTTGCCATAAACGAGCACCTTTGGCTAGAAGAGACCCACAATAGCTACTTATGATGCCGCGGACCATTAGGGAGATGATGATGGTTTGAAGACGTATATTTAGATAAGGTACCTTAGGCTGGGCGATATGGATGTGACCGCTTGCGGAACGCTGGCTACAATGACTGGAACGAGGAAAATGAACAACTTTGTCTATTCAGAGTATTGCAGCTCATCAGTCTGGTCTTAACATGCATTCTAGTAGTCCATGGATCCGAGCGTACGGATTCCTCGGGTAGGGTTGTACAATGTCGTAGCAAACCGCCGGGCGACGCGTGTTGAGCGTGGCGTAACTTCCAGAACAGATGCGCATTTGTCAGTCTGGCACCCTCCAATACTTTCGCACAACCAGTTCCCTAATGACACTGACAACACTTGGCAAAGAAGAACGGAATTGACGAGTACAAGAAAGTAAGTTCGCGGCGTCTCACTGAGAATGTTACGAACTGACAATCTACCAGCAAATCATGGGTTCTTCCCCCTAAACATTCTCTTTTCCTCCCCCTCGATGCACAGCCAAGCTCTTCACGCGCTGGTGCTGTCGTGCCAAACTCTAGCAAGGAAATTCTCAATAGGAGTAAATCGATATTCGGGAAACAACTGATTGATCTCATCCGATCCTTCCCAAGCCCCCTTGGCGGTGCTCAGCAACATGCCAATGGTGACCTGTTTCAACATCTGCTCTGCCGCTTCTGCAGAGACAGCCTTGTGAGGCACTTCCAAGCCCCAGGACGATGTCATAATATCTTTCTCAAGGTCCTCTAATTTGACCTTCTCTACAGCGAATGGACGGTCTATCGTAGCGTTAGCTCCGCTGAAAGCCTAGGGGGGACGTTTCTCATGCCTCGAACTCTCTCTCCAACCTCAATAATCTGCTTCACCGTGACTTTATTCCCTTGTATCCCACCAACCTCGGGCCATTCGCCTTCGTACTCGATTGTCTTCGCGACACTGGTGGCGAAATCGGTCACTGTTGTCAATGTAATAACAGCACTTTCGTATCCGTCGACGGTTATGGCACGGCTGTTCTGAAAGTCGAAAACTGTTCCGAGAGGATTGAGATGTTTGCTAGTCTTGTGTGGGAATGCCAAATAGTCCAGAAATAGACCTGGCTGGAAGAGACAGTATTCAAGAACCTGGTTGCATTGTTAGCGCTGACCACCGCTACAGTAGCCAAAATTTCCTTACCTTGCGAGGTTCATTCAATTCCTTGAGGTACTTTCGTACTTTCTCTTTCCCTTCCCACCACGGCATGTGTATCGTTCCGGCGCTAGTCGACAGTCAGCTTCTATTTGAGAAACTTCAAAGCCCTTGTTGCTAACCTTCCGTACTCACTGGGGGCGAAACGCTTCACTCCAGCTAGTACAGCCGCATCAATGAGGTTTTTCTGGGACTGCTGATCGACGTCTAAGAGGACTTGAATGAAAGACAGTACGGTATGCACCCCACGCAAAGCATTGACCAGATCGTCCTTGTCGTTATAGTCCACCACACGCTGCATGACGCTGATTCCAACATTCTCCTTGGGAGCCTAGGCATGTATCAGCGACGCAAAGCCCAAATGTAAGTTACGTTACTCACGCTCCGAGATAGAAGGATGATTTCATGCTTATTTGTTGCAACAAGTGCGTCGAGGACTTCTTGCGCGACCTCTAAATAAAATCAGCCCAGATCTCGTACATTTGGATATATGACATACGGCCACTACCTCCAGCTATGGCGATTGTTACCATATCTCGTTCCGCTCAAACAATTGGAGAGTGTTTCTATAGCAACTTGATGTGACCAGAACGCACAAGATTGTTTCGGTTACTCTGCGGACGTGGCGACTTAAAATACACTTGGAAGACCTAAGTCTTATTGCAAGTTGCTTCCACCGCGGCGAACCTGAGGAAGGGAACGATGTGGTGCTGTCCGAATATGGTTAGCCTAGAATTGGCTTCCGCCGCGGCGGAAGAAACGGACCCCTCGTCTTCCCAACAAAGGCACCATTCCATCTCACACCAGGCTAGATACGAGCTTTGACACCAGTACAACTGAGATCCCATGACTACCAATGCTGAGTTGGTGACCAATCTCCCAGGAAAACGGAAGCTTCGCAAGGGCACTCAAAGTTGCTGGGAGTGTAAGCGACGCAAGACAAGATGTATCTTCGCTGCGCCCATGGATCCTTTCTGCGTAGGCTGTAAAAGCCGAGGATTAATTTGTGTTGGTCAAGAGTTCGATGAAGAGTTGTCAGCAATTCGAAGAAAGGTAACGAAGCCCAAACGGACGGCATCGGCAGCGGCAGGCTCTCCACGACGTCGTCAAGAGAAAGAACAAAAAACTGCCTTAAACTCAGCTAAGCCTGGTTCCTTACTTGACTCCACCTCCACGGGGTCCATTGATCCATCAGCGACGTACCATAAGCTGTACTGCGCACTTGCTGAGGTCTGGCCATGCGATCGCGATCTGGAATCGATTCACAGCATTACCAATGAAGATTTCAGCATACTCGATGGTCCGTTGTACGGTGGGCATTCGGATCTGGCAGGTCAGAATAATGTATCACCGCGAGATGTGTTGCAGCTACCTCCCTACGGCGTACATCCTGTGGTCGTTGCTCGAAAGGTTCTGCTGCTGAGTGCATTCATCCAGCGTTTTCCTCTTGTCAACTCGAATGGTGCTCCGACTTTCGGTGACTTGGCCGATCGCCTTCTGCATACAGCCACTACCCTGGTGACAACGAATGACGAGCTGCTTGAGTCCGTTGAAGGGGTCGAATGTGTTGCGCTTGAAAGCATGATTCACAACTACCGTGGGAATCTGACTCGGGCGCTGCTTGCATTGCGGAAAGCCATGGTGATAGCTCAACTATTAGGACTGCATCGGCAAACTTATTCGACATCAACGAAGGTCATTGAAATACAGACACGCGCGCGACTCGATTGTGACTACATCTGGTTTCGCCTGGTCGAATCGGACCGCTACCTTTCGCTGATGCTGGGTGTGCCGCAAGCCTGGAGCGACAACGGATTTCTTGATAAAAAGGAATTGAGACACTGTTCGCCTATGGAGCAATTGGAGCGACTTCTTCTCGTTATAGGCGGGCGCATCATAGAGCGTAACGAAACGGATGTGCAAGATATCATAGTAACGCAACAGATCGACCAACTTCTGCAATGTGCGTCCAGCTGCATGCCACCGCAATGGTGGATAGCGCCTGACACCTCACTACGGAACATCCACACCACCATATGGACAAGTAAACTCATGATGCAGCTCACATATTACTTCCTTGTGACGCAACTGCATTTCCCATATCTCCTTTACTGCTCGGACAGCCACTTGTATACGTACAGTAAGATCACAGCGGTCAATGCAAGCCGGGAGATCCTCATTCGTTTCCTAGCTTTCCGCAGTGACCCAACGGTGACTTTATACTGTCGCGGAATTGACTTCATCGCGTTCTTTGCCAGCGCAGCTTTATGTCTAGCGCACATTTCCGGCGGCTGTGGACTCCAGGCTTCAGCTGGGGATGGTGACGGAACGAAGGCCTTCTATTATCTCACTCACCAGCGAATCGGCGATCGTGGATTGGTGGAGAAGACTCTTGAGCGTATGGAACGGACAATCCGCAGCAACGACGACCCGGTTGTCAACCTACTTCGACCTTTGATGATGATGGAAGCGGCTAGCAGGACCGGCACTTTAGTCAACGCTGTCTTCACTGCTGAAGGTCGTTCTGGAAACCATGAGAGCAGTGGTCATGTCAGCGACTGTGGGAACGCAGTCCATATCTTTATTCCACACTGTGGAAGTGTTCACGTTGTTAGAACCACGCTGGATGTCGAATCTTCGCCCACTTTCGATTCGCAATTCGATTTAAACATGGAATGGACCGATCCGTCTTGGGTTTCCGAAGCAACCTTAGCCAATAGCGTTCTCGGCAGCGGTTGCGCCGGCACCCAAACATCGGAATGCTCTGACCCTGTGGAAGAGGCAAACCATTCCGCAACACACGGATAGACGATTGCTGCGAGAACTGGTGTACACGTGGATACACTCGTGGAGCATATGGTATACGGCGAGCATCTCAACAGTGACTGCCAAGTTGGAACCACCTGCCCGTGGCGCGTAGCTACTGCAAGGATCAAATGTCATCAAATCGGTCCATTCTTTGACGTAAACGTGCTGCAGGCGACAACCTCCGGTGACCTGTGTGTGTACATGTGCTCATTGGATCTAGCGGTCTCTAGCAAGGGAGATCTATGAGAAGATTCTGTAATTGGTCACTGCAAGCCTTCACCAGCTGCGTGTGGGCTATGGACGGATCTCCTTTGGCTACAGTGGTAATTTGCTTGATCATCAGGCGCACCAATCATTTGATCTCATAGTCTCCAGCGCTCGACAGTCTCCGATAAGCAGTGGTGGGATTCCATTCGGGCAAGAGCATGCTCGGCATTAGCATAGTGTGAGGCCTCTCTGAGGCTGATGCCACGCGACGGCAGCCTCCCTTTGGTGGTTTCAAGATTCTCATTGATCATGATGTTACTGGAATGCATCGTCACTCTTACAGATTATTTACGTCTACATACGTAGGTAAGCAATCTTTGATATCTTTTGATCGTGTCCTTAATTTGTCGCAAGACTTTGGATGAGTCGTCTCTTGCTCAGCATACATCCCGTAACTCGAATCATATCGACTCGGCGAATGGGGTGCCGACGGGTAATGCTTGGCCTTCATTCGACAGTCATTGAATAAAGTATTAGTCTATGGATTACGCTATCTCTGATCCACAAGCTTCTTCATTCCGGAAACTTATAATCGGGACAAAGGGGTAGCACACATGACTTCCCAACCTCTCATGATTGGAATTTCAAGACACTAAATCGCACAGGCCTTTCCCACTAGGGTTCTTCTGTTTCACAGTACCGATACTCACATAATTCAGTGCATGTACCAAGCGGCGATAGGTCCGGGTGTCTGTTATGGCCTAAGATGGCCTTATTGTGTGAATGCACTCGCAACTAGGCCCATGAAACGGCTAGACTCATGCGCGTGTTCGAAGCCAAGAATTCCATCTCCCTTCGGAAAGTACGTCAAACAGGTTTATGCCCGTCGGTGTGAAAGTCATATATAAGAGGCCGTGACTGCCTTGAAGCATGAAGTTCCAGTTGCGGACATATTCCATCAGCACCGCATCTTCTGAGGCCACATTACTCGAGTCCGTCCACCAACCTCAGGCGCCAATTGAAAATCATCTTCAACATGCGCTACGCACTCGCCGCCTTCGGCATCATGGTTTCGGCCGTGCTTGCTGCCCCTATGCCTGCGGACCAAAGCGTCGCCGGTACTGCGAACACCAACATGGCTGCGAACACTAACAACATGGACTGGCAAGATTGGGGGTACCAGGACTACAACGACTGGAAGAAAAAGGGTGGATGGAAAGACTACAAGTGCGTAACATGATGCAGGGCAGAAGATGGATGTTTATGCTGTTGCGGATGTATGACACTTGCAGACATAATCGCCAGCTGAAACAATCACTTCTCCCCGCCCCCCGTATAGGTGATAAGTACTGACAAGCGCAGTGACTGGAAGTCGTGGGCTGAAAAGGCGAGTCGTCGAGGCACATCGTTGCTGTGGATCAACCTTGCTGACGGATTCTAGTACTGCCCCTGGGAAGATCAGGGCTACGGTTCTTGGGATGACTGGTGGTAAGCTTCTCGACACCCCTTACGCTAGCCCCTTGATTAACTATTTTGCAGGAACAAGAACGGGTATGAACCCTCCGGATGCGAATAGGATGTGTCCTTTTGGCCTGATCGAGACATACGCGCGCGTCCATACCCACCCCGAATGCACATACTGACATGACAATTCAGGTACGACTGGTGGCGCAAGATCGGCGGGAACAATGACGACGAGTGGAGTCGCTCGGGCAAGGACTGTAAGCAACTCCTGTGTACGATGTGGACGTCCCTCTAGCAGGGAAAGCTATGCTCGATGCTTCGGATCACCCATGAAATGTGGACTTCCAATCTTAGACTCACACTAACTCAAAATTACCAGTTGACGACTGGTTCAAGGACACAGGATATAAGCAAGACTACTGGGGCAAGGACGACTCCGATGACGACAACAATGACTGGTACCAGGATAGCAACGGTCAAGGCTGGTGAGTGACGCCGCTGTATAAAATCCATATGTCTTGAACATGGATCTCTCGTACTCAAATCAACCATGTTGGATTAGACTGAGTTTCTCTAGGCACAAGGACTCCATGGGAAAGTGGGACAAGGATGATGACGATGACAGCTCAAGCTGGGGTAAAAAGGACTCATACGATACCGGCTCAAGCTGGGGCAAGAAGGACTCAGATGACGACAGTTCATGGGGTAAGGACAGCAGCGATTCGGATGATTGGTACCAGGACTCGACCGGGTATGTACCGCTGTGATACAAGATCAACATGTGGTGACTGACACGTGATACAGGCAGGGATGGCACAAGGACTCGTCGAACGGAAAATGGGAGAAAGACGACTCCGACGATAGCGGAAGCTGGAAGAAGGGCAGCGACGGAAAATGGTCGAAGAGCGGTTAGGCACCGTGGCGCACAATTCAACCCCTGAGTGCTACTGGAGCAGTTCTCGATTGAGATAATGGTAGCCAACGTCGGGAAAGTGTTCACCGTGGAGGAATCAGAATGTCTGTCTAGTTTTGTTCTAATCATATTGTCCTAATCATATTGTCAAAGAATCAGTCCACGGGTTCATAGGTCAACTCATAGTCTCTCTTTTATGCAAAGGTGGTGACCAGTGCTTGCAGTTTCAGCTTCGAGCTTCAATAACTCGGCGTCCGGTAAGTGAAAGGCCGCGAGGATAGCATCCAGCCAAGGGCCTACAATTTGTCGTTTCGTCAACAGGCCACCCATTCGTTACATGGGCGTCGAGAGAATATGAGGAGACTACGTAAGAGTCTCTGTATAGCCGCTGGAAAGGCTGGACTGTCGGAACAGCTAGCAAGTTCGTCTTGAGCAGACTGTTCTGTGTAGCTCAGGAAATCAGAAACAAGTGTAAAGACATAGTAATGAGATGCTGAGTCCTGTCTATGATTCTAATCACCTAGAACACATCATGTCCGATTACATATATGACCTTTAGTCCGCCACATCTCAGTCTAGTGCTTCGGCGTTTATAACAACGATTGTCTACCACTAATTCTACACACGTATGGGCGAGAGATAGAATTCTCGACAGAATAAACTTCCCAAAAAAGAAACACAGAAGTATAATCCGCAGCATCAGGGATCTGAACAGCGACTTGCCCTAAACTTGTATCTGGCGCAGCGACAAACTAGCCTTGCGCAATGATCGTGTTTCTGTCATATGCTTTCAAACGATGCGGGTTAAGGCCAAAAGTGTTGTCGTACTCTCAAAAATGCTGTTAAGTGTCCTCATTATAAGGAATCTCGACCCTCACGCCACCGCGACTTCGAACTCAGTCAAATTCAACGATCAAAAGACCACGACAAGATAGAACATCGATCCTACCCCAAAGCCTAAGCGATTGCATTGTTTAACCCGTCTCATTGTTCGCGATCACAGTTTATACAGCTTTCCAGAGACCGGCATGTTATTGCTAGCTTAAATAAAGCTCATATTCAACGCAGGGGGCTGTCGTACTATCATGAGATGATAGCTGACTTAGGTTTCTACTACGCGTATAGTAATACGTGGACCATGAAGTATGCCAAACACACATGCGTGACTTGCTTACTCCACTCTCTCGGCACGCTTCTCTGGAATACGCGGAGAACATACATGTGAGGCCATTGTCCACCGTCGAAAACGAATCGAAAGGACTTGCTGATCAGGCAGTTATGGCACGACTCGAAGAGCTCCTTGTCCACAATCTGCAGCTTCTTGGCGATAGCGAAGGGCGGGAAAGACCAATGTGGTACCTGCAGTATATGAGCCGAGACTATGTTAGGGGAAGCGCACCGGAAAACCGTGTGTCGTGAATTATGCGAGCCAAATACTGCATGCTGCGAGCTCTCTCAACACTGACCATCGTTGTTGTCCAGAGAAACAAGGACGTCGCCGTCGTCAACATCGAAAGCATACATAAAATATCATGTGTCTGATTTCGAGTGGTATACGCTTGATCATTGGTGTCCTCGCCGCTTTCTTCGAAGTCGTGATAACCTCTATGGCGTCCGTATAGTCCAGGGTGATTAGGTCAAAATCTTGTGATACAGATTTTCATTTATGTTCACTGGCCGTGCGTCTTAGGGCATCAACCATTTCCCTGTGCCCTGGTCAATGCTGCACCCTAACGTGAAAAAGGCTTTGCTGAATAGGGAGTGAAGATAGTATCGTAGTCTATATAAACGCTGTATATTAGCACTTGTCCCGCACTCTCTACACTCAAGCGGGCCACCCAAAATTGAGTCGCTCTTCGCAATCGAAATCGCACACTGCTACTTAGCGAATTGGCCTGAAGAGGCTCGATCGATCTATCAGTGGCCGTCAAGGTGTGTCAATACGGTGTTCGCCTTGTTCAGCACGCGCGCCAGGATGTCAACGCCTGATGGGGACCAAGTAGAGAATGTGTTCCATCGCCTCCCTCTTGAACTGAAGTTCATGATATTCGACCAGCTCCTGTTTAGAGAAGGTCAAGATCTCATCTTCCACGCAGACGCGAAGGACGGCAATCTGGAGATGCTGCAGAAGGTCCACGCGTGGGACGAAGCCGTGTTTGAGGACGTGATGACCTATTTGATTGGGGATGGCGCCTCCCGTTGCATCTTCTACAGCAACCGTAAGTTCATCCTTGACCCGGCTGCTATAGCCAGTGCTGACTAAGAAACAAACAGGCGAACCGCGCCGTGCTCTCTACCAGTCGCTCCGCCAATTGCCGGATACCTTTCGCCGTAGGATTACACGAGTATGCCTACCCAACTTCACAATGCGTGGTCGTCCCTACTATGATCTTCGGGACAAGGACGTTCAAACACGAGCTGATCGCACGACGGCTACTGCCGGCGTGTATCTTCTACAGCACTCGTTCCCTAGCATTTGTCAACTCGACATCGAACTGGATCTAGCCGAATTCGTTCTCTCAACTTACGACCATACTAAGCCTGATGGCCAAAGATGCGTTTCGGTTCCTATATCTGGTGTGATACAATGTATCAGCAACTGTGAGTAGATACAGATCTTGGAAAACCCTTGGGATAACATGCTGACGAGACACCCAGTCCCAAAAATTGGAGAAATGCAGATTAGGGTACGTTGGATTCGCGTACCACATTGCGGTGTAGACGAAGGCATGCACTCGCTTCAAAATCAGCCTCAGAAGCGTAGGGCATTGGAGGAGGAAGTTCTGGAAGTTCTAAGAGGCAAGATCCCGGCGAGGAGTATCGAGGATACGCATGCATGGCAATGAACGAGTTGAATCAGGACCAGCGGCCGACGTATTGCCCAATCTAGGGTGGCATGTCCTGTGAAGTGGCTTTAGCGTATCATCTCAGTCACATGGTGTAGAAAAGTATCCGATATAAAAGTAATCTTCCGTATACTCTCACTGTTCCTTTCTTTGTTCTTGAATAGCTCATGAAAGGTGACACCTTGTGGTCGGGTCCTGCGTCATGTATGAGTAAGGATCTGCACAATACTGCTACATATGTTTCATAGTTCTACCAAAGAATCTTCCTGCAATTCTAGGACTTATATTCGAAAGGTGATACATATACCTGACCAGAGACCTCGGGGCCCTCGGGAGGTCAAGCATCACGTGATGCTTTCGTGGCTGAGACAGATGCTGTTCGGCGGACGAGGTAAACAAATAAAGCCTATACGGATAGAAATCAGATAGTCAATTAAGGCCTAATCGCAATAGGCGGCGGGACGGTATCATTTAAGTTCTATGGAGACGATGAACCGCGAAGCGCAACTATCCCCGGCCTCGGTGAAACTATCCCCCGCCCAAAAGTTCGACGAGCGCATCAATCAACATCCCCATCCAAACAAGCATTGCACCCGCAACCGACACACAATGATCTGCCGAACCTGCCTCCGCGCAGCCTCTCGCGCACGAATACCACCCCCGTCATTCACGCGCACCTTCTCTTCCGCCCCAACCCTCCGCAACGCGACCCCCGTCTCCGCCGCAAGCACACCCGCACCCGACAAGCCTCCTCCTCCTCATCGCACACACCTCCAGCAGCCACCTCTACTTCTGCGGCGCAGCCCTTCAGCGAGCCCATTACCCCCCGCCGCCAAGAAATGCCGCGCCGCCAGCAGAGAAGAAAGCGCCGCTAGTGCGCAGCTCAGTGGCAGCAGGGACGCCCCTCAAGGGTCTAAACTTCCTAAAAGACAAACAGGACCCCATTGCGATGGCAGACGAGGAGTACCCAGAGTGGTTGTGGGGGATACTGGAGAGGCAGGAGAAGAAGGGCGAGAGCGGCGCAGCGGGAGATCTGTTCTGTAAGCCATCCACGTTCTCTGGACCTTCACAGGCCCCTTTCTACGGAGAAGGGGCATACTATGGATCACGGAAGCTAATGCTTGAACAGCGAAATCGAAGAAACAGCGTCGTTTGGCTGCGAAGCGCCTGCGCAAGGAACAGCTTGCGAACCCGGGCATGCTTGTTCCGAAGGTGCCTGTATACGAGCAGACGATCGATCTTCCCTCGGGAGATGGCACGATAGAAGGTGCAGTCCAGGCGGGCGAGGCGAGAGGAGAGTTGACGAAGGCGATGAGAGATAAGAGAAGGGCGGGGATCAAAGAGAGGAACTTCTTGAAGGCGATGGGTTAGAGGACTACGCAATATAAATATTGGCATCAAGGTATGTAGGATTAAAGAGCTTGGACTGCGTACATCGGAATCAAAGGGCTGCGGAGGTTGTACGATGCTGTAAATATTGTACCAGTATAAAGTGGATGCTGAGTGGCATATCTCGTCATTAACATTACGTGTACAGATGACTTCCCGAGTGCTAAATGCTAAAACAATTTTCCAACCACTCCCCTTCCCCAACCTACAAACCTCAAGAGCAAAACATATATACTAAAGAAAGTTACTTCCGCCCCTACCCTCTCCATCAAGCAGATGGCCCATCGGCACTTACTCCTCCATCGTCCCATTGACCTTCCTAGAGGCCTTGACCAAGTCTTTCAACCTCTTCTCCATGACCGTCCTCCCCTCCAACGTCCTCCACACCTGATGCGGCGCCTTATTAACCACATCCCAACCGACGAGATTCTCCGTCAACTTGGTCGAATCCCTCTGCTTCCTCTCCCACTCCCCGTCGCTGCGGCACTTGATCGCGCTGCTGACCACCACCAACGGTGTGTCCGCAGACTGGATATTCCTCGCAGATGCAACCTCGTTCTTGCTGAGAGAGTCCGCGACGAGATTCTCTTGTAGTTCAGCCTTGATGAATTTCCCGCCTTGGTATGCGTTGCGTCCGTATACGCGGTCCTGCCTTGTGCGCCCTTTGAAAATGGCGCCCGCGAGACGGGTTATGCCGAGGGGGGAGATGATGCCCCAGCCCCAGAGGATGAAGCCGCGGCTGGGGTTGCCGATGCGGTGGAGGAGGTCTTCGTGCATGGGGTCGATGAGCATGAGACCGGTTACCTGCTTGAGGTGGCGGGAGCTGAAGATGCGGGACACGATGCTGCCTGTGCCGGCGGACACGATAATCCAGGGGCCTTCTTCGCCGGCTTTGGCGAGTGCTTCTGAGAGGGCGTCGGCGGACATGCCTGCGCTGTGGGGAGAGGGCGCGTTGTCGGACCAGGCGTAGCCGGGGCGGTCCCAGTAGCAGTAGCGGCTGATGGTGCCGTTCTGCACGGCATTGTAAGCCCAGTGCTCGAAGTCGTATTCGGAAGGCTCCTCGCCAGCTTCGAGGAGGATAGTGGGGTCGCGGTTGCCGTCAGTGTAGGTCACGTTGCCGATGCAACCTAGGTGGACGGCATACTTGTCTCCGTCGACGAGGATGCGGTCCCCCTGCATCTTCAGCGTGGCGTCTCGCGCACGGAGGCTCAGGGTGCCGGTCATGAGGATGGCGACAATGATGAAAGCGACGGTTAGGATGGTGGCTACAAGGACGGCAAGCCACTCCTTCAGCGTGCGACGGGTCTCCGGGCGTCCGGTAAGACGTTCTTCTTCCTCTTTCTTGCCCCATGCAACTACTCTGTCTGTGATGATGCACCATATCGCGATGAACACTGCCCAGACAACTGATGCAATACCTACCCAGCCTTCTTCAAGCCGAATCCTGGGGACTGCCAGAATCAAGATCATGTCGATGACTAGGAAGCCGGCAATTATAGCTGTAGTAATGCGTAGAGCTTTAGCGGGCGCGATGAAGAAGATGATGGCGACTAAGAGATTTCCAATGGTAAGGCAGGTAAAGGCAAAATCGAAGAAGCCGCTGCCTCGTGAATGCATTCCCGGCGGACTTATGAAAATGGAAATGAGGAGGAGTGTCCACCACAAGCATGAGACCATAAGGAACAGTATCGTAAAGTAGCGGAGGAAACGGACAGACCAGAGGTTGTACGGCGAGACCTAACGTTCAATCAGCAATCATGAAGTTCCTGGAAAGACGTATACATACCGCTGGGTCATCAGGATCCAGGTAGCCATCTGCGTTTGGAGGTCGTCGTCCATCGTCGAGCAGTCTCGTCCTCTCGGTAGGCTCATGTCGACTATCATGATTACTTCTCTGTGCCGAACGCACGCTCCTTGTGCTTCGCGAGGCATCTACCGATGCTGCGTCGGCTTGCGGCGTGGACTCGCCATCATCATCGTGATCTTTCTTCAATCCCCACATCTCGAGTACTGCAAAAGCTCAAAGAGCTCCGGTCCCAGTCACGGTGCTTCCTCACACCGAAAGAATGGTCTTCAGGAGAGCGATATGAAAGACGAAGTAAAGAGAAGGGCCAAACAGGTTATACGGCAGCAAAGATAACCGTCGCGCGCTTCGAGAATGGCGTCGGCGGCGACGCGGTCTGGAGCTCGAATGGCGCTAGGGAACGGATCGACGTCATGGTTCTCGAGTGCGGTTAACCAGGGCTGTCAACTACGCGGCTAGTGCGCATCATGGGGTGTTGATGTCTAGGTCCGCGGCTGCTGCCTCGCGAATCTCACCATACTCTTGTGTATCAGGATCAATATAATACCCTGAAGAGGATCTGGATTTTCTGAAGGATTGCTTCTCAAACAATCAACGTGAGTGACGCAAGATGCATCCCTCGCTTACCCTGGCGCCCGCCCGAACCCTGCAGACCCCCACCTCGCATACCAGCAATCTATCGATCTCACAATGCCATCCTCAATTGACACCGATCACACGTGAGACAAGCTTTCCCAGCTGACACCCCGCCATTCCCACAACACACAGCATGTCCGACCTCGCGCGCTCCTTCGCAAAAACAAAACTATCCTCCCTCCCTCCACCCGAACCCCTCGCCGAAGAAACCCCCGATGTCTACGAAGATGACAGCTCCTCCGCAAGCTCCATGAGCTCCACCGGCACAGTCATACCCACGAATAGTCAACGACCTGCACCCGTGCTACATTGGTCAGATTACTTCGCGCAAGAGTTTTACCTAGAGAGACCTGCCTCGCCGACAGGCTCACATGCGAAGTTCCACGTCTACCTCAGCCCGCCTGCGACGCCGAAAGCAAATCTCCTAGTGCTGCACCATGGCGCGGGAAGCTCGGCGCTGAGCTTCGCATTGATGGCGAAGGAGGTTAGGAAAATGATGCCGGAGATTGGGATATTGGCAGTCGAGGCGAGAGAGCATGGCAGCGTAGTGTGGGACGCAGATGGACACGTCGACAACGATTTGTCTGTGGATGTGCTCGGACAAGACCTCGTCGATATGATATACCTCACACAGAGCAAGATGGGTTGGGTAGAACTGCCCACGGTGGTACTCATCGGACACAGTCTGGGCGGGGCCGTAGTCACGCATGTTGCGAACAAGGGTTTGCTGGGCAACAAGCTGCTGGGATATGCGGTGCTAGATGTGGTTGAGGGGAGCGCGATGGAGGCGCTGAAACATATGCAGAGTTATTTGGCGAGTCGGCCGAAGACGTTTCCTAGTTTGCCAGCGGCGATTGAATGGCATATACGGTCAAGAACACTACGGAATCCGCAGTCGGCGAGAGCGAGTGTTCCTAGCCTACTGCTGCAAACTCCGGACGGGAAGTGGGCGTGGAGGACAGAGCTGCGAAGTACAGAGGCATACTGGGAGAACTGGTTCAATGGCATGAGTGCGAAGTTTCTCGGTGGCAAGGGCGCGAAGCTGCTGGTACTTGCGGGAACGGACAGGCTGGATAAGGAACTTATGATCGGGCAGATGCAAGGTAAGTTCTGCTGAATTTATATCTTGCTGCGGTATCCTAACACATTCCAGGCAAATTCCAGCTGCAAGTGTTCCCGGCAGCCGGTCACTTCCTTCAAGAGGATCTCCCTGAGAAGACGGCTGAAGTGGTGGTCGAGTTCGTCAAGCGCAACGATCGTAGTTCGCTAATACTACCGCCCAAGGTATCAGACCTCCTCGCACAAGGCAAGAAAGTGTGAGCGGCGCTTGTCAGACGC
The DNA here is from genome assembly GCA_022419385.1 of Paraconiothyrium sp. Pb-2020. Lineage (NCBI taxonomy): Eukaryota > Fungi > Ascomycota > Dothideomycetes > Pleosporales > Didymosphaeriaceae > Paraconiothyrium > Paraconiothyrium sp. Pb-2020. Next base: position 1,866,351 of record JAJUBI010000008.1, read on the forward strand.
CTCTCTTCCTCCCCTCGCTGGGCCATCACCGTCAGATACCCCCCTAGGGATATTTGGAAAGAGGTGCCTGATTGATCCCCCAGCTTCGAGCTTTTCATAAAGTCTATCGTGCTGCAGATGGAAGCTAACTGCATCTACCACGTCGGACGTTATGAGTGAATCACATACGCCGATGTGTTCCCAGGGAACCTGTGGGTATTGAATCGCGATTAGAGCGAGATAGCCACATTCCCGAGATCATGCTTCGGTCGCTTCACCATCGACGTTGGCGGCCGAATCTCCTTCGCCTTTGGGCTTGTGTTTCCGTCTCCTCTTACGAGGCCCAGCGCCCTCACCATCTGCTGCAGGGGCGTCATCTGGCCCTGCTGTTGGTCGCGGTTGCTTCGATTCGGTAGACTTCGGTTTGATAGCACTGGCCGGCGTATCTTTCTTGGCCTTCTTCATACTGAGCGGATTGGGCTCTTTCGGCCCCTTGCGCTTCTTCTTTTTCTGTGGTCGAGCTTCTTCCGTAGCTTGGTCCTCAGCATTGTCATCGTCAGCACCCTCTTCATCGTCGCGCTTCCGCTTGGGTGGTTGGGCGGGGTTGCGCTGGCCCTTTAGTCCCTGGCGGAATTTGCTCTTTTCCTCTCGATCGCGTTGCTCTTCGGAGGCAGTGTTCATAGGCTGCCGTACGAAGTCAGTGCTTGTCGCAGAGAATGGTGTGGGTACTTTGGTTGCTTCTCAGCTAGAGGGAAAGGCATTTTCCTTGTGCCTTAAGCACCCGAAGAAGAGGCATTGCCTTCGCTCTGTAGAGAACACATTTGCTGTACCCGGGAAATCCACTTACTTCCATGATCATAACGGATCTCTCGAGGTAAATCAGGGGTACACCAGGAATAGTGCGTAGCTGTCCCTCCGTAAGATAGGTATTGGGAATGTGGGGAGGTGGGTACTTACGTGTGACCGTACCTTCCGATCCTGTGAGGCAACGCAGAGTCTATGTTTATTCGTATTATTGCCCTTCGGGTCGATAACGCTTGAGATACAGTCCAGGGCAGAGAGTGGTTCATCAAGTTCGTGATGTCCACACCGGCGCCGTTCCAGGTTTTCCTTGCTCCATGATATGAGATTGTCATTCTGGTCTTGTCAATCAAAATCCCCACATGTCGGGATAGGGTATAAATACCTTATTTTCCGAGTTGTACAGCGCTCTCATGCAGCATTGCGTAATCATAGGTTTGATTGCACCTTGAAGACAACCTTGGAGCCGTTCGAGTAGTTGAATCTTCCCCCGCCAGCAGTCTTCGAGGATTTGGTGGTCGACCAGTACCTGGTATGGATTGCGGAAGCCAAAGGTCACTTCATATTGGTGCATGAGCTTCCGGTATGCTTTGGCGCGTTTGAGCTTCATCTTGCCGTACTACGCGGTCATACACGGAGGGTTTCTCGAAGGACTCTGCCGCAGAGGTTTTGTTCTCGTAGGTGTTGTCGAGACACCGCCTTGGTGCGCCGGGGACGCTGCGTACTAGGGATGACGATGATATTGTGTGCGTTCGTTCTCGTACGATGTATCGAGGGCTCCCGGGGTGTCTGGACCTTCTCACGTGTTGCGCGTGGCTATCGGAAGGATTGCGCGTGGAGTAGAGAGGAATGTTCGTTTGCAGGAAGTCGGCCAACTTTTTTGGCGGGACCGTTCGGCGCTAGTGCGGGTCGCGGAACTAAGCATTCGTCAAAGGCCCCACAGGTGCCGCATCCAGGACGGGCAGTGCCTACAGAGACCGAAAACATGTTCGAAGGGGGTTCCGCTGACTGTGCTGAAACATAATTAGTCCCCGCGCTCTCGAGCGAAGCGAACGTGCGGCCCCGACTCCTTGACATCGCCGAGCGAGGTCTCTCGAATGCGTGCGACACAGCGACACAATGCCACCCGTGAACGCAGAAGACACTCCTACCTCCGACGACAAGCAACAGCCAGACAGCGCACCGCAGACGAACCCAGCTAAGGCTGAGCCGAAGCCTGAAGTCGAATACGACGACTTTGGGCTGCCCATCAAGAAACCGCGGGCACGGACGCCGTTGCCCGAGAGCGAGGAAGACGAAACAGATCAGAAGGAGGATTTAAAGGATGCAGCTTCTAGAGCGGCGTCTACGGGGCAACTTGCCCAGCATGAGAAGGAGGACCTGAAGCCTGCGCCGGCAGAGAAAGGGAACGTGGAGGAGCTCAAGACCGAAACCAAGCCGGATGTTGCGGGCAACAGCGGGCATGTCGAAGCGGAGCCAGCAAAGGCAGAAGCCACCCAGAACGGCGAGCAGGCCTCGAGTGGACATGCACGTACGCTCTCCACCAAGTCTGTGGGAGACAAGCGCAGCAGTGTTGCTCATGGACACAACCCGGCGGGCATATCCGAATACTCGCATATGCAGGCCGCCCCAAGAGCGTCAGAAGAAGTCAAAGAAGACGAAGATGGCGGATGGCAGACCATGCCCGCGTACGCGCACTACGACATGTACGACGACGACAACAGGCTTATTGCCAAGGAAAATGCGGAGGAGCTCGAGGACATGCATGGCTACGGCAATGTTGGCGGTGCTGCCAAGGGCTACACCCGCGTTATAATGGATGACGATGTCGAGTCAGTAACAAGCATGGACGACAACACAGCGTATCTCTTCAAAGAAAGAAGCACAATGCTGAACGATGAAGATGAGGCTGCTCGTGACCCGCTCGCTCAGATGCAAACCACCAAGAGCCTTTTGACCGAGGGGCAGCGCATCGCCTACGTTGGTCTGGTCCGGTTAGCCATCGTAGACACGGCCAAGCGCTTCACCAAGCTCGAGCGCAATAGGAACACTAAGAAAATTCTTGATATGGCACAAGAAACTACCCAGATGTGGTCGCAGAAAATGATGGTCCGGCTATACACACACATGGAAGTCAACGAGTCTGAGCAGATGATGATCGAGCAGCTGTCGGAGCATGGTGTGGTGTCTGCTGACTTGATCCCAGCCCTGATGCAGAACGCTCGCGTGAAGAACCCAGCTGCCGAAACCGATTCCGTGAAGGATGTCGACTCAGCTAGACCATCTACATCTTCGCCTCGTCTAGGTTCTGCATCGGAGAAGGGCAAGTCGACATCAAGTCTCGACCTTGAAGACGACGACTACATGAACAGCCCTCCGCCGCCACCATACGCAAATCATTCCGGAGATGACCTACCGGCGGTGCGGACGCCCTCGCAGTTACCCACAACATCAAGTTTGGATATCGACCTTCGCTGGACTATTCTCTGCGATTTGTTTTTGGTTCTCATTGCTGACTCTGTGTACGATGCACGGTCAAGACAATTGCTAGAGACCGTCGGCAAGTATCTCAGCGTGGACTGGCTCGAAATATGTCGATTTGAGAAACGGGTTACCGAAGCGCTTGAGATGGAAGAAGAAGCCAACAAAGAGAACTGGAACGAGGACGAGCATATGGAAAGCCGCCGAAAAAAGGCGCGCAATAGGCGTCTGGCTCTCATGGGCCTTGCAACAGTTGGTGGCAGTCTTGTCATTGGCCTTTCAGCCGGCTTACTCGCTCCACTTCTTGGTGCTGGTCTTGCAGCTGGATTCACAACGATCGGTGTTGCCGGCACTGGAGGTTTTCTCGCCGGCGCAGGGGGAGCTGCTATCGTTACAACTACCGGCGTGGTTACGGGCGGTACAATCGGTGTAAGAGCCGCAAACAGACGGACGGGTTCAGTTAAGACTTTTGAGTACCGCCCGCTTCATAACAACAAACGGGTCAACCTCATCGTCACAGTAGCTGGTTGGATGAATGGCAAGCTCGATGATGTTCGTTTGCCTTTCAGTACCGTCGATCCCATCATGGGAGATATCTACTCGGTTCATTGGGAGCCCGAAATGCTTCGAAGCATGGGTGACACCATCAACATTCTAGCTACGGAGGTGAGTGTGGCGAAAGAGCTTCAAGACGACAACTAAATTTTGCCTAGGCTCTCACTCAAGGTCTACAACAAGTTCTTGGTGCTACAATTTTAGGTGCTCTCATGTCCGCGCTAACACTACCTCTTGCTTTGACAAAGCTATCCTACCTTATTGATAATCCTTGGGCTGTCTCTCAAGCCCGCGCAGACATGGCTGGTCTTATTCTTGCGGATTCACTCATCGACCGCAATCTCGGGGCGCGTCCTATCACACTCGTCGGCTTCTCGCTGGGTGCCAGGGTCATTTTCGCTTGCTTGAAAGAGCTTGCCAATCGAGGAGCTGTGGGTCTCGTTCAGAATGCGTACTTGTTTGGAACGCCGGTGGTGGCCAAGAAAGAAGAATACACCAAAGTGCGGGCTATCGTGCCTGGGCGATTTGTCAACGGTTATGCAAACAACGATTGGATTCTTGGTAAGAGTAAGATTGGCGATGACATTGCGGTCTCTAACCGAAATTTAGGATATCTGTTCCGAGCCACCAGTGGAGGCATCATGCAAGTTGCTGGCCTCGCCAAAGTAGACGTCCCTGGTGTGGAAAACTTCGACGTCACTGAATTCGTACACGGTCATATGGCCTACCGAGCGTCCATGCCTAGGCTTCTCCGCGAAGTCGGCTGGCAAGTCGAAAGCGATGAATTTACCGAGATCGAAGACCCGGACCCCGAAAACCACGAGAAGCGTCAACGGGAGCTCATCAGCGAGATCGAGGAAGCCCGAAAAGAGCTGGGCAAGAAGGAGGAAAAGAAGGGTTTCAGTTTCTGGCGGAAGAAAAAGGTGCAGAAGAAAGACTGGGAGGTCTATGACGAGAAATCGCAGAACGCAGTTGTCAAGGACCAGGATCCGGCGAAGCTGGCTGAGAACCCGGTCATGTTCGACATCGATGCTATTCGTGCAGAGGTCGCGGCGTTGTCATACGATGCCATGCATGATATAGAGGGCTTGGAAATCAAGGAGATCAAGAGCACGCTGCCGCCCATGAAGATCGATATTTCGCAGACTTCGCCTAATCCGTACTCTGGGCTTAGGGAGACAAAGAGCTACAATGACAGTCTCGGCGTTGCGTCGCAAAACCCCGCTGGTAGCTCCACCAACCTTTCCATGAACTCGGGCGCTTCGACTCCGTACCAAAATGGCGACCGGAAGAAGAGCTTCGATGAGTACGACGAGGCGGCTGATGGTGGAATCAGCATGACGTTCGAAACGTCTTTCCAGGAATCGCCGTCCTCAAAGTCACCAGCAAGATCACCGCTCCCGTCTGTGCACGCGTCGCCTCAACCATCGTCGTCAGCTTGGGATACGCCGAGTTGGAAGGAAAGCGCCGCAGAACGTCCACCATTGCGGTCCTCTATGACTGAGCCCTCAACTCAGGGCGCGAATCTGGCACCGGCCTATAACGCGTGGGCAGATGAGTTCGACGACGATTTCGGGAAGGAGAAGGAGTTGAAGATGACGTTTATGTAACGCTCCGACGTTACTATATTTATACTCGGATGCCTACCCTTGTGGATACTTCTGTTGTTTATGATCGCATGTTCAGCGCGCATTTTGGGTCGGTGTCGACATTACTCTTTCGGGCGTTTCTCCTTTGGATACGGTGTTGGGTGTCTGCAGACGATACTGCAACAAGGTGCATTTCTTGCATAGGAGGGCGGGAAGGACCTTTGGGTAGTGCATATTGCTGTCTTGTGTAGCATATCGTTATGAAGGGCAGGTTGGTGTGTTGTATATACCTGGAACTAGGTATCTATCCCTATAATATAATAACTTGATGAAATGGGTGTTGGTGCCGTCCTGGGATGATACAAGGTATGAGTCTAGTTTCGGCGATTCGTATTCTCCCTGCAGTACAGTGAATGCATTCATGCGGAAAGGATGATTTGACAATGATCTAAGCGCGACCAAGTTGCCGAGTACTTGTGACAGATCTGCATCCGTCTTCCCAAAGGGGTAAGTTCCGAATCCGCATACCTGTATCCTACCTTGGGTAGTGCACGTCAGCGATCGATACTATATCGTGGGTATACACAACACGATACCCGAGCAAACACAAACCAACGTACCTATTATACTTAACTCAAGATGGGACAAAGATCCTCCCTCGTACTCGGTCTACAGCAGACGTTCTTCCTGCCCAAGCCGACGTTTACGGAGCAAGAGTTGGGTGACCAGTCCGGGACGGTACGTATACATTTCAGACAACTTGCGCGTCTATCTAGCAACGCGCGTGACGCAGGCAGCGTCCGTGAACTCAATCGACTATAGCGAAGTGCGTTGTTGAGATGTAGCCGAGTTGGATAGGCACGCACCTGGGAACCTGCGCAATTCCTGACCCGCGCTATCAGGTTACCATCCTCACAGGCGGCTACGCCGGCATCGGCCTGCAGCTAGCACATATGCTTTACGGCGCCAACGCCACTATCTACATCGCAGGCCGCTCGCAGGAAAAAGCTACAGGCGCGATTGCGGCGTTGAAGGAAGCGCATCCTGACTCAAAGGGCAAGCTTCATTTTCTTCACGTAGATCTAGCGGACCTCTCCACTGTCAAGCCCGCTGTTGAGAAGTTTACGAAGAAAGAGGATAGATTGGATGTCCTGGTGAATAACGCGGGGGTAATGTGGCCCCCTGAGGGGAGTAAGAGTGCGCAGGGGTATGATCTGCAAATCGGGACGAACGTATACGGGCCGTTTCTTTTGACGCATCTGCTCCGTCCGATACTTGTCGAGACGGCGAAGAAGAGTGCTGAGGGGAAGGTGAGGGTGTGCTGGGCTGGGTCGATTGGGATAGAGTGCGTGACATTTGGAACTTCCCCGGGTATGCTGACTTGCACTGACTGGGTATTCACATCTTAGGTGGGCGGCGCCGCCTGGATCTGTACTGTTTGAAATGAAGGATGTGGAGGAGAGGGTAAAAGAAGGATTGGATAGATTCCAGATGTACGGGATGAGTAAGTGTGCAAACGTAATGCTTGGTGTTGAGGGGGCGAGGAGGGATGGCGCAGATGGAATTATCCATACCGTAAGTTTTCGGCAGCTTGATGCTATATGATAGCTGGACTGATTGGGTATAGAGCTTCAACCCCGGCAACTTGCACTCGGAGCTTACACGGCATGCGGGCTGGATAGAAAGGATGGCGTTAAAGCCTATTCTGTATCCCACCAAATTCGGGGCCTACACCGAGCTGTTCTCGGGATGGTCGCCGGAAGTCACTAAAGAGAAGAATGGGTGCTATGTTCTGCCGTGGGGACGGATTGGTACGTACAATGTAGACATGGAGAAAGCTATTGAGAAGAAGGAAAATGGGGGCGGAGGCAAGGCGGAGAAGCTGTGGGAGCTCTGTTGGGATATCACGAAAGCATTTATGTAAAGCCAAGGACAAAAAAACAGACGGGGATGTATTAGTATGCTGCATGCTGATGCAACTCAGCTCGCAGTGAGGTGAGCACAATAGTGAGGCAACAGAAAATTCAATGCTTCTCGCATCGACGCAAGAAGGACATGCAGCGTCATATTACCATATCGAAGATGCGCTACACATTGAATTACCCTAGGCTGACTAATGCTCTACATCTATCTGGCCTTCCTTACAATATAAGAGGCTGGTGTGATGAAACCATTTCCATGAAGTACGCCAGGATTCGTTAAAGTAGTGCTGGAACGCACTGGAAGTGGCAAGTCTGACGGCAATGCATGGCGAGCCGTGCGCCAACAAGTGAGGTCTTTCATCGTTACTGTGGGTTACGATCAGAGCTCACTATTGTTAAATTATATGAAAGATACTGAAGGCTTTAGCCAGGAGAAAGTAGCTGGCATTGATGTTGCAAGTCGTTTGGGCAGGTCTAGTCTATTCACAGTGTACCTTCCCCGAAAATGCTCTCAGCCGCGGAGCAACTGTGCCTTCAAAGTCCTTCCTCGGCTTTGGGTCCGAACTGCAATAGTCGGCAAGCGATGTTGCTCACTTGAGACTATCGCTCGCTCTACGTCGATCAGCATGATACGGCGCACATCACCGTGAACTAAGATTCTTCGACTGGCATCTGACCATACCAGTCATTGCGGCAGGCGATAGCCTCCACGATCTATTGAATCGTTGGTATGGCCGGTGCGATAGTGCGTGGAATCGGATAAATACCTGTGTGGGCCAAGAGTCAAGCGGTAGGCCAGGCTTTGCGTTCAAGGCAGAACGTGATACTCTTGTTCAAAAATAGCATGACTGTTCACAATGTTCGGACCTGTGAGGCGAAGAACGGCGGTGTTTGAGTTCGATCAAGTGGAAGGTTTAACAGGAGCATGGACTAGCAGAGCGGCGTGCCCGAGCTTCTCGCAACGACGATGCTGCCAGTTTTACCTCGACAATATAGGGAACTATCTTGATTTCATGTTGGTGCGGAAGTCGGCGAACGGTGTATGCTTGGAAGCACGGTGCTCGATATCCACAATGGTTCGGGCGAAGCCTAGACCGCTACAGTGTGTTGGCCAGCGACGACCGGTCAATTCCATCGGATAACAAGCCCGAAGTGGATACTGTGTATACTCTGCAACAACGGGGCATGGGGAAGTGGGTATCGTGAACGTGGGGAAGCATGACTCGCAGTGCTTCGCCAAGCCTCTAGAGTAGGCCGAGCTGACATCTAGGGTCATCGACAAGCGCTCTGTGGTTAGAGATGCTGTGTAGACTAATTGACTAGACTCTTGCCAAGACCATATTCGGCTCATGCCAAGAGGACTGCAATGGTGCAGTGTCCGGAGGAAGTTCCGACTCGATCAGAAGCGACTGTTGTGAAAGCAGGTAGATGAACTTGCGAGGAGGACAGAGGCTTCAGAGGGGCGAAACTGCCACGTGCAATCGAACAATAAGCCGCCCGCGCCAGCCCGAGCGACGTGCAAGTCCAGTAGATTCGTATTTAATCAGTCATGTCAGGCAACAAAGCATTGCCAAGAGCACCAAGATCTAAGCTTGGTGTACGGCGGGCGGGAGGGTAGCTGAGGTTTTTTTGGAGTCATGCAGACAAAAATGCCGCCTGTAGCATGATATGGTGACAAGAGCTACCAGGGTGAACCATAGCTGAAGCCACAAGGCGTTCACACGTATCCCAGGCTGCTATATTCGGCGCCGTCGGCTCGCTTGAACCCGCGTCGTCCCGCCATGGCGGCTCTTTCGATGACTTTCACATCTAGTTAGTGTTCTTGGAATAGCCAGACAGGTTCGTCAATTTCCAGTAACGTCCCGTTGGAGAGCTACCACTTATCTGGACCACGTTGTGTGAGAATGCCAGCTCATGATCGCGCCTAACATAACTCTCTGTCCATAATACCATGCCGCGGAGCAGTTCCTACGAAGCAGGCCTCGATTTCTGCGTTACTTGAATTGGGAAACTAGTGTTAGCCAACAAGCGTAGCCCAACAGACACGGGGAATCCGAGCACTATCTCCATTCCATTGGGACCGACAGAGCGAATCAAGAGGATATAGAATGCACTTATGCCTGGATTCGTATTGGCAAGTTGGACCTATCGCTACACACAGGGTTGCGCGAAGCTCAAGCTTCACCGGCAGTGTGAGGTTGCCTTGGCATGCTGCAAGCCAAGACTATGAGACGACTTCTCCAGCCATGATTCCCGACCCTCTACATTCCATCCAAGGCGCTTACGAGAGCGAAGTGGGTATCAGACCACCTACGCATGGTTTGGTCGTATGTCAAAGTACTCGATTTTGTATTGGAGACAACATTCGAGTGGGATGCTGAACGGGAAAGTCCTTGCATATCGCAGAGAACCGCCGAAAGGCAAGATGTGTCGATGCCAGCAGTAGAACCAGTGATCCGTTCTCACTGCTGGTTTCGCGTCCATGACGATTCCTCACCATCCGGACTCCCGATAGCTTGGGAAGTGCGGCTGATCGCCGCCATGCTGATAGTCTGGGAATCCTTTTAGGGAAGTCGACTCACGTGGCGACGTCCCGAGACGAGATTGTACAAGGATGTCTGTTTCATGCAGAAAAAGGTCCAAAGTCCAGGGTCCGGCCCAGCGACCTGGTTGGAGCTTTATTCTGACGCCGAGGGGATGGGCTTCCATAGTAGACTTTCTCCGAAGGTTTGCTTTGATTAATCTGCAAGGTGACGAGACCAAAGGATCACCAACAGAGAAGAGCAGAAGCTACCGCCTGGAATGGCTTCAGTCTGCTTGTGTCAGCATGGTATGCCTCCCGGCAGGGCGAACGGACAGCACACCATCATGTTGCCTCACGACTGCTGATGTGCGTGTGCTCGGGACACTCTTGGGTAACAGCGCAGTTTTGGCCGCCCCCGCAGCGGAACTGTGGAGATGAGAAAGGTGGTGGCTGCGAGAGTCTATTCGCTTATTTGGCGGGACCTTGGCATCGGGCTCGTCTAACGAACCATTTACGGCATAGTTTGACTTCAAAGCCATCGACTCCGTTCCAGACTCCGTCCTCAATCGGTCACCCTCACACCTTGCTTGTCCCACAAATCGCTTGTTATGTGTACATCCTCGCGCCTCGCACTGTGCATAGGGCTTGTGGCACTCGGTGCTCCTCAGGCTCTTGGCTACTCGCATAAGATCTATTTTAAACTCCTAGCTCTGAACGAAAAGCCTCAGATACGCTGCACCGAGTCCACCCTACAGCAAGCGTCCGCCATGCATACAGCGCCTTCCGGTGAGAAAGCTACACCGTTAGGGCTACACACCTTTAAACAAGGAACTCGCCCATCGCGTTTACTGCCATGTTTTGTCAAACCTCAGCTGTGGCTGACAATGCCAAGATACGGCGGAGGCGTGGTCATCGGTTTTGGATCTAGACATTCGCCTTCCATTACCGCATTTGCTCTATCTTGAGCATGTGGGTCAATAGCATAGGTATTTGTGTGCTTGACTGGCTTTACTGGTCCGCTGCCAAGCCAAACATTGCAGCAAACAAAAAACACGGCCGCCAGACCGGAGCTACAGGGCTGCCTAAGAACCTGAGCATCAGGAAGCACACCCCCACAAAATGAATCATAATGAATATGGCATACACGAGATCTGACCAAGGCTCACAAATCCAGGTCATTATAGGCACAGTATCCGCTCCGGTAGCGGCAAGCACATGGAATCGTTCACTGTCGGTGTACCTATGTCAATAGGGTACCATTGCGATTGATTGGCCGTAGGTTCTGACTGAGCATTGTGGGCATCACAGGGCTCGTGGAACCACATGCAAGGCCTTACTAGAATGAGACTTTACTCAGTTGTTATGACCGCTAGACGGACCATAGCCAAGCTTGGCACATAGCTTGTGTGGTCTGAAGAGCCCCATGCAGCTGAGTAGGTTCAAAAGAGGCGGTCGTCGCGTATCGCTATTCTCAACAGGGTTCTCTTCCCTTTCAAGGCACTGTCTATCGAATACCGCTGGCAATGCTTGGCCCAAGGTCTCAGTTGCGCACGTGGCAATTGCACCAAAGCTTAGACGAGTGTTCAAGCTTCACAAGGAACGCCCACATCTAGACCCACATATTGGCAGCAGCGTCAGGCGTATACGAGGAATATCTCGAGCCACATCGCCGTCTGCCCACGATCCATGCATCTAAGCGAGCATGTTTCCTGGCCTGGACTCACCAAAATCCTTGGGGTGGAGCATCCTCTAGGATGGTGTGAGACGGAAGCACCGATACATTGAATCTAGGTCTCTCATGCGCGGGGTTCGGGAGATATTGATTTAGGACTACGGGGAGCATCCAGAACTCTCGTGTTGTGGTCGTTGTCGAAGTATAAAATATATGATAAATGCCTCTCAATACTCGCTCATCCAACAAGTTTCTCAAAACTGCTCTTGGGTCTCTTGGTCCACAACGCAGCCTTCATCATGAGATACTATTTTCCAATTGCCTTGGCTTCCCTCTTTGCTGGCCAAACTCTGGCCGGCGACGACCAGTGGCTGAGCCCAGTGTATAAAGAGATATTTCAGAACGAGCTTCCAACTCCACCAACCAAGGACAAGAAATACTCATACTATAACTCGACCACAAATCGCTACATCGATTACTACGAAGTAGAGATCAAGCCGTTCGAGCAGCAAGTTTACAAGGGCTTGAAGCCGGCCCAGCTCGTCGGTTATGGTACGTATATCCTATCAGTGTGGAAGTACATGGTTGACGAAGTATAGATGGCATCTCACCTGGCCCAACATTCCGCATGGAGAAGGGCCGCGAAGCTATTGTGCGGTTCGTCAACCATGGCGAGAAGGACATCTCCGTACACCTCCACGGCTCTTACAGTCGGGCACCGTTCGATGGTTGGGCTGAGGACGTGACCAAGAAGAACCAATACAAGGATTACTGTGAGTACATAAGTCAGCCCGAGTATATATTCCAGTACTAACACGGCACCAGATTATCCGAACAGACAGGCTGCCCGCACTCTCTGGTACCATGATCATGCTATTCACCACACGGCTGAGAATGCCTATTTTGGAATGGCTGGGTTTTACATCCTGCACGACCCAGAAGAAGACAAGCTCAATCTCCCTGCTGGAGACTATGACCTGCCTCTAGCCCTGGCCGCGAAGCAGTACAACTCCGATGGTACGCTCTTCAGCCCTGCAGACGAAACAGTCTCTCTCTACGGCGACGTCATTCATGTCAATGGCCAACCATGGCCATACAAGAAAGTAGAGCCACGCAAGTACAGGCTCCGATTCTTGGACACTTCCATCAGCCGTGCGTTCAAGCTCACCTTTGAGGATTCGAAGGCTAAAAAGGTTCCCTTCAATGTCATCGCTTCTGATGCCGGTCTACTCACCAAACCCGTACCATCAGATAACTTGGAGATCTCTATGGCCGAGCGCTGGGAGGTCATCATCGACTTTAGCCAATACAAGGGCCAGAACGTGACACTGAAGAACGCTCGCGACGTCCAGGCTGATGAGGATTACAATAGTACAGACAAGGTCATGCAATTTGTGGTAGGCGACACCGTCACGAGTGATCAAGGTAACGGCAATCTCCCTGGTTCACTCCGCAACGTTCCTTTCCCACCAAGCAAGAGTGGTGTCGACCGGAAGTTCAAGTTCGAGCGACAGGGCGGAGAATGGAAGGTCAATGGTGTCACCTTCGCAGACGTCAACAATCGCATTCTTGCTAAGCCTCCGCGCGGCGCTATTGAGATCTGGGAGCTCGAAAATGGCGGAGGCGGCTGGTCTCACCCTGTTCACATCCACTTGATCGACTTCCAGATCATCTCCCGCGTAGGTGGACGTCCTGTCCTGAACTACGAGAAGGAAGCACTCAAGGACGTCGTGCTCCTCGGCACCTCGGAGACTGTCCAAGTCATTGCGCGCTATGCCCCATGGGATGGCGTCTACATGTTCCACTGCCATAACCTTATCCACGAGGATCACGACATGATGGCTGCATTCAACGTCTCGAGCTTGGCTGATTTCGGCTATCCTGAGACTACCAAGTTCATCGACCCAATGGAAGAACGATGGAGATCGCGTGATTACGACGACTCGGCTTTTACGGAGCAAGCTATCCAGGATCGTTGCCACGACTTCTACATGTTGGATGCGTACGACAAGGTCGACGATGTTGAAGTAGCGCTTGAGTCGTACTACGCCAATGGCCCACCAAAGACTACCCTCGCCACAAGCACGGTCAAGGCCAGCACTACCACTCCGTCGGTAACAACTAAGGCTGCGACTTCGACTATCACCTCTTCAGCGAAGCTAACGTCTTCGACCAAGTCCGACGACAAGACGACGACGACGAAGACGACTACCAAGAAATGATTGATGCAACGATGCGGGTAAAAATATGGACATACACGTTGCTTTAGGGTTGAATACTGTACATATCTGCTCTCTTTATGGAACTACTTAGACTGACGAGAACTGCCTTACGAAGATCATGACCATGACATACCTAATGTAAATAATCCGATCGCTCTCTAGCTACCTCAAATAGTCTGGTGAAGGTGAATATTTAATTTTCCATGAACATTGCGCCTCCAGGTACATGCTGCTGCTCAGGTGACGCATACACGCATTTTCACAAGCATCCGTGCCACCATTTCATCGATCATGCTCGGTGCACTGGCATCACATTGTTGACAATGAGGCTGCTCTAGGCTCAATATAATACTTTCCCCGATGTTCCACAGATACTTCGATACAGTACTGCACCCCTCCGAACGATTGATCAATCGGTCAACCTTGCAGTAGTTCGCAATGGCTATTTCTCGATCGCCGAACGGTCTCCTGGAGTTACCCAAAGCCCCGGATCATCTGGTCGCCATGTAAGTAATCCGTCCGGTTCAGTATCCCTTGACGAATATTAACAGTGAATCTGTAGTGCCTCTAGAAATGCGACAGAGTCTCCTCTGCTTCTCCTCCCGGCAGAACTGCGCAATCGCATCTTCCGATATGCATCAAGTGGTTGCCAGATCCACATCAAGCGGCGTCCGCTACCCAAGACACCATATCCGCGTCTGGATGCAAATAAACCGTCATTCCTCTACTCCAAAGTCTTCGAACAGGACACCGACCGCCAGTTACCTCCATCTCACACGGGCCTGAATCTCGCCCTCGTCAGTCGCCAAGTGTACTGTGAGACGGCATTGCTTCCATATGTGTACAACACTTTCGTCCTGGATCTGACCGTACGAGAAGCCGACCATAAAGGCGGTGTCCCTGGCGGTGTCGGGCTCTGGCTCTCTCAGTTCGTGGAGGCGTTGAAGCCCGCCCAACTCTCTGCTTTCCAGTCGATTCTCCTGACGAACAACGGTAACGTTTTGCTACTGGAGCTGTTCCTCCAGTTGATCAGCCATGGACGGATGACTTCTAAGTTCCCTGCTGTGCAGAAGATCTTCGTCATGGGGCGATTTTTCGCTCTAGGTGATTGGGTGCCTTCCTACCTCAAGACGGCACAGAAAGGGCTGCCTCGTTTGGAGGAAATGGGCCTTGAGGCCGGCAGGGCTCTTGATGTCATGGTCGTGTAGAATGAGGCGATGGTAGCATGGAAACATGCGGGATGCTTGCTATTGATTGGAAAATGAAGCAGGATCGAGGTTTTTGGGACAGCTTGGCGCGGTGGAGCGTATATGTGTTCATATGCAAGTTGGTGGAGTTGGCTTGTGACTGGCATTGAGACAGCCCACTAATGTTCTTTGAACATCATTCATTCGATAGCAAATCCCATTGTGCATTATCAGTAGCTACGCGACATTCTTTCAGCTTTACAACCACAGTGACCTATGCAACAATGCCTCAAGAAAGGCTTCCACAAGGCCTTATACTTATCGGATTTTCTGATTGGCATTTCAGTGCAACTTCAACCGGATGCATGTCAAGAATTTGTAGCATTGAATGTAAGGTGATTGCCGTCCTGACACCTGGGGTTGAAATACGATGCTCTCTGATCAAAGCGCCATTTACTGGCTTCCTTACCCGAACTATTATTTGATAATCGTGGCATTGATCGGTGCATTGGAACATTTCCACTCTGCTCTCTATATAAAGCCGCACTCCCTGCGACCTACTCCGTCCACACCCCTCCCAGCTCACCCAGTCAACCAACCAACTACCCCACAGAAGCCAGCAGGGTGAACAACCTCATCGTCATGACTGTTCCTCTCTTGCAGAATGGCCTGCTCGATTTGTCGAAGACGCCAGACCACCTCATACCAATGTAAGCCATTCCCTGCCTGATGAAACTTCCAGACTAATGCGACACAGTGCCCAGCGAAACGCTACCCAGTCACCACTCCTTCGTCTACCCGCCGAGATCCGGTCCAAGATCTTCCGGTATGCGACGGGTGGCACAGAATTCCTGATGACCATGCCTCGTGGATACATCAGAGGCTTTAAAAGGCCGATACAGAGGCCTACTAGATGCACCAAAGCCCTTGACGAGGTGCAATTCTACAAGGTCTCCATTGCCGGGCTCTCTGGGGCCAACACCACCGACCTACGACGCAGCGGCTTATACCTTCCTCAGGTCAGCCGCCAGATCTACAGCGAGACAGCAACGCTGATCTTCGAGAATAACACCTTCGCCCTCAATCTTCCTCGTGTGCCAGACCGATGGGACCAATACAGGTTAGAGGGGCTGTTGTCACTCTTCATCAACGCGTTGATTCCAGCGCAGCGCGCTTCTATCCGCGAGCTCAAGTTCATCGGACGGAACCAACTACTCCCCTTAGCCCACCGGTTTCAGGATCGCGAGCCACCGCTGACTGCTGTGTTACCCAATTTGGAGGTGGTTTGGCTTGAAGAGGGGTATGAGAAGTCCTTCAGCCCGATGGGACGCCCCTTTCCAGATATGGACGCTTCGGACATTGTCAACTACGGAGAGCACAAGAGGGTGGATATCGCTTGGTATTAAGGTATGAATGGCAGCGATAAGCGTTATGGTCCATAGGTTATAGATATTGCAAGCTCAGCTGTTCACTTCCTCTATAACTTCGCTCTTTTTCTTGCCCTTCGCCTTTTTAGAGGCCTTCCTCTTAACGCCATCGGCGACCAGTCCTCGTTCCTTTCTCAGTGCGTGTAATGCTTCCTCCGTCAATCCTTGTCGGAACATCTGCTCCACAACGATCTTCTTCCGGCTGCGTCTATCCCCCACACTAATTGTAATTCCAGCTGAGATATTGCAACTAATACTGCATGTCAGGATAACCGCTGTGAGAGCTTTGGGACGCTCCTTGTAGTATATGCCCCATGTGGTGCCGCCTAGTGCCATTTGAAACAAGGAGTGGCAGTCCAGGAGCACGACAATAGCTATGAGGAGGCGAACAGAGAAGGCGTGATGCGTAGTAGTCTCATGGGGCTTGTAGAACGTATGTGAGTTGGCGAGCTTGTTTTGATGATGTTCTAGCTTTTCCTGCTCGGCAGTCGTGAGAACAGGTTGTTCAGTTTCGCCGTCTTGGTCTTGTTCAGCCTCCCATGCAGGTGTGTCCGGAAGCGTAGGGAGCTCGTTGTGGTTCCTCAATGGAGGAAGGCCACGCTCTTTCCTCAATCTCCAGGTCTTGTGCGCGTATTTGGCTACGAACGCCATGTGATAAGTATCGACTGCCCTCCAAGGCGCCAGACCGATACCAACCACACAGAACAGCGCTGTGAGAATCTGATGACATATCTCGATGAAATAGGCTTGTCGACCACCAACACCAATCCATCCAATGAGGAAAAGGACCCAGGCAGCGCCCCAGAAGGTCAACAGAAAGGCATACAAGGTGATGAGGAACCCAACCGGCTGGCGTACGTATCTGCCGAATCCGCGCATACTACGCCGGAATCTTGCTCGTCGAGAGTGTAAGAGATGGCGCACACGATCGTTGAGCAGCGCCTTCTCCTCCGCTGTCCATCCTGGTAGTGATGCACCATGTGGAAGCACGGCATAGTTATGGCCTTCGGAAACCCCGGTAAGGACCGAAGAGATAGTGTTTGTCCTCGTTAGCCGGCCCGATGACTCGGGTGCACGCAGATGGCCAGTGGCATCTTCTGTCGCTTTCTCGGTAACGTTGTCATCCTCCGCATGCTGCTGCCCAGCTGGTTGTTCCTGTGCCGATTCTTCGTCACTCGTGGATTGAGATTGCGAGAGCTCGTATGTAGGCCGACGGTTGTAGAAACGTCCGAAGTTGGGTATGAACAACGAGTTCTGAACATTATTGAGAGTTGTGAGCGTCGATACTTCGGGGTCTATACGAAATATTAGCGCAATCGCCTCACGGCTTTTGAATATGCATACCTATGACATCAAGCAGATCTACCACATCATTCTCATATTCGCCTACCGGTAGATTGCGCGCATGGCGCAGACTGATGGCGGATACCTGCCTACCGAATGCTGGTCGACGAGGATTTCTTTGCGGTACTGCTTCCGGATTTACTGATGTATAGTAGCCGACTTGTGGCACTGAGTATCCGGAGCCCTCCTCATGAAGTGTCTGCAACGGCAATCGCGTGGTTGATGCATGTCGCTGAATTCCCAAGTCGTCTATTTCCTCCAGAAGGGCTGGCTGTGGTCTCTCCGGCTCAGAAAAGCTGCGCCTTCGATTTCCCTGCGCTTCCACGTTGTCGCCCTGTACATTTTGGTTTCCTCCCGCATGGCGAATGCGAATTGAAGGCTGCCGCTCGATTTGCGATGCTTGCGATGCTTGCGATGGGACAACGGGTCGAGGCAGTTGTTGGTAGGGTGTCCGATGCGTAGTCGTCACAGTTGGTGATACGATCGTGGACGCATGCGGAGCGTTCGTTGTGACAGTCGTTCGAGGACCGGCGCCGCTGTACGTTGTCGTTGTAATTGTCGGGCCATGGGTGGTGGTAGTAGTAGTAGAGGAGGCCGTCGTTGGCATTGGTCTGGCACCGTCATCGCGCCTCTCCGGTTGGCTCATGTCTGCCTGACACTACGCTCGCGCAATGCACAGTAGCACGCGCTCTTCGGTTTGAGGTCGGTGGACGACGAGGTCATTTCTTCGGTATTGAATCCTGACTGCGTGACAAACTCTCCGGTTGCCGCCAGCCGCCTATGTTGGTCATCGGCTGGGGCGCGGCAAGAGCCAATCAGTGGAGCCAGAGTTGCCTGATACCCGCACCGATGGCGTACATGGAAGGGCCTTTCCAAATCTTGCTTTATTGCGCACGAACAAAAGACTACGGAAGTCTGGTCCTCGGATGGTCACAGTGTTTAAAGCGATGACGATTTTAACAATCTGACATGAGCTGGCTAATCGCAAGCCGGATCCTACCGCGGCGGTCCACTCCTATGTTGCCGAGACATAGGAGGTACCACGCAGTACAGCCTCACACCAGTAGCTTCCGCTACTTCGATTACAAGTGCACTGATGAAGGCAAATCATAACCAAAAATCGTTTTAGGCAAGGAAGCTGCAATAGGCCATCCACAGTCTGCGTACATCGGCCGATCCCGAGTACTGCACCTTAAGGACAAAACCTTCAAGCTGGACAATATGGAAACGGGACATAAACTTCCCAACCACAGCAACCTGCAGCTTTTCACAGCGCTCATGCCTCGGTCTCTGGAATAATACATAGTGTCGTGACCAACGCTCCGGTCTTGGGTAGATTCAACCACTATCAGAGCGCCATCTTGCACTTGATTGAAAGTCTCGTCGAATATTCGGGGATTACGATAATCCAATGGCTTACGGCACGAGTTACGACATAGACCATGCAAAGAGAGGCCATCAAGGGCCTAGTCATACCAGATTCACTGAGGGGCTTAATGAAGCCCTGACGCCGAACGATCGCCTGATTCGAGGGAAACTTCGGTATCGGTCAATGAAGCCTTTTTGGCTCGAGAACTGGATAAGACAAGTGCGTTGGTCCTTTGTGTCCCTGTTCTCGACGTCCAGTGACCTTAGCGCCTATCTGTTTGAAGGCAGATCTGGTATCAGCAGTATAACAGAGGGCACGTTGCGTGGCAGTGAGTGACACGGCTCTCGAAATCCAGGAACACTTCGCCATGCAGCAGCCTCATAGCTCTCCTTCCGAAACCGTCTTGACCTCTAGCGCGGGCGCCGATCATGTAGATCCTGTTCTCGCGACAGAAACCACCACGTGTAGTTTTCCATGGTTGCGCATTTACGGCCCCCAGCAGGCGTAGACTGCCAATCTCCGCCGGCCTCAAAATGGAAGAAACAACGTCACGAAAATCTCGTATCGCCCTTCTCGTACGGAATAGCGAGTAACGATTGGCAAACACCGTTGTATCGCGGCACGATTCAGCGTAAATGTTCTTTTTAACGCGCACCTTTTTGGAGATACACCTGAATTGGAATATGCATGCTTCTTAACATCATAGTTGATAGGCTCGTATGGTAACACAACGCACCTCAATGTCCGTCTTCAGCCTTGACACAGCCTTGTGTCGTCGATCGTACTTTTGTTTCGTTTTAAGAATTCATGGTCGCCTTATTGATCAGCAGTCGGGGGGCCGATCTTTTCGTACGTGTACTCATACCCACACCAAATCGACACTCAAGTACTAGAGGCAGCACTGAGTGAAAGCATCTGTCGTTCTTGTATCAGCGTATCTAGGTTTTCTAGCACAGTAGCACGCGAATCGCTGTTCCAACTTGTAGTTTACACGCCTTGTGCTTTGCGCAGCCACGATGTACACCGATCAGCTCGCCCTCACTTTACTTCTAATTCCTGTATGTATCCACTCTACTGATTGCTGCGACTATCTAAGTTGTTCCTTCGTAGAGCGCCCTCGCTCTTCCAGCAGCTCAAGCAAAGTCCGACTATATATCATCATGTGGCCCAGATTGGATGGCTATCAATGATGTGAAGACCAATCATGGAGCTGTGCAGCGAACTGGGTACAACACTGCGGTGGATTCCTTTTGTGACAAAGCGTCGGGTACCAAGGTGGGCGCAGGTGCTTACACGTCTATGGCAACGCGAGTCTGGCTCGACTACGGCAGTAATCCGGAGGCAACTGGATTGAATGGGTGGGTATATTTCGAAATCCACAACAAACAGAACAGCGACCATGTAGTAGATGGTAAGACTATGAGTCCAACGCGCAAGTTTCAGATCACTAACAATGGAACAAGCTGCTAGCTGCAAACAGTACTTGAAGAAGCTCTCCGAAGACACCAGTGGTAACTCATGCTACGGACCATCAAACAAAGACACAAAGGGAGGAACGTGGCAGGTTGGGAATGACGCCGTCTCCTACCATGCCTTGGCGAACAAATTCCCTCCATCTGCCGATTTTGCAGGCAAGGTTGTGACGCAGACTGGCGCAATCTCAAACTTGGGCGACGGCGGCAAGGGTAACACACTTGACCCGTTTCCAACCTATGCTTTTGATGATGTTGCACCTTTCGCATGCCACTCACACAACGACTACACTCGCGACAAAGCACTGTACTCCGCTTTGAGTGCTGGTTGTATCTCAGTGGAAGCCGACATCTGGATCCACGGCAGTAAGCTCGTGGTAGGACACACCGACCCCGGATCCAACGGCCAGACCTTCGTCAATCTCTACGTCAACCCATTGAAGAAGCTCATAGATGAGCGAAAAGCCATATTCCCCGGGAAACCTGACCAACCACTTGACCTGCTAATTGATTTCAAGAACAGTGGCTCAGACGCAGACAAGGCATGGGACCAGCTTGTTGCCGACCTCCAGCCCCTTCGAGACGCAGGCTACCTCAGCCATTACGATGGCAGCTTCAAGCAAGGCCCCATCACGGTCGTAGCCTCTGGTAACGCGATCAAAGACGGTTCCTCAGTTGCGCCATCTCCTATCGACAAGGCGCTCTCCGATGCAACAAATCCTCAGCGTGCAATCTTCGTCGATGCTGTTATTCATAAAGACATGTCACACTTCGATTCTTCAAATGCATACTTTGCTAGTGCGAAGTGGAGTGATGCGGTACCGAATGGTCTACCGATCTCAGGAGACGCGAAGACCAAGTTGGATGAAGCGCATTCGAAGGGGTTTAAAGTGAGGTATTGGGATATTCCAGGGAAGGACAGCTGGCAGCAGATTGTAGATGCAGGCGTGGACCGACTGAATGTGGACGATCTTCAGTATGTTGCGGGCGTAGATTGGTAGGTTTACAGAGCGGTTTATATTAGCGAGCGCGCCGTTGTGCTCGATACACCAAATATCAGGTTTCATGATAATGTAGTCCTATTCGAAAGATTTACCGATCTGCATGCACGGCAGCGCATATGAAGCCGCGAGAGACCGTGATTTCCAATACTTTTACGGATTCAATACTCCATAGTCAATGCACCATCTCCGAATCCACGCTTCAATCGACGTCTAGGCTCATCATTCCATCCCGCTCCTTATTTAGAGCTTCCACCCTCCTCTTTGCAGCAGCCAGCTTCCTTCTAGTCCTAGCTTGGCCCGCCCAGTGGCTGTACCTCTTGCGGGAACCCACGCGGCTCGCTCCTCGAACCTCGTTGGAGTTAGGGAGGGCTTCAAATTCGTCATCCGCTTCGATGTCCGCAGACCTGAGTTTGTTTAGCTGATCGGCCCTTTCCTGTGCGCTTCGCTCGCGCTTCTCAATGATACTAGCAATGAACTCGCTGTCGCTCGGGACCTCCTTGCCTCTAGAGGGCTTGGAACGATTTGATGTCTGCGCGATGCCGGCAAACTTTTTGAAGAAGAAGTAGTACGCTAGATATAGACTATTAGCGCGCTCTGACACAAATGGAGCCCTCAAAGCTGAATAACGGATGGTATCCTGCGGCTCGTGCAATACCCAAAGAGTCTATTTCAAGAAAGGTGAATGCTTACCGGTCAAAGTAACGCCTATCAGTAAAGGAGTTGGTAGGGACAGCATGCTTGCGTTCTGTCGTTTGACAAGCTCGAGGATCGTGTTGACAGCGACCCGCCAGGAGCGAAGGTGACTAGGTGGGCGGCTGGTCATTGCGTTTGCGGGTTCTTAGGTTCGTACACAGGTCAAGTTTGATGTGCATAGAGGGAAGCGATCTATAAGCTTTAGTGAAATGAAGGTGAAGGCGCCTTGGCCAAAATTCTACCAATACGGCAGTCACTATACTAGAGGCAAGAGTAGCTGAGACCCATGATCATATCCGTGCACTTGTCGATTGCATTGACATTTTCAAATAATGCTGTAGTGAAGAGCATTGGAAAGACGCCCTTTTGAATGAGATCACTGAATGACGTAGGTCCCAATCTGGGCTGCTGCATACGGGTAGGTTGAGAACGGCGTCTTTCACCTACACGCACGCACCGCCAAGTGTTTGACGCGAGCGCATATAAAAGTGCGCGCTCTTTTTAACAGTCCTTGTGCGCTCCACTCAGCCCTGAGTACCCAGTCTACGAGCACCCAACGATGGCGACAGAACCCACCACGCTCAATCACGCTCGCGAGAGCCTCAAGCGCCCCTTACCTCGACCATCTGATATGGCGGGCCTTCCATCCCCACCTCTCATGAAACTATCGCTCGAACTCCGCCAGTTAGTCTACCATTACGTGTTAGTGGACAACGGCAGCGACAAAGTAATCAAGGTCGCCCTGAACGACACGCATTTCAGATCCGAGTCGCTCGAGAACGCCGCCGGGGCCATTCGCGTGAGCAAGTCCATCTCGAACGAGCTACTCGACTATATCTTCGGCATGTTCGCCTTCTCACTCAGCGACCTGGCTCCTTCAAGTTACAGCAGTAAGTACAAGCAAGGCAACAGTGCTCGGGCTGCCAAATATTCTCACATGAAGAGCCTGCGGTCGTATTGGTGGCCTTCGCTAATCTCATAGCTTAGTACTCCAAATTTTCTGCGATCTGATCGGCAAGAAGAACCTCAAGCTCGTAAAAGAGATTATCATTCCTCATTTCCTCTCCCACGATGTCGATGCTTTCCAATGGGAGAACTGGGAGGCCGTTTCTAGAAAGACCTTGCGCTGGGGTGTCGAAGTGTTTATCTACAACAGGATCTTCGAGCTTCAGAACAGGAAACTGTTGGACCGGCTGCCTTCCCTGAGATATGTCAAGGTCGGTCTGGACTGGCCATATGTCAGCCAAAGTCTTGTACGGGAG
Organism: Paraconiothyrium sp. Pb-2020; assembly: GCA_022419385.1. Classification (NCBI taxonomy): domain Eukaryota; kingdom Fungi; phylum Ascomycota; class Dothideomycetes; order Pleosporales; family Didymosphaeriaceae; genus Paraconiothyrium; species Paraconiothyrium sp. Pb-2020. Next base: position 1,889,854 of record JAJUBI010000008.1, read on the forward strand.
TATTTTGGGGAAGAGCCTCTGGGTATGTTTGCCTCTTCATTCTCAATTCCCAGGCCCGAGTTCCCTGTCGCAGTGTATCCCGGATTATGGTGGCTGCTCGCTGAGCTGTACGCCCGGGACATCAGCTTTGGCATCTACTGGACAGAAATCCGAAACGAAGTGTATTTCCGGAGACATGGGGTCACAACTCAGATTCCTGAAGAAGAGTTCAAGATCCACAAGCGATTCATCATGCAGATGCTGGGTGTTCTTCTTGCTTCATTCGGTAGCCGGAAGTCCTCGAGTGACATCTACGAATTGGGCATGCTGCCGGATGATCTCTTCGAATATGGCATCGGGGAGGATTACCTCGAGACTGGGCCGAGGCCGCACCTGTACAAGCCCTAGGTGCGAACTTACAAGGTGTGTAATAGTGGTTTAGATAGACTGCCACATCAAATTGGTTCTTTGTAGCAGCTCCTTTCCCCGGCATGCATTTTAGGCTGTAAAATAGTCTTCGGTAGATGTAGTGCCTAAGTCTCTAGTTTGATTGTATCAGCGACTTACTTTCAGAATGCCCACGCGCTTCACTAGTGCTGTAACAAATTAGACTCCCTTTAAACAATTCACCTGTGGCAATTTATTTTGGACAGAGACCTTCGAGCGCAGTGAGAAGGGGATTGGTGATGCAATAGATAAGGTCAACGTGATTGAGCTGAGATGGCGTGGAGTGGCGGAGTGCTGAAGGCGCATGAAAAGTAGAACGCAAAATGCCACCTCTCATCTAGCCTAGTGAGATAGTCTCCTTACGATAGTTCATACTTGGATACTGTTTCGATGAACCAAAAATTTTGAAGCCAGGATCCTGAAAACCCGGCCCTGGGGAACGCGAGTGCACGTGATGTGACGAAATAATCCTGCGCTAACCCCTGATCTATTCGGCTCTCGGCTACGCCAAATGCCTGCAACTTTCCAATGGCTTAGCTACTCGACATCTACACACTACTTAACAATCTCAAATCATATTCCAATGGTGTCCGGCACAAATGTACGGTATGCTAGCACATACAAATAAAACACTGCTGAAACTCGGCTCATAGGATGCACAGACACCGCCGTTAGTCTCGCTAGCCGCCGGCGGTGTAGCAGGCGGCATTGAAGCTTTTACCTCTGTGAGATTCAACATTGATTGCGACAACAGAATTATCCGTGCTGACACTCTCCATGTAGTACCCCTTGGAATTTGCGAAGACAAGGGTGCAACTGCGCCAGCAGAAGGGCATCCCGACACCACGGAACCCGTTCCGGGTAGTTACACAAGTCTACCAGAAGGAAGGCTTGAGAGCTTTGTATAAAGGCTGCGCTGCACTTGTAGTCGTAAGCGACTGTCTTTCAGTTCAATCTATCTCATCATTGCCCACGTTCTCGATCTTACGTCCTTTTATTCATATCATGTCGCGCTATGTCGGAAATGCATTTCCGGAAAATCCCGAATGATAAATACCATCAGACTTCCTTGCCAACCAGCACTCTAGGGATCCATAGCAAAGGACGGTGTGCGCTTTCTCTTCTTCGACCAGATCAAACATGCATTTGCCGATAAAGAGACGGGAACACTTTCACCAGGCCGCAACTTGCTGGCAGGCATGACAGCAGGTGTAGTGGCTAGTATTACAGCAGTCACACCCACCGAGCGCATAAAGACAGCTCTCATCGACGATGCTCGTAATGAGAAGCGTTTTAGATCCGGACTACACGCGACTCGCGTCATATGGCAAGAGCATGGAATCCTAGGCTTGTACCGTGGTTTTGCTGGGACAACGCTGAAGCAGGCCTCTGCGACTGCATTTCGCATGGGGACGTATAACATCCTGAAAGACTATGAAAAGAACAGGAACATCCAACAAAATACCTTGGTCAACTTCGCCAATGGATCTGTTGCCGGTGTTGTGACAACATTAGCCACACAGCCGTTCGATGTCATAAAGACAAGAAGTCAGTCTGCGCGTGGCGCAAGTACAGTGGAGGCCGTAAAAAGTATACTACTAGACTACGGGATTCGAGGATTTTGGAAAGGTACAACGATGAGATTAGGCAGAACCGTGTTTAGTGGAGGGATCCTGTTCACGAGCTACGAGGCTGCGGTGAAGGTTATCGAGCCACTGTACTCGGGTGCCAAACACAAAGTGGTATCAGAAGATGCATAGTACCGCATAACGTTCTCTGGTTCCGTCCATGCTGTTCGAATCTACATCTTACAACTTTCCATCGTACTCGTCAATCACACTAATCGGCTTCACGAACTTGCCCACTGGCTTGTACTCCAGGTGATCCAACCCGAAGCCCTTCGGTCCTCCTATCTCAATGCCTTTGGGAGTGGTCCATCGTTCACTTGCCGTTATACCTATCACTAACACGAGTAACCCATAGCGGTACTCGGGCGTCCCGATGGCCTCGCCGTTCTGGGCATCAATGACCGAGATCAGGTCCGGTACAATAGCCAATACGTCCTCGTTCTTCTCTTCGCCGGTCTCAGTCTCCACGCCCTCGTGCAATCGAACGGCAGCAATATTCTCGTTCTTGAAAGGGATCTTGATCTTGCCCGCGAAATGCGTAGCTTCGGTGCCCTCGACTATAACTTCACCGTAGATGTGGCCCATCCAGAGCTTGCGTTCTACGCCGACAATCTTACCTTTGAACAGGACACGTCCAGTTTCTGGACCACCAACAGCGTCGATAATTGACTCAGCGACGTTATCGATGCGATTTTCCTTTCGTGCTCGAGCAACTTCTCGACCAATTCTCCAAGACAACGATATGGTATGCTCCACTGCCCATCTCCGCGTCTCTGAACCTGTCACTGGCCCATCCGCAGTGCCTACATGGCTTCCCATCTGGCTTAGCGCAGCTCTGATCACTTGCTCGACTTTCAAGTCACTAGTCGCAGTCGGCATGTACAGGACGTTGCCATTGCCGTCCGCTACAGAGACAGGTGCGAAGACTATCTCTCTTTCGCCGAACACGACCGGAGTTGTTTGCCATTTTGTCGGATAAGCGCGACCCATCCAATCGCCGTCAACGCATGGGATATTCATATTGGACGAAGCGCCTAGCACAAGACCTTGCAGACCATTTGAGCCGCCTATCTCTAGAGGTATGATGTGTGTTGCGCGTCCGCCTGGGAAGAGTTTGTACATGTGCACTTGAGCGTCCATCATCCTAAAACTGCAATTAGCATCGCGATACAAACACGTGTTATGACGAGGCACCTCGGAACTTACTCGTCTCCAGACAGTTTCTCGATTCCCACAGTTGGACTTCCTGCGCCACCCCCACTCCCTACGCGATCGTCGTCCTTCAGGTCATCTGGGTTCATGACACGTATAGTCGCACCGTTTCGCAGCATCTGGCGCACCCGCAGCATGGTAGAGTATGGCGAACCACCTCCACCTGTTCCAAGAATGTAGCATCCAATCGTAATCCATTGGAGGTCGGTTTCGGATATATGCCATTCTCGTTTCACTACCTTAGGTGTGTAGCTTGAGAAGTCTATATCCACAGCCGGGTCTTCTTCGATACCGTTTGCTTCGGTCGATGGAGGAGTACTGTTGTTTGACGGATCACTCGGCTCTGCCGTTGCTTCTTTGTGACCAGACTCGACATGCAGCGTCGCGAAGTCGGCTGACCGCGTATAGTCGAAGTCTCCCGCTGCTCTTACGATGAAGCGAGATTTGTGCGCGATGTACGGCAAGGGCAGTGATTCTACCTCAACAATCTCGACAGATTCTGCCGATGCGCCTGCCTCGATAGTTTTTCGCTTTGCCTCTTCTTCTATGTCCGCCTGTATCTCTTTCGCACTAGTTTTCTCAGTCGACTTCACGGTATCGATGACGGCGCTTACTCTTGCCATGGCAGCGCCAATAGCGTTGGCTACGCCGGACCACTCGGGTTTTATGACGCGGCTTGCGCCTTTGAGCTCGTCGGGCGCGACAACAGCGCCTCCACCAACAAGCAGAACGGGAAGGTCCTCAGGGGAGGTTTTCATAGTGTCAATGATTTCTTCTAGCATGCGTTTTGTCTCTGTCTTGAAAGCATCGATATCTTCCTCAGCCAGTTTGCCTTGAACCTTGCTTGTATCGCCAATCGCAAGATCCTTAGCTGCCGCGACGATGTAATCAGTCGCGGTCGGCACATCTCCCCCGAATACCAACGCCTTCTCAGGAAGCTTATAGCCGACCGACTCTGGTCCAACATGCATCTTGCCATCGATCCTGCGTACAAGGGAGCCACCACCGAGGCCGATACTCTTCACATCAGGATAAGAGAAGTTCATTCGGACTCCCGAAAGCTCCGAATATGCAGCTTGTTGTCTCGGGAAGCCATTCGCAAGAAGCAGTCCTACGTCTGTGGTGGTGCCGCCGACATCGACCACCATCATTGCTTCGCCATGATCTTGCTTCCCGACGAGGAAAGCAGCACCGCGCATGCTATTCGTTGGCCCTGAGCTGAATGTACGGATGGGCAGGCGCGCAGCTGCATCTCCAGAAAGAATTGTACCGTCATTCTGGGTTATAAATACGGGACATTCCAGACCGAGGTTCTTAATGGGTTCTTGAAACGATGCTATTGTCCGCCGCGCAAAGGAGAGCACAGAGGCATTCAATATCGCCGCATTTTCCCGTTCCAGGAAGCCTAGGTTCGCCACTGTTTTGCTCAAAACGACGTCAACATCTCCTAGTTCCCTCTGAACAATCTCAGCTGCTCGCTCTTCCTGCTTCTCCACCGTATCAATCGGCGAAAAGATACCGTTGATGACTATGCTCTTAATGCCCTTCTCTTTTATGGTCTTGCATTGTTCCACAATCTCAGCTTCACGGATGTCGGAGATGAGACTGCCGTCAACTTCAAGACCACCTTTTAGCAGGGCGTGATGGCCAAGTATCAAATTACGCAATGGAGCGGGCCAATCGATGCAAGGTGGAGCGTGCTTGCTAAAAGGGGCACCGAGCCGGATCACAGCGACACGTGAGAGTCTTGTATGGTCTTGCGTTATCACTGCATTGACAAAATGAGTCGTCCCGATGGTGACGCTTGCTACCGATGATGGCTCAATCGAGGCGGATTTGAACATCGTGGTGATTGCTGCTGCGATACCATGGCTAGGGTCTGTTGTTGTCGGTGCCTTGTGCCTGTGATCATGGTCAGTATGTATAGTTCGAGCACCGAGAGTACTGTTGTTCTTTATAGTGCATAGGGATAGCGGGATCACGTGTCGCTTCTCGCCCCGTACAGATCCTTTACTCACCATGCGACAATACCCCTGTCATCCTCCTGTGATCTTGTAGGGTCAATGATTACTCCATCGGTGTTTGTGCTAAGACATGTTTAGTCGCCTTGTAGTTACCGTCGTCATAGTAGCTTACCCTCCCACATCTACACCTATGCGCAAATTCCTTTGCCCAGCTTCAGAAACCATAGTTGAAACAGGGTGCCTAGAAGAGACAACCGGAAGAAGAGGGGAAGTAGCAACCTGCGTGGGGTGGAGCAGCTGCATGATCAGATAAGAGATGTCGCAGCCGAATATCGGACGGTAAAACGCCGAAGGTGGGGTTGCTACGGGTTGTTACCCACAACTCCACCTTTCCTAATGTCGACCTCAACCCGTAGCATTGCAACGTACATCTCGGTTCTCATTCGACGAGTCGTAGCGTTCACTGCCAAGTGCTTTATCAATCTGATTAGATGGAACCCCGCACTCGCACTTCGCTCGTATCACAACTGCACTTGGTGCCTCTAGGTAGTACATCTGCCGATCTGCCATCTCTGGCAAGCGCAACATGATCTCGCCCGACTTGCTTGATTGCTTATCATGCATTTCAATCTTATACAACAACGTGCCGCAACTATTTTCTTGTCGGATTTCCTACGGTTGGTTCATCTAGATACCCGGTAGCAACATGGCTATCCGCCAGCGTTTCGCGGCCTTCGACCATAAGATTCGGCTACAGGGCGATACAGCACAGCATGAGCAGACCGATGCCTGGAGCAACCGCGATCTTATTCCGCTGCCACCCTCGCGGAGAACATGGGGCTGGTTCAACTTCTTCGGTTTCTGGAGCATAGCTTCTTTGAACCTCTCCAACTGGCAGACGCCGAATACGTATTTGAGTAGGCTCATACGACAAGAAAGAAGTTCTGTCCACACTAATCAGACGCAGCAATGGGCCTCTCGGTGCGCCAGGCTATGCTCATCATCGTCGTCGGTCGAATACTTATCTCTTTGTTTTCGACCTTAGTTGCCTGGGCAGGCTTGAAATGGCACATTGGCTTCACCGTGCAAAACAGATATTCGTGGGGTTTGAGAGCTAGCTACATCCCACTTACGCAACGTATCCTTCTCAACTTTATATGGAATGCTGTACAGTGTACGCAGCAACCTTTCGACCTTCAGGCCGAATACTGACATTGGGCTAGGTTGGAACGGTGGGCGGCTTTGCGCTGTCTGCATTACCGCGATCTGGCCTTCCTTTGCACGCATTGAGAATACATTCGGCCCAGATATGCCAACGACTACCTACGAATTCGTCGGTTTTGTTGTCTTTTGGTTCCTTTCGACGCCATTTCTGTGGCTGAGGCCAGAAAAGTTCAAGGTTCCGTTTCTCATCGTATGTACCTGGTGCTCCGTCGGAATGTTAGCGTGGATGATCTGGGCATTGGCTGTCGCAAAAGGCGTCGGGCCTCTCTGGAACACAGGCCAACAACTACCCGCAGGGTCGCCTTGGTCTTCTTCCTGGCTCATCATGGCCGGAATCAATCAATCGCTCGGAAGTCTAGCAGCCGGAATCACGAACGGTTCGGACTTTTCTCGGTATGCTTCGTCTCGAAGGCACTATCTCATTGGCACCATAACCAGCTGTCTAATTACTGGGATCCTGGTGTCGCTGATCGGATTGGTCACTGCTGCAGCTGCGCAGAAAATATACGGCGAGGTCTACTGGAATCCTCCGGACTTGCTTATGGTCATGATGGACAATGGAAACGGCTCATCGAAGGCACGTGCTGGAGTATTTTTCCTCTCCGCTGGCTTTGCGTTCACGGCCATGTTTGAAAACATTTGTGGCAATGCTATTGCGGGTGGCATTGACTTGGCTGGTCTTTTCCCTCGCTATATTGACATTCGGCGGGGAGCAATCATTACCTTTCTCGCCGCGTGGATTGTGCAGCCATGGCAACTGATCAATCGTGCGACGACGTTCATCACTGTCCTCTCGTCTTTCTCGGTGTTCCTCGCGCCTATGATAGGAATAATGGCTTGTGATTACTATCTACTTCGCAAACGCAGAGTGCGACTTAGCCACTTGTACCGAACCGAAGATTCATCTTACTACTTCTGGAAAGGTGTCAACTGGCGCGCGATTCCCGCGTGGATATGCGGATGGGCACCGACTATCGGGGGGCTCATTGTGACAGTTCGCATGGACCCGAATCCCCCGAGACCGTTGGTACAATTATATTACATGGCTTTTCTGATCGGTCAGTATTTTTTTGCGCTTTGTGGTTGGTCAGATATTGATCGTATCAGGTTTCTTCATCAGTGCAACGGTATTCTACCTGCTCAACCTTGCTTTTCCAGTACCCGACATGGGCGATATTGACGAAGTTGATATATATGGCACATTCACCGAAGCAGAAGCACGCCGCGTTGGTGTGGTTCCTCTCTCAGACGATGCTTCCATGGTTGCTTTTACAGGCGCAGAGTACATCCAGACTTCGATGGTTGGAGGAGACAAAGAACGGGCCTTGCGAGATTACAAGGCCTGAACTCGGACATAAAAGAGTCTGTTGTGGGAATCAATGGCATTTGGAATGCTGTTAACAATTCGTTCCTCATACAATTATTTGTCAAGTTCATCGCGGCTCAGCCGGAGTAGTAAGCTTCGCATGTCCTATTTGGCGTAGCTCCACGCTAGTGGTTGTAAGCCGCACGTAGGAAGAGGATTAAGCCGTTAAGAAGATGTCCAATTAAAATTCTTGCTGTGCGAGGTATACACAATTGGTGGAGCTGCCCCGTTTCTATCGACATCTTTCTGGTCTCCAATCCTAGAATTTCCCTCGCGTTACTTGTTCAAGCGTAATGACCATTTCAGCTTCCAACATCAGCATCAGTGGGGCGAAGGCGCAGGTACAGGCACAGGCAGATATAGAAGATGTATAAAGAGCACTCGATTCGAACTACTTCAATACACCACACCACTTCTTCTCTCATCAATTACTTCCTAGTATATTATCTTCCAGCAATGCTTCACTCAAGAATCTCTATCGCGCTATCAGCGCTTGCGCTCACCCCCTTCGCCCTCTCCACCCCAGCCCCGTCCCCGCCGTACCAATCCTCTACTACCTACCCAGATTTCGTCCACCCCTCGAACGGCGACTGCAAAGACTACCTTGTCAACAGCACCGTATCATGGCCTCAACTCCAATGGAACCAAACCAAGTACAAAAACAACTACGAAGTCGTCTCCTTGCTCGCCAAAATCGGCGAGCAGGGCAAAGTTTCTTTCAATCCCTTCTCCGGCTCTGAGAATGTAACAAAGACGTTTCAAACCGGAGGAACATTCTGCAAGCCGAAGGTGCTAAAAGCTGGAAAGGAGGACACGGTTCTGGTGGCCACGCATGGCGCAGGCTTTGATCGCCGGTGAGAGAGCTTCTCCATCTTCCGCCCCCATACGATCAGTGCATGAGTAAAGCTAAAACATGCGAAAGCTACTGGGCTTCGTCCTACAAACCAGAGACATACAACTTCGCACAGTACGCTCTCGACGCCGGCTACTCCATCTTCTACTACGACCGTCTAGGCGTCGGCCTCTCCTCGCGCATCTCAGGCTACGAAGTAGAAGCCGGTCCCCAGATCGAGCTGCTGGCCTCTCTCCTCCGGTCCCTCCGCAAAGGCCAGTACACAGCGGGAGTGAAAGCGTCCAAGCTCGTCCTCATCGGGCACTCCTTCGGCTCCGCAATCTCAAACAACGTCCTAGGCTTGTACCCCGAGCTCGCGGACGCAGCGATTCTTACAGGCTACGCGTTCCCCATCAAAGACGACCCCGCGTTCTACACCAGCGGTCTAGGGCTGTCTGTCTTCGGCTCGCGCATCGTGTCGACTCTACCTGCGTCTTCCAAGCCCCAGTTCGCAACGTCGTTCGACGACGGATGGCTCTCGTTCGTGGATAAATACGCTTTCACAGAGTCGTTCCTCGGCGGTGAAGACTACGAGGTTCCCGCCGCGGAATACTCGTTTCAAATCGCGCAGCCGTACTCTGGTGTTGATTTCCTCTCTGCATTTGCGCAGATGACTGTGGCAGACAAGTTCGAAGGCAAAGTGCTGCTGGCGCCGGCGGAGAGGGATTTGTTCTTCTGCGCGGGAGACTGCAAGGATACGTTTGCAAGGGGATTGCAGGGGAGCTTGTTCCCGAATACTAAGCCTGAGGTGTACTTTCAGCAGGGGAGTGGGCATGGGCAGAATTTTGCGCTGAATGCGAGGGATATGTATGGAGAGGTTGTGAGATTTGTGAATAGTTTGTAGGGGCTTTGTGGGTCTGATGGTAGAGGCGGGGTAGCATGAGAGGATGGGAGACTAGGGACGCGGAGATGTGGGCGGGAGGTTGATGAGATAGACGTATATAGTAATGGGAAAGAGTGGATGTCTTTAGATCCTGGTCACTACAAAGCTTTACTCGTGCAGTTGTAACTGACATTAATATTACTACTATCGTAGCTCATGCCATCTTAAGGCAGAGGCTTCTGTGTCTTCACGATGAACGCACCACGGTCCATCGTGTTGATCAGGATGAATCCACTGGGATATCCAGCATAGTTACTCCAGCTGCCGCTGAACTTCAACGAGCCTCCACCCTCAAGATTATCATCCTCGGGGTACGTGTCGAACCAACCGACCTCCCTAACACCACGGCCGGTGGGGTCAGTAGGAATAGACGAGATGTCGAGGATGCTCAGACCCGAGGTGTACATGCTCTGGTACGAGTACTTTCCGAAGATGTACTGGTTGTGATCGATGGTCTTGCGCGGGCCCTGGTAATATCCTGTCTGCTTGGGGTGCTCAAGGTCGCGGATGTCCCAGATGAAGGTCACGGGACGGCCGTTGGAGGCAACGCCGCGGCCCTCGACTTCGTCATACTCGTCGTCGGAGATGAGCCATTCTTGGTTTTCTACATCAAGCAACCAGCCTTGGTGCGTATAAGTGGCGCCCTCGTACGAGGTGATTGAGATGGTCTCTGGGAACTTCTTGTCGGTCACATCGTCTGTCTGGGTTAGCGTCTGTTGCAATAGGGGACCGTGTCTGGACTTACAAATTGTGATCGAGTCCTCATTATATGCGTAGCAGATCTCACGGCCAACGTATTTGGTGTGGGGTCCCTTGTAGATGACACATTGGGCGTCGTGAACGTAGCCGTCGTCCCTGGCGCATCCTGGATTCTTAGGGCTGGAGGGATCAGTCAGATCAAGAAAAATGAGACCGCTGAGGCAGCTGCTGTTGCGGGGCTGAGCGCCAACAACGAATGCATAATTGCTGGCAGAGTTCGCGAGGACATTGTGCACACGTCCAAGGGGAAGATCGTTCCAGTATCCTGTCAGGTCAGTGTCCGGGCTAAAGGTCACGGGGCCCTTCTTGTAGTCGATGTCCAAGAGCTTCTTCAGATCGAAGATCTGGATGCCATGACCAGGCTCTTCGCTACCAACAACGATGTAGTGCTTGAATGTGCGGATCTCGCGCCATTGGCTGGGAGCGACACCGGTGGTCTGGGGAAGACGACCGAGGTATCGGAGCTTGCCAGCGGTGGTGATCTCCGCGAAAGCAGCACCATCACCCTGGGCAATGATGGCGAATTCACGTCCATCGTCACTAACCCATCCCCACGAGCTGGAGCCCTTGCCAACGGAAGAGCCAAGGTCAGTATGGGAGAGGAAATGGTGAAGATTAATCTGTATGGGATTAGTGTCTGGAAGACGTATGAGACAAAATAGGACTTACGTTGTTGCATCGGAACTTCGTGCTGGCATTGTTGCTGTGGAAAGGATCCAAGGGGGCAGCCAAGCCGTCCTTGCACTGAGCGAACGGAAGCTCAGGGAACTGAGGGCCATCGAGCGCATTCAAGACACCCATTCGCTCCTGCAGGTTCCACTGAGCATTCTTGTCGGCCATGATCTTCTCATGCATGACACCCGAATCATAGAGCTCGGCGGCCCGTTCCGGGTCCTTGGGGATCTCTTTGGCAAAAGCCACCGCCGCAAGGGCCGCGATTGCTGCAGCGTACTTCATGATGGATCGGTTACCAGGTATCGGGGTAAGGACTTAAACCGCTAAAACATGCTCATATGCGCGCAGTGCTTGTGTTATTTATACAAGCCTTCCATTGTGGCGATACAGTTCCTACCGATTGCGACTTTCGATTGAGCACCAAGATGACTCGCTCTAGACTTACCAAGACTCCGCAGTAGCTAGGGGAAGCCATACTGTAGCACTATAAACGGTCTTCAAGCGGAAGGTGGTACGGCGCTCGGTTCCTCTAGATGGCAACCTGAAGTGAGATTATCTGGATCAAGCTTCTGGATGGGCGCAACAATCACTTGGCATATTGCGATATCGCTTGGCATAAGGCGAAGATGGATCTCAGATCTGTATTCCAGATTCGTTGGGTTGAAGTCGTTGAACACAATTAGAAAATCGACGTGGCGTCTGCGGTACAAATCGTTCTGCAGCATTTGTAACATGATCAATTGTGGTGGGGTCCATCGTGAAACCCACAAACAATTATGTTCGGGCGGGGAATGAAGAAGTCACCTCTCCTGCTTAACTGGGAAGGTGCATGGTCGATATTGCAGGATAAATAAGATCTTGGCGACCGTTGGCATCCTCCACACCGGATACCTTCGGCGCAGCAGTTTGCGAGAATAGCATTGTACGTCGATCTGAATCTTACAGAATGCTCGTGCAGGGTTATAAGCGCAGCGCTACCGTAGATGCGAGTGACAGTGCGGGTGAGAAAAGCGCAGTAGCGCGCTTCAACATTATATTTGAAGGTTTGCCCGCTGGCTCAGGCTGTGGTAGTTAGCTTCTTGACGCCCGAGAACACAAGAGCGGGCCGGGCGGAATAGAAGCGTAGTAGTACATAGACTCCCGCGTAGACCGTGCATGCAGTATCAGGTCACGACTCAGGACTCTCACCTTGGAGCGAGTCAACCCAGAATACATGATGCTAAATCTGATTTGTCGACGCTTCTTTAGCTAGCAAGCTTATAGCCAGACTTCGATTTAGCATGAGGAAGAGCAGAACGAAGAAGATTACTACCAGGCGACGGATAAGTGTTGGAGTGAGGTCGGAGAAAGGCTCGAGGACGCTTCAGCCGAGACGGAAGTGGCGCCGAGACCCTGGCCGTATTCTTCGCGTATTCGCTGCGTATTCGCTCTCTGTATACCTGGGTGTTACTGGGTGCGCATGCTCTCGCGGCAACGTTAACGCTGGAGCTATATCAATTCGGTCGGGACGTTGGAGACCCACCGCAGCCGAAGTAAGGTTACATTATTGCGGTATATATATATATTTTCAGAGCTTCAAGATCGTGGAAGTGTACCGAGTGCTACGAGCCAAGGTTCAAGACAATTCTCTCCTTCTGTAGGCCCTGCCTTATCGCGTTTGGTATGGATGCGAAGTCACTTGGCTTCTTGTCCCGAGGTCGCGACACAGGGGAGATTTAATATCTGTGTTCTTCGAGCTCGCATGACCGGCAAAACCCTTTCGTGTCGGAGAAATTGACATCGACATGTGCACACCTTTCTGATTCATGCTTCTATATTTTGACTGTTTACTTCCGTATGGATGCATTCGGGATGGGCTTTGCTGTAGCCTGTTAGCTAGGGCAGAACCTGTGGACATGCGGCTTCCACGTGATTGATCAAGGAATTGTAGAAGGTGCATTTCGCAGATAGTTCGCAAGGCGCAAGACAAAACAAAGTGATATTCCCTCCTGCTGTGTCTCCTAACGCCATACAATGCATATGTATTTTGTACACAATTTACAGCTGCAGGTGTCTCCTACAGCACTCTGCAGCGACCAACTTCGATGTTCCTTCGGCGTTCGCGAGGCCCTTGACTCTACTGCTTGCGCGCTGCAACGGCCTGCTGTACGCTCTGTGTGGTGCTCGGAGGGGAGTTCGGCTGCATCTGAGCAATGGATCGCTTTGCGGGCTCGTCGGGAACAACGACGTCGTCGAACTCATCCTGGGAGATGACGTTGATTGTGTACGTGTCTGTCGTTTGTGAGAATGGGCATGGATGGGAAGTGCTCAGAGCATACAAATGCCAATGACCAGCGAGCAGATAGCGAAGCCAGTGATGGTGTTCTTGATCAGGTACGGGGCTCGGGCACGCAGCAGAGCAGGCGATTGCCGCATGCGCTCGTCGTAGTAGGTCGACTGGAACGGTTTGCTGCCATCGTTAGCACGACATGTACTGCACGCTACGAGTACACTCACTAAGGCATGGCGGCTGCTCGTTGCTGATGCGATCAACTTTTTTGCGGGGAAGCGTCGAATGTCTCGCCATCAATGAGTTGAGGCTCGGTGCACAGACCGCCTTGGCACCCGTCCGTCGCTCTTTCCCGAGCACGCGCCAACGGCCTGCAGCGTCCCTTCTCTCACCTTCGTGACGTCGCAGATGCACCACTTCCCTTCTCGCGCTCCTTCGACCTTCTTTGATAGCAGATGCGACCGGTAATGAGACTATCCCAAGCGGAGGATATCAGGGCTTAGTCGCGCGCGTCTGCCAGTCTGCGCCCACTGCAGCACCGGCGCGTGTTCAACATCTACCTTTGTCGCAGAAAACAAAGCCCGTCGCATCGTACACTGTTGCCCACTCTTCCTCGACCATGGCGAACACTCACCTAGAGCATGCGCGCTCCCTTGCGCTCACCGACAGCAAATACTACCCCAGCTTGATGCCCGGTGTGCTGCCGCTCATCGGCCCAAACTCAAATGCCTCGCTCGAGGTGCAGCGCTTCGGCGCCGACTTTCTGGCGGAGATGTTTGCTTCGCCAATGTGGTCTGCAGATGCGAAACAACCCATAGCATTGCTCGTGCTCGACACGCTCAAGTATTACTTGGAGCAGGTGCACGACCGGGGCGTTATCAAAGGCGCTGTGCAGGCAGCAGCTTCCGTCTACCCGTTGGTTTACAGGCACACGTAAGTGGACCCCTCAGGCTAGATAGAATCGAAGACTATGGGGATCAAGCGGAGGAATGTGCGATACCGTTGGAATCCCCCCGTTGCTCCCCGTAGTCGTTGCGCTTGAGAACACTTTCTTATGCTTGAATCCACTTGCAGAATCTCCGATCCCAACGACCAGCAGCACTGGAAGACCATGACCGACATCAAGTCTAACATATTAAATCGAATGGACACTGCACCTCCAGGCGTCCGGATATGCTGCGTCAAGTTCGTACAGCAGGTTGTGCTCGTGCAAACACCTGGCGTGATAGATCCTAGGGTGACTATGTCCGTATTCCACTGCCATACGCAGTCGACTCACACAATACAGCGACCCGACCACAGCGACGTCTCGCTCGCACTCGTGCCCCGCGATCACCCTTTGTTGACCTACGTACACCTCGAAGCTGAAGGACACGGATTGCTAGATCGGTTACTAGATATCATACATGGAGATCATAGGTCAGATAGCATGGCACTGGATGGTGGGACATATCTGACAGGATACAGTGATGCTCTGTTGGTTACTTCAGTGCTCAACAGTTTGGGTGTCTTGATTTATCGACGGCCAATCGCCGCCAACAAAATCCTGAACAGCGTACTGAACTTCAATCCGCTCAAGCTAGCAAATTCGCCCATGACACCTAAGAACAAGGTCAGCATGAAGGCTATCGAGCGGACGACACGAGCTCTGCTTGTGAACATCTTAAAGAGGTATGCTTTACTACCACAATATACCAATTTACGGAGCTCACCGAACTAGGAATACCGCCGAGCGACCAAACGACCCTAATAATGGTCGAATTCAGCATTTCTTAGAACGTATGCATCGTATGCGTCAGGATATAATGGAGGAGAGCAGCCGCAAGCGGCCTGCTCCTGCTGAGCCTACTGACGGTTTAGACCCTGCAAAGCGACAGCGTCTGGGAGCCGATGTCCCAGCCCCCGCTGTCTCAGCAGTAGCCCCTCTTCCTCCTGGTCCAGTGAGCTATCGTCAACTCTACACCATAGATCCTGAGAACGCTGCGGCGAACTTTGATGTGAAGATGTTCCAGGACCCTGCCCTTGTTCAGCAGATCCTCATACCAATTCTCCAGTCGATTGACGAGAAGAAACTTCTCGAAGCTACCAATGTACGTGATAATCCTGTTGGGTGCGCAAATCACAGCATGTGTGTGGGCGCGGAGTTAGATTTGAACGCGGTCTCACGTGACGGTGTTCACTTTCACCAATTCGCGACACAGCCTCTCTTACATCTGCAACCCATCCGCTCGTACCTCTGCAACTCTACCACTCATCCAATTCGCTCTTGCGTTGCACCTTGTCTGAAAGTTGCTAATACTGTTGCCTGCAGATTGTTCGTAGCCGGTACCTTTCACTCAGTCAATCGATGGCGAAACAACAACCTTCCGCTCCTGCCGTCGACGAGGACGAGTACGAGCCGGACGACTATGAGCCCGAGGACGCGGAACAGGTAGCAAACAGGCTTGATAGCACCGGCGACATCACACATGTTGCGCCAGCAGCCTTCAAACTCCCCGAGCCTCCGCATTTGACAACTGCAGAAGTCCAGCAACACGGTGAGCTCGCGGTGCGGCGCACATTCGATTTGATCGAGGAACTCGAAGAGAAACCAAAGGGCACAAAGGGTGGCTTTAACCGCCTCGCAGCAAGCGACTACGGAAGGGACGCGTGGATCACCATCGCCACCAGGCTTGCAACGCGGGCGAGCGCTGGTCTCGATGATCCGGAGGATGATATCAAAGACGAGTATGCAGTGGAGAACGTGAAGGGAAACCTTGCAATCAGCGACACAATACGGGATCTTCTATACGATTACATCATCCGCGACTGGAAGAAACGCATCGACGTCGCCATGTCCTGGCTCAACGAGGAATGGTACAGCGAAGCCATTATGGCTCAATCCGCAAAGCCCTCGTCAAAGTCGTCCACAAACGGAGTCATTCCACCAAAGGGAAACTACCGCCGCTACGCCCTCCGCCTCATCGACGGCATTCTTCCGTATGTCGCGCCCTCGGATAAGGGCCTTATTCGGTTGTTTTCCGAACTCCCCGCCCTCGACTACGAGATGCTGTCCAGGATGAAGACGATGGCGCAGGATCCGGAGCGCGTTGGTCTCGCCACGCAGGTGCTGCAGTATCTGCACATGTTCCGGCCGCCGATCAAAGATATCGTGGTCAGCATTACTGCGGAGCTATGGAGGGAGAATGATCGCGCAAAGCCGAAGGCTGGGGCGTTGTTGAAGGTGTGGAGGCCGGAAATTCTGCAAGAGGCTGAGGGAGGCGAGGTGAAGAGAGAAGAGACGAATGGGGTGGCGTAAGTGCAAGCTACGGCGTGAGGAGAATGTTACGGAGGTGTTTTGTATCACGACTATGTACACATATGATGCCCGCCTAGCATGGGTGGGCTTACTGTTCTCGCACGATTGGGTGCGGGAGGGTACGGAGCATGGGCGGCGCTTTCTAGAAGGAGGCATCGACCATCAAGTTGTGCGGTCGGATAACACGGTTAAGAATACCAATTTCAAGATGTACATGTCGAAACCAAAATGGGTGTCAACGCAATGTGTGCGTTTGTGTTCAGGACTCTTTGCAACTTGCTTTCGAGTGCACATTACTTGTTCTCGCCTAGTGTACCTTCATTTTTGTGAATTCTTTGTTTGCTTATGGCGTTTTGAAGATAATGGCGAAGAAGTATAACTCCGTTCGTCCGCAGTCAGCAGCACCGCCTTATCCCGGCCTTCCAGAACACCATCAATGTCGCCTTCGACGACCTTGTCAAAATCATGTCTGCTCCAACGCCTTTTTGTCTATACCGACATTCCCGCCCCACTCCCACGCTGATGCTGAAAAGCAAAGTCCATCCCAATCTAAACAACATCCGTAGGCTCGACCGCTTTGCGAACGTCCGTCCGACTTTTGCTATTTCGTCTCGTCTCGTCTCGCCTTTCATCACCATCACTTCTCGAAGAGACCGACCATTCAACGCTCTTCACAATACCACCATGGACATCATTAACATCCCTCGTAATCTCCTGCTCATCACTCCTCGCATCCTCGTCATTCTTGCCCGTCCACTTCCAATCACTCTTCATCTCATAGCGATCCGCATTCGCCTCAAAAGTATCCAGATCATCGTACCCATCCGTCGGTTTTCTCGACCGTGCTGTCCCGCTCCGCTTCGTTGCGCTCCGCTGATGCTCGCTATTGCCGTACGCCGAGCGCTTGCTCGTCGCCGGCGCAGACCTGAGCGACGGCACACAAAGCCCGAGAATAAACTTCATAGTCGGGCCGCAAGCGCCTAGGATAGCGACGCTGGATTCGATCGCCGAGTACGCGGCTTCCACCGAGTACGACTTGGCTTTTCCGAGGAAGGCGTTGTAGAGCCATATCATGCGTGCGATGCCGACGGCTATCAGGACGAGGCCGAAAGATAAGAAGGAGATGGTCATGACTTTTCTTTTTAGCGGCATCTGCAGGTCCCAGATTATCCACGAGGGCATCAGGAGGACTAGTGCGTCGGTGATGAGCACGATTGTTACGTTGGCGAGGACGTATTTGTCGCCTTGCATGCAGTGGCCGGGGATTTCGGGGTGCCATTTCTTGCGGAGGGGGAGGCAGGGGACGAGCGCGATGCAGGTTGAGACGATCATGTAGATGACGTTTATGATTTGGATGGCCCAGAGGGAGCGCTTGATCCATGTGTTGGGCGAGCGGAGCTTTTGGAGGGACCAGAGGAAGGACATTTTGACGATGCAGACGACGGGGTTGTATTCGGCGCCGAGTGCGAATTGCAACTGCAAAATGTTAGTCGCGCTGGGTATGTGTGCAATGAAGCATTGTTGTTGGACGTACCTTGTTTGCGCGCACCCAGTCGATGGCTAGAAAGTTCACATCTTCGTCGTGGTATCCTGTGCGCATCTCCAGCACATCTAACCTTGGTCAATCTCGCAGTTCTCACGTTGTCGAAGATCCTCTTACATAAATGCACGATGACACTATTTCCCAGCGCCAGCACCCACCCCAGTACAATCAGTGCGTCGTCTGCGCATCGTCAACGTTCCATCTCCAGCAAAGATCGGCGCAAAACATACCTCCACCCAAGGTGCGATCGACCCGCTTCTTGACAATCCTTACCGCGACGATCAGCCCTGCGATCCCAGGAAATAGATACAGCAACGCGATGAGCAGCGGTTGAAGTCCTTTGCTGGGGTTGGGATTGAAAACGGGCACTCCGCCAGGCATGGCGCCTGGCGTCAAGGGGGCCGACATCGCTGCTGTGCGCAACGGGTATCTGTCGTGTAGCCTAGAAATGGGGTACAAGGCACATGTATACAGGCTCCCAGCGAACACGGGGCACTTGCTTCATCGTTGGGGAGGTGTCACGTTGCCCGCGTGCGTAATACCTCCCGAGGACGAGTCCAGAGCCGTTCCTGCACTCGAACGCAGGAACATGATGGTTCAGCCACCTCCTGCAGATAACGCAGGCGAAACGTGTTGTTGACCTTCGCGAAGCGCAAGACTGATCCTGCGGAGGAAGCGAAGCGGGATACGAGTGCTAGTGTTCTTGCATTGCGTCGGTGAGATTTAAAATACGCTTTTTGAAGCAGGGACTATACTGTTTGATGGTTAGGCGTGGTTTGGGGACGGGACGTTGACGCCATGAGACTTAGTGCATCGCCTAGCGAAACTGTCAGGAGAGGAGACTATTCACGACTTACCCGGCAGGAAGTCCTCAGCAAACCATGTAGAGGGCAGACAGGCCAGTGGATAGCATTGAAGTTGCTACGTACCGGAAGTCGGCATGCTCCAGGATAGGCTATAAGATGGACCAGGTCCTACCTAATACTATTGCCACTCAATGTGAAAGAACATCTTCCCAAAGATACCTGCTTGAGTTGATATTATCCGCAGTGTGCCTAAGACTTCTAGTAGGAAGATGGGTGAGCGGGAAGCGCGGACTGTTGAAGATACCCCACTTAAAAACATCATGTTTGGCGAGCTCTCAAAGTGGACGCGTCCGAAAGGATTCATCGGAGTGAAACTCTTCATACGCTTGCCACAATCTCAAGCTCCATGTATGGCAGGAGAAATGGCTCGCTACTATGAGTAGGCCCTCTCGGTCCACTTATTCTTCTCAGAAGCAAGCGCATAGCTTCCGCTTCCGCGGGTGGTAAACAATAAACATGTCGAGATCCAGAACGCATCGCGCATATTTCTCGAATCGGTACCTTGAGCTGCCTTCGATATTTCGAACGTTCGAATGGAGGGGTCTCGCCCAGGGCTGCATGACTGCGTGTCCCTATCATTGGGTGTTTCCTTATGGAGGATGTCGTTCAAGGCCGGCCTGTAAGCGAGATGGGTTTATTGGATGCACTAGCACGGCCGGGGAATGGCGCAAGAAAAGTGACATGTTGACAGGTGCCACTAGTTCCGTGGGGTTCCCTCGATCCCGCCCCATACGTTCATTTGTGTGAGTCGGTCGAATCCGGATGGCAGGTGTTGTTCTCGCTTCCAAAGTCAACAGACTCTCTAACCCCGGTGATGCGGGCACTCCGTGCAAGATCTGGTGAACAAGCACATGTCTCAGATCGATCTCCCACGCCGCAGGATAAATACCAAGCAGTGGGGTACCTGAAAAAGATATATTGCTCACTTCGGTTGCACATCCAGCCCTCAGGGTCCCGCACGTGCGAATCCACAAATGGGAAACGCGAGGCCCGAGCCGCGTAAAAGCTCACATGTTCGGTCCAAGCACTGCCTACCCATGGTGTCGGTGCCCATCTGCCTGCGGCTCTGGGTACACGGCGTGGCTTTGCCACTCGATATCTTACTGACTCGCCCCACGATTCCTTCTGGCCCACTGGCCCAGTGGACGCGCAAGTGCCGAACATGTCGCGATGGCCGGCAAGATGATTGCGCTCATGCCATTGCATTTGCCAGCATCTTTTAAATAGTCTCGGAGCCGCAATGACGGGGCGACCACTGCCAAGTAGAGATTTCTATCCTTGCCTCAGCAGCACTTCCGGCAGACAGTCAATCAGCATGCTGGCACCACTTGTTCTTTCTCTGGCCGCCGTGCTCGTAAGAGCTCAAGAGCCTGTGCCCTCTGTCCCTGCTTCCATTTCCTCAGCAGTCACTCCTGCTGCAACTGAGGTGCCTGCCGACTCCACCGATGCAGGTGTTCAATTGTTCGAGGCGGAGACGACCCAATTGACGGATGCGGTTGTCGCCGACATCGTCAACACCCCGGAAATTGCTGACTATGCCCATCTCTTTGCGTTCGAGAACACGACCACGCAATTATCTGAGCGTGCTAAACGCCAGCGCCGCCTATTGAAATGCAAGTCGGCACCTGGAGATTTGCTTTACCCCGCCAAGCTCGTCTGGGGTATCTTCGATCTCCTGCTTGGTGGTGCATTGGAGCCAATTGTTCCGCTTGCCTCTTACTGCTACAAAGAGTCCGAGTTCGACAACTATAATGCCGATAAGTGCGCTGCTGTCACTGCCGGTTGGACAACCGGCGAGCTTCAGTGAGACATTCCCTAGAGTCTCCATCTTTCGAGACTGACCTCTGCAGCTACAATGACCCCGGCTCGATTATGTGGCCGTTGTACACCGGGCCCACTTGCCTGCCTCCCGGCGATGCCGCGTCGCACGGCAACTGTACTCAGGGCGGATATTCTTCGTACTCTGTCCATGTTACAAATGTGGCCCAAATCCAATTGGCTGTCAACTTCGCACGTACTTCAAATCTCCGTCTAGTCATCAAGAACACTGGTCATGATTACAACGGAAGGTCGACTGGAAAAGGCGGATTGAGCCTGTGGACGCACAACTTGAAGGGTATTCAGTACATCCAGGACTACAAGAGCTCCACCTACAACGGCCCTGTCTTCAAGGTAGGAGCAGGCGTGCAGGGGTTTGAGCTCTACCAGGCTGCCGACAAGTATGGCGTCTCTGCGGTTGCCGGGATCTGCCCCACCGTCGGTGTCTTCGGCGGTTACTCCGCTGGGGGAGGACACTCCCCGTTAATGCAGCTTTTCGGAATGGGTTCGGATCAGGTTCTTGCTCTCGAAGTTGTCACTGCTAGTGGTCTCTTTCTCACTGCGACGCCCACCGTCAATAGTGACTTGTATTGGGCATTATTGGGTGGTGGCGGTGGAACTTTCGGTATCGTCACGTCAGCTGTAGTCAAAGTTCACGAAAAGGTACCCGTCACCGTTGCCCAATGGAGCTTCAACTCCTTCGTTACCGGCCCCGAGCCCTTCTGGGAGGCGCTCAAGTTCTTCTGGGACGAGATCCCCAACTACAACAGCAACAAAACGTACACATACGGCACCATCATCAATGCTGGTGTTGGCTACCTGTACACCATGGCACCTTTCTTCGCAACCAAGAAGACAGTCGAAGAATTCAACACCCTTTTGAAACCGTACTTTGACAAATTGACTGAACTGGGTATCCCCTACGAGCTCAACGTCACTCACTACGACACATTCTATCCCGCCTATCAGGCCGGCTGGGCAGACAGCGACTTCCACATTGGCAGCACCGCCGGAACCCCTGGCGTCCGACTCGTCCCCACCGAGAACTGGGCCACCGAAGCTATCCGCAATCAGACCTGGACCGCCATCCGCGGCGCCATCGACACCGCCCCCGTAATCACAATCTACAACCAGAGACCCAACAGCCCCGCCAAGATCATCAACAGCGTCAACCCCGCGTTCCGCAAGGAAGAAGCCATGGTCCTCATGATCAACGGCATCGCTGATCCCTCGACAGCTGCGGGCTTGAAGCAAGCAGAGGACGACTTTGCGAACAAGATTATGGGTCCACTCCGCGCTGTTACGCCTGCGGGTGGCGAGTACGGAAATGAAGCCGATCCGTGGAATCCCAACTTCAAGGCTGATTTTTGGGGCGAGAACTATGCGCGTCTAGCGCAGTTGAAGAAGAAGTGGGATCCGACGGGGTTGTTCTATGTGCATCATGGGGTGGGGAGTGATGAGTGGGTGGTTGAGGATGGGGATCGGGGGGTTCCGACGCAGGATGGGAGGCTTTGTCGGGTTTGATAGGTGAGCTGAGAGGTTCATGTTCATATGTAGATACTTTCCCTATACCCAATTCTAATTCATGAGATCAAGAGCTCGAGTCCGTAAGTCATGGTCGTGAGAGGCTTCATGACCTCTTCATCTCTCACTGTCTCACCCCACGCGTTTGTATAATAAATAGTATTCATGGAAGCGTCTGGCGTGCGCGATTTGGGCTCCGGCCTAGGGTCTATAACCCGCACGCTTGTGGAGAAAATTCGTGGCGAGGGACGTTACCAATGAGTTCCTCGGAGTCGTTTTTCTGAGGAGCAGGTTGTTGGATTTGGTGATGCGTGGCTGGTGAAGAACTTTGTGGAGAGTCGGGATGTGAGGGGCGAAATTAGAGAAGGAGAAGATTCCAATGTAGGCGCGTGCGAGTGCGAGGGCTTTGCGGTGATGGGATGGATACTACTTTCTGATTGATAAAAAGGGAAGCGTACGATTCTGGAGTATGCTGGGTTGGAAGCGGAGTTTAGTATGTGGGATCTTGATGTAAGATACTTGATTCATGAGTCAGGGCGAGATCTTGTAATCTTTCATTGATTCTGATTGATATCTCAATTAGATACAGTGCGATGTATGAGCTATCCGAACATCTTTGAACGACTTCGATGATTGTTTGCGGTTATACTGCCTGACCAGCACTCGTGAGCAGGTATATGTAGGGAACATCCGTTGACCTGATTATCGAAGCTGGATCTGACAATGTTTCTAGTCTGTCTGTGTGAGCTCTAAGATACAGACCGTATTCCGCAAATAACTCTAAAACGATGGCGCAGTTCCTTTTTGGGTCTTTCTCATAGCAGAACAACGGAAAAGCATATCCCTCATCGTGTGGTGTCAGTGTTGCCTGAATCTTCAGACCTCTGTTGGTAACGACAAACTCTGGCGCCTGCCTAGGGGCAAGCACGATGTCACCAGATCCAGCGAACGCTTCTGGTGAACGCGCAAGGACAGAACCTTGAGTTCCGAAAGGCTCCGCCCAGGCAAGGATGGTGAGGTCGCAATACTCTTTCATTATCTCGTACTGAAGACGCCTGAAAGCCTGACGTCGTTCACCATATAGCAGAGGCATGTTGATTCTGAAGATACCTGCCGAAAAAATGAGCATCTAGATTACACGTTAAGATAACACCGAACGAGCCTACCAAGGAGGCAGTAAGCCATATCTTCTTCTCGAGTTGTTTTGCGATGCGCGGCCCAACTCAGTTTCTGGCAGACCGCGTACCCCTGCAAGGTCGCATGTAGACCTCTATGCATTTCACCCAATTCACATACCAAAACGTCCTTTGGGATCCGTGTAATATTCGACAGCTGGCTTGTTAGATTTATCTTGTATTCGCTGTCCTTGTACTTTCCGCGATATGACACGCCAAAGTAATTCCAATTCTGATCGTAGAATTGACGAATGCGGGGCGCAATAAGCTCCTGCAATGTCCAGCCTCTAGTGAACCATTTGCATGCAGACATTGATTCTAAGCTTGCATCCTGAGCGATGTCGAAATCGCTTAGCCAGACGTAACAGACGTGGGCACCTTGGTACCATGCAAACATGGAATTGATGGCTTCAGATAATTCTGCGCTACTTGACTTCTAGACACGGTGAGCATGTAGGCCACAATACTAAACTAGGACTGTGTAAACAGACATTGATGCAGCACGTGTCAACCTAGGTTCATAGTCAGCCTGTGCGACTTGTAAATGATATTTCACTCACCCAAGCCCATTCCAACCCCTGAGAACAAGCTATTTCACATGTTTCCATAATTTTCTGTCCACCCTTCTTCGTAACCCATCCTCCTGAAGGCGATATGTAATCTTCGTATAAGACTTCTTCATCTTCCCAGGTGTGACTGAGTATCGCGTAGGCTGGTACTTCGCTAGCATTGAACTCTTTCAGCTTGTAGGTATGACAGTCGATGAGCCTCATTGTGCGAATATGTCGATTGGTTTGCAGCGCATCTGAAGGCTGTGAATTTGCCGCTTCGGAGGCAAGCAATCGGCGCGATAGAAGTTTCTCTATGAAGTGGCTATTGCAGAGGAGAAGCCTCGTCTGTAGCTTTATGATGCAAGTGCCGTCACGCAACGCTACCGGAGATAAGGGGATCCAACAAGATGGTGTTCTTGAGTGATCAATACAGAAGGGTGATCAGGAAGTCAGCGTTCCAGAAAGAAGGCGGGGTAAACGTCGAGATGGCGCAGCAAGGCTGAGGCACAGCCTCAGGCATCGATCAGCGATATGAG
This sequence comes from Paraconiothyrium sp. Pb-2020, assembly GCA_022419385.1. Lineage (NCBI taxonomy): Eukaryota > Fungi > Ascomycota > Dothideomycetes > Pleosporales > Didymosphaeriaceae > Paraconiothyrium > Paraconiothyrium sp. Pb-2020. The sequence continues at coordinate 1,914,463 of JAJUBI010000008.1, forward strand.
CCTCCACAGAATGTGAAAGCTCCCACAAAGCTCACTCGTATCTGAGTCTGCATTACTGTCGATGTCTTAAGGCTGTACCTTTTAGCTGCATGTATGGGCTGATCATCATAATAGCACAGGTGTATGATATTAAGCTTAGACAGGCTATAGAAGACTTTGTTTTGGGTCCACCCAGAGGTTCAGCAACGAACGACATGCGTTCTACATGACTCAATCAGCTTTTGACTCACCGAGCACAGGATGCTTCCGCTCGTCGCCATAATTCATGTTCGGCAGCCCACCCTTATCCCTCGGCAAAACCAGATTTAAGAACACGCCCACAATCGCAGCGATTACGAAGGGAGTCTCCACGGCCAAATTGATCCCTTGTTCGAACCCAACGAGATTCGCGTTGGGTCCGCTGTAGTCCAGTATCTGTGCGAACCAGTCCGGCTGACAGATGTCCATGAAGCCGATGCCCAATGCAACCGTGAGAATGAAGCGGTCGCGGCGGGTCCAGGCGATGAGGGCCAGCACACGAACACCAGCAACGGCGATGGTGCTGTAGAGGAACACTTGCATACCGCCGAGGACGGATGGAGGCATGGAAGCGAACACAGCGCCGAATTTGGCGACGATACCCATGAGAACGAGGAAGCCGCTTGCAGCCCATCCAGCGCGTCGCGATGCGCAGCCGGTAAGGAGGATAACGCCGTTGTTGCCAGCTTGCGACACCATCGGAGGCCCGGTCGCGAGCGCACTGAAGAAGCTGCCGAGCCCGTCGCAGAGAATACCACCTTGGATTCTGCTGTTAAACTCCGTGCCCTCGATGTCGACATCCGAAAGTTCAGCGGTGGCAAGGATATCAGGGATACAGCTGACCGCTTGGCAGGCGAACATGATGATCATGGGGAGGACGAGGGTGCCATCAACCGAGAGCTTGAATGTATGCACCCACAAGAACGTGCCTCCAGGCGCGCGCTCAAGCTGCTCAGTTGACCAGTACCCTGTAGCGCCGGAGATGATGCATCCAACCGCGAGCCCGATGATGACGGAGGCAGAGCGCATCAAGGGAGCTCCGATGCTTTCCACAACAATGATGGTTGCAAATACGCTGAACCCAAGACCGATCAGCTTCGGGTGACCCCAGACTAATGGCCGAGGAGCTGCGACATCTGGACACAAGGCGTAAAATCCTTCGCCGCCATGGCAGTTGGAGCTACCGCCCCAGTTTTGCAGTCCATTGCCGACTAGATAGACTCCGACCAGAGTCAGCAAGCTACCGGTGATTAGCTTCGGAAAGATCTTGTTGAGGAACTTGGGCGGCACAAAAGCCATTGCTATCTGGATCCAGACGCAGCACAACATGGTCCCTAGGCAGGCACCCCATGCATCGGGACATGGGCCCTGCGTCCCATCGGTGTCGACCGGGCAGGTACCAGATTTGTACCGCAGAGCAGCGTAGTTGAAGACGATCGGTAGGATATCAAAGGTAGGGCCGACAACCGATAATAGGCCTGTGCCAATGAAAAAGGGTGTCTTCATGATATGTAGTCGCGTGACTTGAAGAGCCGTAGCAAGACCGGTAACGATGAAGGCTGTGGACACAAGGTATTCGGTCATAGCTGGATCGAAATTGAATGCGCCGGAGGCGATAGCAAGCGGCGGCGAGACGATGGAGCCGATCATGGTAAGTGCATGCTGCAGGCCCAGCAGAAGCGTCAGCAAGACGGGTACTCGATCATTGAGACCGTAGAACGGTGCTCTGTAATCTTTGTATTTCCGATTGAGGGGCCATATGTTCGGAGTGATCAAATACATATAATCCTGAGCCAAGTCAGTGAGATTAGTCTGCGGCATACCTCAATATGAACATACATAGTCACCAACCCAGCCATCCTTGGTTAGAAAAGTATGCTTGAGCTCTTCAAGTGTTGTCTGCCATTTGGTACGTACGGCGCCTTCGCTGACTGATGGCGTGTAGTCGGCGGTGTCAATGACCTTGGAATCGGACATAGTTGAGCCAGCTTGCTGTTATGGGCAGTTGGACTTCTACGCTGGGTCACGCCATAAATCTTATAGATGCTGCGTTTGATATGGTATCGGTTGCAAAGGCCAGGCTCTTGCAATGGAGAGCCTAACTCCGGTCTAGCAACCATGTTGATAGCCAATCAGTGGGAGGCGATAATCGTATCGCTGGTGGGAGCTTGATCAGCACCCTCGGCCGCGCCTATGTGGAACACCAAGATAGAACATTGCTCCGGCGCCGGCCGACGTAAACCAATAATGATGAGCAGCTACTCAACATCAGACTCGCTATTAGGGCCTTGACACAGTGTCGAAGCGTCTTGTGAATAAATCAAACAATCGTTGATTCGATCGATATTCTTAAGAGGAAACATCGCGACAATGCCAGGAAGCCAGCCGAAAGTCAAATCTCACCTGTTCATCCATGCGACCATCGTAACAGTCAACAGGAGCAGAAATGTCATCCTTGACGGTGCGCTGCTTGTCGAAGCTGGTCGCATCAAGGCCCTAGGAAAGACAGCAGAGCTTCTACAGCAGCCGCAAGAAGGTGTCGAAATAACCGACTGTACAAATCAGATCATCATTCCAGGGCTCATCAACACACACGCGCACCTAGCACAGTCAATACTAAGGGGACTTGCAGAAGATTTGCCACTTCACGAGTGGCTGTGCGATGCGATCTGGCCATTGGAAGCGAACTACGACGAAACGGACGGCTATGTCGCGGCCATGGTGACGATCGCAGAAATGTTGAAAACGGGGACGACTTGTTTTCTAGAAGCTATGCTCACACACCGAAGCGGTCTCGAAAACATCGTACAGGCTGTCGAAGAAACGGGGATTCGCGCATGCCTGGGAAAACTCATCAAGGTGGCCGAGACAAATCCGGATCTGAAGCTGAAAGACGCGAGAGACCGCGACGTCTCGTCCATGTCGATTTCATCGGCTCTCGAGGCTCATAAAAAGCATCACGGGTCGAACAACGACCGTTTGCATATTTGGTTTGCAGCCGGTACTCCGAGAGGGTCGCCTAGTTCTGCGCACACAGCAATAGGAGAGACTGCGAAGAAGCACGATATCGGCCTCACTATGCACTGCGCTGAGGCACCGAAAGATCTCCCTATTTACCGCCAATACTACGAGTGCAGTCCGCTGCAGTTCTGTAAAGATACACAGTTGGTTGGTGAGAAGAGTGTTTTCGCACATGTGGTTCATCCGGATCCCAAAGCAGGCGATTTTGACATCCTCCGCGAGAGCAAGAGCACAGTCTCTCACAATCCCACCAGCAACCTCAAGCTCGGCTCTGGTGTATGTCCAATTCCAGACATGGTAGAAGCCGGGGTGAATGTCGCGCTCGGCACCGATGGAGCGCCGTGCAATAACACGTACGACATGTTCCGCGAAATGCATCTGGCTTCGATACTTCACGGGGGTGTTAGAGAAACTGCAGGGTTGCTAAGTGCGTACCAGGTTCTCGAATTTGCGACTATCAATGGCGCCCGTGCGCTAGGGCTAGAAAGCGACATAGGAAGCTTGGAGGTTGGAAAGAAGGCTGATATTGTCACAATAGCACCCAAGGGCGCCGTAGTCGCGCCATGGGATGCCTCGCAGATAAAAACTGGTGGTATAGATCCAGTCTCAGTCGTTGTTCACAGCGGTGGTGATAATGTCGACTCTGTCCTCGTTGACGGTGAGTTTCTTGTCAAAGGTGGCAAGTTGCTTTACATCGATGAGGTTGCGGTCGCAGAGCGCGCCAGAAAATCTATTACTGGAATTCGCAGTAGGAGCGGAGTTGTTGCACGAAACCACCAGACACTTAACTACATATGAAATGTATGCAGTTGCAATCTTTCGTAGCGAGGCGCCTGGGAGTGCTCGATGTTCAACGGTCCAAGATTGGGTGCCTACGCATTCATGCCGTATAAAACTTGTCGAACAAATATTCTCCCTCAAATCCAGTGTGTGTGCCCAGAAGATCCAGAAAGGTGTCCCAGGAGTCGTCTTCAATACCAAGTACTTCTTCTGCAATGGGCATAGGAGTGGAAGCGACGCCAAGGTTTTGCGAGGCATCCCTGATGAACGCTTGCATATTCAGGGCGCGTTGTCTCTTCCGGGGTAAGTCTGGCGACTCGCCACCCAGAGGCCAATGCCGCTTCCTTGAGCTATCTGAGATTGTCTTTCCAAGCTTTTGCTGCAGAAAAGAAAGCAGTTGAACACCGCGCGTAGCAATCTTGCTATGACTGAAAGTTCGTAAGTAAGCAATTGCATCCGCCACAAGCTGCTTGTGTTCTTTGGATTCCTTCTCGCTCGGTGCTCGGTGAGCACTATCTAAACTCAGAATGATACCAGCAGCTATAGTGAACGCCTGCTCGATCCAGAGGACGGGGCCATGCTTGTCAGGCACAGCGAGTGCTTCTCTCAAGATGGTTTTCGCCGCTGCGAGGCAGGTACGGCGGGTGAAGGCAAATGCCGTATTAGTGAAAGACAAGCCCACAAACTTGCGGTGACTGGCTTCGTTAGATAGCGAACTAGTAAGCTCAATGAAACTCACATCATGATGATTTTGTGCGCTGAGGTCCAATTAGCATAGGGAGGATTACGATCAGAGACTCTTACCAGCACAGATCGTCAATGACCGGCGGCCCCAGTTGACATAGTTGGGCCATTGAGTATGAGGTGGAGCGTTCGATGAAAGAAAGGTGGGCATAGAAGCGGTTGCTAGTTTTCGCATCTTGTCATCAAACCTGAGGACCTGTTCGTATTTCGTGTACAGAGTGTTGCATTTGGCTGTTGCATCCAGGAGCTCCGGCATTAATGCGGCAATATCGTATCGAAAATTACAGTAGCTTGTTTGAGTAGGCGCGGATAGGGGCTGGACGACCATGTCTTCGTCGTTACAATTGAGAGGCCGGACAATACGGGAGAAACTCGAACTCAGGGCATATGTCTCCGAAAATGGAATTTGAAACCAATCCTGGGTACACAGTTGAGTCAAGACACGTTTACCAACCTCACGCTTCCGGAGTTGTTCAATGGATAGGTCCGTCGATTCGGACCCTAATCTATGAAGACCAAGGGCTTGTGCTATCTTTCCAGCTGAGGCTAACAGCACAGCTTGACTATTCGATTTGCCTATAACATGAGCGGATATGGTCAACGTGGCAATGGTCTGGACGGAGTAGATGGTATGGATCTCGATGTAATCGGAGAGGTTCAAGCAAATGACAGATGCTTCGTACCACTTCTGGGACAGGCTCGGTTGCTCGTTCGAAGTAAAACCCCACTTTTCCAGTGTCGATGAAGAGGCACAAGTTATGCTCCCAGTAAGAACAGCGAATAAAAGCGCAAGCCACTGGAGGTTAAGGTGCTCGTTACGGACACTCCCATCGTATCGCTCGATGAAAGTGTTGAGATCATCCAAAAAGACCTTCGATGAGTACGAATTGTGATACCAAAGGACGAAATCGTTATGATAGTGGATCAGCTGATACAGATGACTCCGAGTTGGCATGAGAGCCTCCAAGAAGTCGAGCTGGGCACGAGTGCTAGTTTCAGTCATAATGGCAGCCTGTCCCGGACCATGCTCGACTCTCAAAGTGTGCTGTGTAGGTCCACAATGATGCTCAGGAGCGGTAGAGAAATCAACATCCTTATGACGCCCCCAGGCAAGGAATTCGAGAACGGTAGCAGCGTCGCAATCATTGCCGTCTACTGGGGTTACAGTATCATTGTCGATTTCAGTTCGAGTTTCTGTTGCATCTTGATAATCGTGATCACTTTGTGGAGTTCCTTGGTCTTGCAATTGTGCCTCGAGGTAAGCAACACGCTGCATGAGAGCTTGAACGACGCCCTCAGCAGTTTGCGAGCCCTCCCCGAGGGCAATTGACGGGTTCTCAAGTGAGGGTGTCGTGTCCTCACGAGTACAGGAGTCGGCTAGCCCTCTGCCTCTTGGTCAGCGGCTACGCGACACCAAAAGCCTAGGGTACTACCTCTTGATACATGTGCCACACGGTATGTTCTTATCACACTTGATCTTGCGCCGATGACAGTGGGCACAAGTCAATCGAGCACGATGGGGTCTCGCGCTTCCTGGGTCTTCTTCCATGATGCATCAACGCGTGTCACCGTCGTATACGCGGATAGGACGTTGTGTTGACTCAAGGCATCGTCGGCCGCAGTGTGTGGTGAACGCAAGTTGGGACGGCCGCCGTATCAGGAGTATGGGGATGTGCGCTTATCCTTATCTGACCTCACCTCGGCCGCGCCTGCCCCACTTCAGACCCTGTTTGACCCTCGTTGCGGCCGCACCCCATGTCAACCACTCGGCCGCAGTCAGCGTTGGAGATGGAAAGAACAAACTCGGCGCTTGTAACTCAAGCCTACACACTTGAGAATATAAGAGGCAACAAGTACAAACCTCACCATGGCAACCCAGACAGATCAGACCGTTCTAAAACATCTCATGATGGCTCCCACCAAGTACGTGAACCGTGCCGTTCCAACCATCTCCCTCCGCGACTTCGATTCCAGAGCAGACGAGATCACTCGGGAACTCGTCGATGCTGCCGAAAATGTTGGATTCTTCTGCGTCGTAGACCACGGTATCTCTCCATCTACCATTGACAACATCTTCGATCAATCTGCGCGCTTCTTCAACCAGGCCGACGAGGTCAAGGCTCGTGTTCCTTTCTCCCCGCAGCACAATGCTGGCTGGGAAAAGAACGCCCAGATTCGACCATCAACTGGCTCTGCGGACCGTAAAGAATCGTACCAGATGCAATTCGGATCTGGGATGGATGGTACGCCTAAGCATGCTGATAGCGGATCAGTGCTAACGGAAATAGGACGGTGGCTTGGGGAAGACACTCTTCCCGGTTTTCAGAAGGGTGCTCTCGACTTCATGCATCAAGCGCAAGGCGTTAGTGAGAAGTTGATGACATGTTTTGCTCGCGGATTGGGTTTTCCAGATGATTACTTCGTCAAAGCCCATGACGTTGCTCGACAAGAATCACAGACGGTTTGCAGACTACTGCACTACTTCGAGACTCCTCAAGAGACCAACCCGACAGGCGAGGTATTCCACCGTGCTGGCGCCCACGCTGACTGGGACTTCCTCACTCTGCTGTTCCAGAAGGCCGGCCAGTCGGGTCTAGAGATATGTCCTGGCCGTGAAGTCTCGACTTCTTTCGGCTATGGAGACTTGTGGACCAAGGTCTAACCTGACATCGAGAAGAACGCCATCGGTAAGAACAATCTGCTGACGGATTAGTTGCAACACAACGCTGACTTACGTGATAGTGTGCAACGTCGGTGATCTGCTAATGTCGTGGTCTGATGACCGATTCAAGTCAACTTTCCACCGTGTGAAAGCACCTTCCGAGCCTGGGGATTACTATGGTGAGCGGTATAGCATTGCATTCTTCAATCAGCCATGCAAAGATGCGAAAATTCAGGGATCAATGAAGAAGTATCCTCTGGTGACTGGGGAAGAATTCACGCGCAATGCCATGACGAGGAATTACAAGGCAATTCAAGACAAACTCAAGAAAGAAGAAGATCAAAAAGTGGCTGCACCGGAAAGTGCCAGAGCGATAAGTGCACAGGCGTGAGTAGGACAGCTCTATAGTCAGAGAGTAGAAATACCCAGATTATATACCCATGTATTCCTTAATCTTTTTCAGTCATTTCAATGCTTTTTGAGTTTCAGCTGCGTATCGGTGCAAGGGTTTACCTTCACATACCCAATGAGAAGACGAGATAGACTGCCTACTTTACCGGCGGCGCTACGGCAGAGTGACACCAAGGAGGTTAGAACGCGTTTTTTTGCACTTTCCAGGCCCGTTCTGCTGATTAGCAGCCCTGCAAGTTAGCACGATACACGGTATTCTTGTGGCGTACAACAGACGTAGCATGAAACGGCAGCGGGCTGGCACTTCTCTGGCTTTAGGGTTGTGAGGCATCAATGCATTTGATCGTGCCCATTTCATCGTCACAGGTATTTGGTGTTTGTGGTGAATATACAGTGACAGTGCTTCGACAAATTGTATAGCGGTCAGAAAAACTAAGTCTATGTTCGACACTCTGCTAAATATGGAAGGACCCAGGAGATTTGACTCACATTACCGTTAAGGTGCTGCGCATTCAGGCCAATGAGCGCTCATGGCCCTAAGACCCCGTAAACCGTTGATAGCAAATCTTTTCTACAATAGCAGAGAGGACGCTGCGTCCGCTATATGTCGGGCAACCTTCAAAGCAATTCAATCATCTCTACCATCTGAACTTTTGCCATAACATGAGATAGCGACGTTAATGTCCCTATTCGAGCCGCAGCTCGTGCAGCTCACAACAGCGAAAGACGGTGGGTCGTCAGCCAAGCAGACATTGTAAAAATACCCGCACCAGGAGCATCCAAACGTGCGTAAAGATCGTGAGCGACTGTGTGTAAGCCAAGCAATCTTAACAGAGAGCTAAGCCTGTGAGCGCTTGGGTCGATACGCAACAAAGGGACCACACGTTTGCGGTATGTATATCGCCTGAGAATGCTCCAAACTTTACACCATAAAGCACTGTGTTGCAACGCAACTTCATTGTTATAACCAAACACGACAATGTTCCAAAGTGGTGTCATGGCTGAGTACAGCTTAATCACTGTCACTGCCACTGCTACTGGTACTGCTATCTTTATTTACATGTTCCTCCCAGACATGTTCCTCGATGTCATTATCAGATTCGTAGTCGCAGTCGCCTACAAAGCATTTATTATGATAGTTTTCCCGAGCATGGTCGTACACGTCATCGTAAGAGAAGCACTCTCTATGCTTTTTGCATCCATGGCTTTTCTTCCTGCCATGGCGGTCCCAGGCTCTAGTTGACCGGAACCATTTTTTGCAAATCGCACACCTTCTGCGCGCAGAGTTTCCACTGTTGGTTTCAACTGAGGAGCAACCGTCGCTGTCGCTGTATGTCATGGTGGAAGAAAAATGGCTTATAACATGTTAGTGCAAGGGTCAGAGCTGGCGGGGAATATTCACAGTGAGAAAGACCGGACCAAGCTTTAGAAGGCTTGGATGGTGACGTTGAAAATGCCGACAGATAAGCGAGGGAGCACTACACACTGTGCCGTGCTAATAGTTTGATTTGCGATGTGTCGGTGATCCGGAGTACTGTAAAGGTTTGGTAGTCAGATACTTGAGATGAACATAAGATATAATTGATTGTAGAGGAAGAGAATCAGCGGTCGTTCGAGGTGGAGACAAGTGGAATATCATAATTATAAGCTCGGGCCCCCGCGAAGTTACATGTGGCAAGCCGAGCCCTTCCCTCCAGCACAGCGTGGCCGCGTGACGGAAAAAGCAAAATACCCTAAGTATAGTTACGTAGATTAGGCAAAACCTACAGCATCCTCCTACTAAAAAGTGAATACCGCATAATTCGTATCTACGCGAGTTATTTCCGGCACGCTTGAGCTGCAAACCGCAAGACTGACAGGATAAGAGCTATGTCTGAAGGATAGATATGGTCCCACAACATGAAGTGACCTTTATAGAGAGATAGTGTGTGCGGAAAATCTTGAACGTTAGGCTTTATTAAAACGCCTGGACAATCTAGGGTGGACTTGTGGACTTGAATCATTAAATGCCCGCTGCAGTACTTGGTGTGCTGCCTCTCAGCCCAATTCTGGGCCCGTATCTCTCTCTTGCATTAGTAGCCTATGTTGATTTCGCGCCCTTTGCGGTTCTTCGACAGGTGGCAAAGCAGAAGGGAAACGAAGCTATCGCAATACTGGCTGAGCTCTAGGTGCGCCTTTGTCGTACGACCTCGTGCAATCGTGCGCACCGTATTCGTAGCGCTGAGGCTGACGCCACCAACTGATAGGCACCAACCATTCTTTTCTACGGTCGCCGCTACCTTTGCCCGCACACACATATATTGCGGTGGCCGTCTTGGGGTGTTGCGGGCTTCCGTATGTGGTTATTAGTAGCTCAATTGACGGTTGCTATTGATCTGAAGGGTGGACATAGTGAGTTCAGCGGAACGGGTCTACGTCAACAAGGGTTCCTCCCAAGCTACAGCCCACGCCAGTCATCACAGAAAGTGGCCGGGTTTACTATCCCGTCAGCTTTAAAGACTGTGTAGTATTCCGCGAGGCCGGTCTCGACCTACGAAGTGTGATACTGGGCGTTCATAGTACAGGCAGCAGTCCTCTATTAGTGACTATCATTCTGTGATTATACTGGCTATTGTACCCCCGGGAACAATAGTAATGCCCGAAGAGTGGGGAAATCATGCTAAGCAGGCGCTGCACAAAGTGAACCGTCTTCAAACGTCTTCAAAAGGTGTAAAGAAACTTGTGTCGATCGCGCCAACTTTCAATTCTATTATTAGCCTACTATATGTTATAATATGAATGTAATACCTTATTAGTGAGTTCCACACCTCCGCTTAATCTACTAGTTTCTGTGAAGATATACATTACAGACTTTTATACTAGACAACATTCTATGTTATATATACTGCTACAATTATATGTACTTCTAGATACCTCATTGAAAGAATTTTCACATGGAAATCCTGTCGAAATCATGACCTGAGACCTCGGGTGCGCGCTATCGTAGCGACGCTATGTGTCTCTTTGTGGGATTATATCATAGGAAGATTCCAGGTCCGTGTCTTGGTAATTTATGCTCGATACTAATGCGTGGGATTTGAATGATGCGAGTAGTAGAGGTGAGGTACAGTATGTGGGATTGCCCGCATTAATTGCACTGTCCGCGGAATGTCCAGGTCCCGGCAGTTTCGCGGACAATTTATCCAGGCTGTGCCGCAAACCCCGCTGAAAACTCAGCCTTTGGGCGATCTACACATCTAGGTTTCCTTTCTTCCTCTCCAATATCTCACAATCTTTTCGACGATCCAATAGTAGTACTCTGCTCTTACGATGATTATGAGTTTCGAGATACTGCCAGCTACGAAAGAGGACTTTAAGTTTTTCATTCCTCCGTTGTTCAAAGCTATGGGCCTTGCCCACTTCGTTGCAACCCTATGGCCCGATAACCAAACCGAGCAAGGCCAACAGCGTGCAATTGAAAGATTCATGACAGAGATGTGAGAGCCAGAGTGAATACGTTATCGAACACCGCTGACCGTCCGCGTAGGGACGACCATTCAGGTATCCGGTGGATCAAAGCTGTTGATAGCACAGCCACCGAAGCAGACGGTAGCCCAAAAATTGTAGGCATTGCACAGTGGGCTGTTTTCGAGCCCGAGAAAACCTATCGAGAGGTCCCTTATTACGCATCCGATGATCTTTGGCCCAACAAACTAGAGAGGGATTATGCAATCCACCTCTGGGAGAGTTATATTCAACCGAGGCGAAAAGTACTCCGGGAAGATACTCTTCCAGTTGTCAGTAAGCTACTCTTGCTAGCGACACCTTCTTATGATGATTTACTTATGGTCCTAGACTTGCAGATTCTTTGCGTATGGCCTGAGTATCGGAAACGCGGTGCTGGAGGCCAGCTAGTGGACTGGGGTAATAGAAGGGCTGATGACTTGAACGCTATGTGTATCGTGGAGGCATCGGGAATGGGCCAGCCACTCTATGAGAAATTCGGGTATGAGGTGCAAGAACTAGTAGGACTCAAGGATGATGCAAGATTCAATCGTAGAATGGATGGCACGATCCATCGCTTCATGGTGAGACCAAGGCGAGAAGCTATTTAGTCTTCGCATTAGAGACGAAATGAGACAGTCGAATGTCGGTCGGTTTGACATTGGATTCAAAAGGCTGTGGTTTCGTCTGAAATCATACTATCAGAAGCTACGGAAGCGCGAATGCGACCACCACTAGTCTTAGATAGGTATAAAACTCAACGAACGTCGAGTAGGCAACCAAGCAAGGCTAAACGAAACGTTGCGATAACTTACGACATGGCATCTTATCACTCTCCACTCCTACCTAGGTACGAAAGCACATCCTTTGCCGGTGGTTATGTTGTTCATTACCGTCGAATGCCGTGACCAATCGTATGGCGAACACGAGGTTCAAAGTCCCGCTGATGAGCGAGGCGCAGCCCGAGCGTTGCTTTCCTTGAGCTGTTGTCTCAGATAATTCCCAAGCCTGTGCAAGTGTATCAACACAAGACAGGCCGCATACTCGTGTTTGTATGCTTCTTTTGTGCCGACGGCCTTCCACTGATCTTTTTTATACCACGGTTTTGGCAGCTAACTGTCTTCCACATGCTTTAGGCTCCGCCACGCTTTTGGCGGCCGGAGAACCAGAGTCAGTCCAGATCCACCGTTCGTGGAATTCCCTTTGGTCCTACCATCACTCCTAAGCACGCAGAGCGGAAGAACAACAACACAGTATGGGGGGCTACTAGGCCCTTTTTGTGCGTCGACAGCCTTCTACATGTCTAGTTTGTCTCCTGATTCTGGCAACCATTGGTCTTCCAGATGATTCCTTGCCGTCGTGCTTTCGTGCAGGATCAACGGAGCGAAACCACATCGACCTGTCCATGGAAGACTATTAATCCCGCTCCTAAAAGCCAAGACTATGCAAGATAAAGAAGAAGAACAGCACAGCAGACACGCAGTTCTGTAGACCTTTGCGTGGGCCAACGTTCTCCCACGTTCGGTTGAGTGCAACCTCTTTCAGCAGCCGACGAACTTATAAATGTCTGGCATCTATCCTTCATTTGGTAGCCGAAAGGACCAGAGCCAATTTCCATCGATCGCAAGCACCCCATTTTTGGTCTTGTTCTGATACTAAGGACGTCCAAGAGAAGAACAGCAAGACAGGCATCAATAGGCGGCTGTAGGCCTTTTGTTCACACGCGGAACGATCTTTCCCTCCAGATGACTGGATTGGGATTTGTTTGGCGACCACCTGGCTACCACATGGATATTAACGTGCTGCTCTCAGTGGCCGGATGACCAGGAATTAATCCACACTGGTCCTACCTATTTAGTCTTTTAGTCTCGTTCCAGTACCCAACGCCGTGTAGTAAAGACCGCCAGGCAGCTTACGCGCTTGATATAGTTTCTTCGCGCCCAGTCAGTCCTCCACATTTAGCAATAGTCTATTAACTTTGAGTCACCATAGGAGCAGACCCAGACGACATGTCAGCTTGGTCTTGTCATTTTTAGTCCTGCTCCGGCACCTAAGATTGCGCAAGAGAAAGATGGCCAGAAAGCATGATAACTTAGGTGATATCTTTTGTGCGGACCCGTCTTCCACATGAACTTCTCAAATATTCTTTTCGGTACAAGCCGAAGAACCAGAGTCAGTCCCTATCAATCTCTTCGTGAGTAATTGTCCCACCCCAAAATCCAAGACTGTGCAAGACAGAGCTGGCTAGGTAGTATAATCGCTGACCTTACACCTTTTGTTCGGACCGGTCTTCCACATATGTCCTCGTTCCCGTTTTTTTGTACCAAACCAACAGAGCCAGTCCCATCATTTCCGAGAATAACGGTTTCTGACCTCGCTCCAGAACGTGAAAAGGTGCAAGATACGAGGCAGCATGATCACTTCGTCATTGATTCTCGGGAGAAAGGGCTTCCACGCGGCATCCTTTGCCATTCCTTTTGCACCGGACCAAAACAGAGCCAGCCTCCATCAACCCCAAGGCAAACAGTTTCTGGTCTTGCTCCAGAACCTAAGAGTGTGCAAGACAGGAGGCAGCATAATCACGTTGTCCTCGGTTTTCGGGTGAAGGGGCTTCTACATATCCTCCTCTGCCAGCTCTTTTGCAACGGACGAATACAGTCACTCCCCATCGACCTCTTGTTTTTTCGCTTTTGATTCTGATCGCAGCCTAAGAATGTGTAAGAAAAGAGACCGTCAGGTAGCATAGTGGCCTCCAGTCACTTCTTTGTGCGGGGCGGGTCTTCCACATGTACCTCCGCGTCATGCTTTTGCACCGAACCAACAGAGCGAGTCCACATAGACCGGATTGATGGCTTTTTAGACTTGTTCCAGCTCCTAAGAAGGTGCAAGAAAAGAAGAGAGCACCAGGCAGCATGCGAACCTCTGCACCATCTTTGGCGCGCAACGGTCTTCCACATGCGAAGCTTGTCCAGGTATTTTGCCGCCGAGAGCCCAGAGCCAGTCCCCATCAATACCTTCTTGTACAACTTTTAATCCCACTCCAGCATTCAGAAAGATTCAAGACCAAAACCACCAGACAGCATGCCTGATCTTCTCAAAAGTTTCGTGATGGCGGCCTTCCACATATCTCCTTGCCACTATTCTTTTGCGCTGAATCCACGGAGCGAATTCCCATCGGTTCCATCTTCCCACTATTTTGGTCCCACACCTACACCCATGAATGTGCCATACAAAGACCGCCACGCAGCATTTATTCATATTCTTCAGCCTCTTTGTGCGCAAGCAACCCTCCACATACACCAAGGCTGCGCTACTTTGAGTCCGCAGAACCAGACCCAACTCCCATCGAGCGTAACCTGTGACTTTTAGTTCCACCCACTCCAGAACCCAAAATGGGACAGAGAGGACACGACAAGCCGCATCACGACATCTGTCTCATCTTTCGCGCGCAAGAAGTCCTCTCCATGGGTCAACTTTAGCTGGCGTTCGAGTGCGCAGAACTAGAGGCGGTCCCCTTCAATACCTTCTTATGCAACTTTTAGTCCTCCTTCCAATACCCAAGACTGCAAGACAGAGACGGCCACATAGGATGTTACTCTTTTTTGACCTTTTCGCACGCAAACGGTCCGTTCTCCCATGTCCTATTCCTTTCCGACGTTTGGACTCCGTAGACTGTACACCCGAACCCATAAACTCATCGTGTTCGTGATTTGGTCCCACTCCAGCACCCCAAGCTTTCCACGCCGAGGCCCACAAGACAGCATGGCATCGTCTTCTTGATTTTTCGCGCGCAAGCAGTCCCTCCCGCGTCCAATCCTTTTCCCATTTTGAGCCCGCAGCCATCAGACGCGAATCTCACGATCGGTACGTGCCTGTCTGTTAGCCCTTCTCTCAAAGCCAGAAGCGCGGAAGATGCAGAGGAGAGGAGAGAAGACAAGCAGCATAAGATCTGCTGTTCCAATTTTCGCGCACAAGCAGTCCTCCACATGTATGTAGCACAGTCGCAATTCGGCTTTGAGTCCGCAGAACGCAGACGCGAACTCCATGATCTGTACTTGGGGACGGTTTTGGTCCAGTTCCAGAACCGAAGGCTTTGCAAGTAAAAGTCCGCTATGTAGCATGATAGCTAGCGCACCCAGTTCTTTTCGCGCGCAAGCACTCTTCCACATAATACAACTGGATCTCCACTTTGTGTCCGCAGACCGCACATCCCATCCTCATCGCGGGATTCGCTGTCCAATTGGACTCCAGACCACACACCGAATCCCACGTTGCGCGGCCTGCGCTTTTTCATGTCTCATAGGCTAGTAGTGTAGAGTAGTGTGCAGAGAAAGACCAGCAGTGCGGATCCGCATCAATCGTTTTGAATCTGGTTGTAGTCCTACCCTCGTTCCCAAGACGGCCAGACACGGACGGCCAGACAGGACAATTCTTAACTTAGAAATCTTCAGGGGCAAGCAATCCTCCACATCGTTTAGTTGCGATTCGACTTCAAGTGCACAGAGCGCACACCCAAACCCAATATTCGGTTGTGCTCGCACTTTTCAACCGTCCCTCTTGCGTGGTAGAGTAGTGTACGGAGAAGCCCGGATCCGCATCGATCCTTTTTAATCTCCTTTTAATCCCACCCTCATTTCCAGACTGCAAGACACGGACGGCCCGGACAGCATCGATACTCGGTCTTGAAGTTTTCCAGCGCAGCACTCCTCCCCATGACTCAAGTGCATTTCGATTTTGAGTCCGCAGACCGTAGACACAGACCTCATGGCCATTTCCATGATGTCTTTGTACGCAACCCGTCCTCCACATATGTAGGTTGCGGTAAGAATTTGAGTCCGCCGGACCAGACCCAATCTCCATCGATGGTTCACTTTCCGAGTTTGAGTACGCAGAGCGCACACCCCGAGACCCATATGCTCTGTTTCCGTCAGTTTTAATGCCTCCCATGCTGGCAAAGTAGTGTAGTGATTTCCCCAGCCACACCTCTCCGCCCGTCTTTTATACCTCCCTACCCCACCTTACCTCATCATCACCACTTTATAATGATGTATAGCCTTCCTTCCTATTAACTAACCAGTAGCGCATCCCGCGCCTTTGCAAGGAAAAAGAAGGCCAGGCAGCATATAGGCGTTTTGATGCATCTTTGCGGGCAAGCAATCTTCCACATGTCTCACCCATGTCCTGTCGTCGAGTCCGCAGAGCGCACACCCGAGACCCATCAGACTGTATGTTTCCACTTTTAATGCCTCCCAGGCTGTAGTGTAGTGTATCTACAACCTCCACAATGTGACCGGATTTTATACATGCCCGAGAGCGAGAGGAATCATCGTGGTGTGATGATGGGTTCCAGCGCCACAAACCTTCCTTCCTAGTAACTAACCAGCGGCGCATCCCAAGCCTTGCAAGGAAAAGAAGGCCAGGCAGCATATAGGCGTTGTAGTGCAGGTGTAGGCGAGCAATCCTCCACATGCCTTACCCTTGTCTTTACTTCGAGTCCACAAAGCGCACACCCGCAACCCCATTTGTACGCAAACCGCCATTTTTTATGCCTCCCAAGCTGGCAAAGTAGTGTAGTGTATCTACAACCACCCCCCTCCGCCCGTCTTTATACCTCCCCACCCCACCTCACCTCACCTCATCATCACCGCTTCACGATGAGTACCAGCACCACGCCCAGACACGTGAACCACCGCAGTAATGTACTGTACACACCATGCCGCCACAGCGCCAGCGCCACATCTCCCTTGGGCCCATCCCTTCAACAACACTCCGCCACGCTCCCTTCCATCCATCCCTTTACCCAACCAGCCAGCGCCAAGCCTAGAATAACCGTTGGTACGCAGCGCATCCAACATCCCCACCTTAAGCCGTCTTTTCGCTTTTCACAATCTACATAAATCCCTCTGTGAAACTCATTGTCGCCAACCACGATCCCTGTGGGGGCCGCCGGAATCGCACTGGCAGCCTCGTCTCGCTTGGCTCCTTCCGATACGAGCGGACAGGGATGCGAGCGCAAGGAGGGAGGTGAGCAGGGATATCCATTCGCCAAACGGAGCGCAGCCCAGACCCTGGGGAAGACGGGCAAACGTACAGGGAAGGCAATCCTGCGCGATGCGATGCCTGGGGTCGCAAATCTCCGACATCAGTCGCAGACTGAGCGGGAAAGCTGATAACACACGGGAATAGTCACGAGTGGACATGGCGAACGCAACTCGTCCGTAGCGTATGCACAGCAGAAGATGAGATGGCCTCACGTCAACTTCGCACGGGGACTACGCACGTCCCCATGCCCTCTCCATTACTCGTCTTCAAGCACTATCTAATCTCCACCACCTCGCCTCTTGCCTAGCTAAATCAAATAGAAAGTAGATGCGAGGTTTTCGCTCATGCGCCATTAAATGATGTAAAAGGATAGTTAGTTTTCCAGCCAGCCAAATAAAAACCTGGCCAAGCTATGCAAGCAAAGGACCGACGAAACCCCCTGGGTGAGTGGGTATATGGGTTGGAAAGGACAGGAATTGCGACAATCAGATGTGGCCGAGCGCTATGCATGAAGGACGGACAAAAATCGTGTAGGGACAGGATTGATGGAGGCTCAACTCGGGCTGTGGCATGCCCAAGTGGAGATGGGAGCTCAGAGGAGAGTGAGCGAGGCGAAGATGCCGACCAGCGTGACGGCTAGGCCGTAGCTGGCGCCGAAGCCGACGAGCGAGGATGCGGCGCCGGGCTGGTCGGCGGTGCCGGTGGCGCCAGCGAAGCCGGTGATGGGGACCGTCGACGAGGCAGAGGCGTCGCTGCCGGTGGGTTTGGCAGTCGCGGAGTGCGAAGAGCCGGAGGAGGTTGAGGTGGCGTTGCCCTTGTACGGGTCTTGAGCACCGCATGGGTGGTCCTTGCGGCAGGCGTCGGCGCAGGTGTTCTCGCCGATGCCGCAGGCGTTTACGCAGTTTGTTCCCCATTGCTGGCAGATGTTGTATGGGAGGGTTTGTGTGTACTGGGTGAGGTTGGGGGAGATGCCGTTGTCGCAGACGCAGGAGGCTACGAGGGTGTCCTGAGATGTAGAGTTAGTGTATGTTCCATGGGAAGTGATGGGCAAGCTGAGGAAGCTGCGACCGAGCATATAAGCAGCATCGAGAGATTGTTCTCGAGATGAGGAATTTGTCTACGATATAGAGAGGAATCATCTCAAGCTGCTGCGATGCATTGGTCAACTCAAGCTTGGGAATTGTACGTACCGAATCACAGTCATTGGTGACCGTGTTCATGCTGGTGACGCCCGGCTGCTGCAGACAGATCTGGGGGCATGAGGCCTTCTGCTGGTCGCACCAGTAATCCCTGGTGGATTGCTGGACGGTGTCGGGGTCGATGGTGTACTGCTCCTGGGCGGCAGAGAAGCCAGCGAGGGCGAGCACGCCGAATGTGAATGTGGAACGCATGGTGAGAGTGGTTGATGTGCGTGTGTTCTGAAGCTGCAATTGGGAGTCAGCTTGGGTTTTGGGTTTCTGTTATCGGAGTGGCGGAATTGATAACACAGCTGGAATGCACATGCACTTACAGTCGGTTCGGAAGCAGGTGAGACGGGAAGTATTACAAGAGTATAAGTTGAAGCGAGAGTGCTGTAGGGAATATGATATGTAGCAAGAAATCAAGGTCTCAGCAGCTGCAGACTCCCAAAGCGAATGACGAGGGACGTGAGCGAGGGAAGGGCAAGCATCCGGGGCGGAGGGCAGTTGATAAAGAAGGGAGGGAAGCAACATTACGCTACGCACCTACCCTCTGGCACGGACCCACACTTGCATAGAGGAGACGCTAGCCCGGCGCCGCACCCGAGGCCAGACTCAGGCCAGCCTCTCGTTTTGACCGCAGACTGGAGGCTGGGAAGGGCGTCGTGCAGGCCGGGTGTGTCGACGCGGGCGTCGAGATGCGGTGAGGGCGCGGTGGCCACGAAAGACCATCTCGTGCGCCCGTGGAGCAGCGAAGAGCAAGACAAGCTCCCAAAAAGTGTGCAGGGATGGTGCGGGGCGGACAAACTAACAAAAGCGCGATTGGCCACTCACAGAAGCCAATAAGTCAAGGGTTCAGCACCGCGGCATCGCAATTGATATCGCCCTGGGAGCGACCTCTCCTCCACCGCGACCGCTTTCATCTTCACCGCCCGCTATCGATAGACTCGTATCATCGTGCTCGTGCATGGAGTCCCGTGATGCACCAGACAGACTTGCACCCGCCACTGCCACTGCCACTGCCACGGCCCGCCCAGAGCGCAGCTCGATAGTCCCGCCCTATTGGCAGCGTCACGAGCGCAACGACAGCCGCCTGAGCTGCAACTCGGTAGAAGCCCGCACCCCCATCCGCCTCGAGGACCACACCGATGAAGGGTCGGAGCAGTGCAAGGCGCTCTGGGCCAAGCACGTAACCATCGATGATTACGTCGTCGTCGGGAGCGGCACCACGCCTGCCCTGGGCGCCTATGTCGTCTGGAATATCACCGTCGACACGCTAAATGTGAGTGCAGTAGTTTCTGTCTGATGCATCTACTAACCCGCCCAGGGGAGTCCCATGAAGATCATCAAGAGGTGTGTTGATTTTTTCATATATATAATAATCATCGAAGCTAATCTGCAGATACTCCGACTTCGACGACCTGCGGCAGAAGCTGGTCCAGACGTTCCCCCACTTGGTGGGCTCGATACCGCCGTTGCCACCCAAATCCATAGTCTGTAGGTCATCCAACTCCGTGGCCACACATAGAGTCACCCCACTTGCCCCTTCCGGCCTCGTCCATATATTGATCCTCTGCAGCGCGCTTTCGCTCCAAGTTTCTGGAGAAGCGGAGAGTCGGCCTCGCACACTTTCTCAAGTACGTCCGTCTGCATCGCGCTAGCCTGCATCGCTCATTATTTTTAGCTGCATACTGCTTAATCCCGAGTTCGCCGGCTCGCCCGTCCTCAAGGACTTTCTGTTTGAATAAGAGTAACGTGGTCTTGTATATTCGGGTTCCTTTGCTTCATGTCTATGTTACGGATATCCTTTCGTCTGCTTTCGTGCCGTCCCACGTTTCGAATGTGCGCTAGCGGCTTATGCGATTAGCGGCGTTGAGCATTTCTGGTGAGCTGATGGAGACCACGAGCTCTTCAAATGCATCGTTGGGCAAGCTAGCTTGCATCTGGGCTCTTCACGTTGGGGTCGTTCTGGTCGTGCTGACCGCGGACGGCCGCTGCCTTCTTGTGCATACTTCCCATCACATGTTCATCATTCCAGCGCGGCAACATGTACATATCTTCTGGTTTACTAGCTGTTCTGCAGCGCTCTAGCGACTCTGTCTGGGGTGCACCCTGCCGAGCGAGGATTGGCTGCGATGCACCGTGGCGTCGTACCAGCGACAAAGGCCTCGGAAAATCTCGAGCTGCTTTCATATCGATAATGCTCCCAAGCTCATACACGCGTCTGAAGCGGTTTGTTCTGCGCGGCCTGCCGCAATTGCAACGTGAAGCGTGAGGTCGCCATCCTACAGCTCGTTTTGAGCTCAGACGGCACCCCTAACGCGAGTGCCTTCACCCACGCCGCGCGCAACCTCAATGGCAGCGCCCAGTAGCTCGTGATCCCGTGCCGGTGACTATGCCCCAGCACCATGCTCAAGGCAATCAACACAATGGCCAACTTGATCCGGCCCGCTCAGGACCGCAGGACCACGAGGCACACCAGGTCGCGCTCCCCGCCGCCCGCTGAGGTCGCGAAACACGCCGCCATCCACCACCAGCCCCCAGCGCCTATCCTCACGCGCCGCCTGTCCAAGAACCCCGCGGAAGCCCCCAATGCATTCAATACCGCCCCGGCAAAGCAGACGTCGCCTGCCCGGCCGCGAAAACGGTCCATCGCCGAGGTGGACACGCCCGATGCGCGACCGCAGTCAAAGACCAAACAAAGACGCTCCTACGACGACTTGTCTACCTGGGCAAACGACGCAACAAAGAAGCTACACGGCCATGTCGAAGACGTGCCCTCCGGCGCGTCGACGCCCAGGCCAGAAGACACCTCTTCCGCCATGGGCGACAAGAAGAGCTTGCGGAGCAAGAACCCCGTGCGGAAAGCCAGCGAGCTGGCCGACATCTTCGAGGACTACGACCAGATCATCGCGAACTGGGAGGACGGGGAGAGCACGGAGAACAGTGCGTATGCAGTGGAAACAAAGGGCTAAGCTAACAGCCACAGGTGTCTCTACCATAGGCAAAGATGATAAGATATCCGTCGTAGACGAGCCGCTCACGGCCGCCCAGCTCGACGAGTTCCGCGAAAACCTCAGCAGAAAGGCGGCAAAGGCGCGGGCTCAGACATCGCCCCCGAATCCCGCCCATACCTACACGAAGCGCGCCCCATTCGACTACACCCCGTACGCAAACGCGCTCCCCGCCACCGAAGACCCTCTCGCAGATACCATCTACACAAAAGTCCACAACCGACATGAAGGCGTGGAGCGCAAGTCGCGCAACCGCGAGCGGGACAACCTGCAATACAAAATGTCCAAAGCCTCGCCCGTCCTCGAAGAGCTCGAAGGCGCCGACTGGCACAAAGTCTTCGTAATCGACAAGTCCTCGCGCGACGCCTGGCTGCCAAAGCGCCACTACTTCATCGCCGAGCTGCGCAACGCCATCGCAAAGCAAGACGCCCTACGCGACGTCGAGCTTTCAAAGCGGCGGCGCGAGAAAGAAAAGCGCAGACGCGAGGCGCAAAGCCCCTCCTCCTCCTCCTCCGAAGACGAGCGTATGCCACCCCCTCCCATCATTCAACGTGAATGCTAATGTGAGGCGTACATAGAACCTAAGAAACGCCCTCCCCGCGCTCAACCGACCACCCCCCCTCCCCACCACACCCCCGCCGCCCCCCTCGCCCCCACCCCTTCCTCACGCCCTACGTCCCCCCGAACCCTTCAAATCCTTCTACCCCCGCGGCCAACGCCCTACCTCCCTATCCGGCAGACCAAGCAGCTCCTCCGCGCGCGCAACCCGCTCCACAGACGCGCCCCCCTTCGGCGTCGCGCTGCCCCCATCCTCACGCGCGTCGACGACGAGTATCTCATCCAAATGCTCAAAGACGACCAGCGATTTGAGCGCGAGGGGAAGCCGACGGAGGAGGATCTGCTCGAGGACGAGCGGAGCTTTGCGGGGTTTGGGTTGCCGGGGGGTTTGTGAGTGTGGAGTTTTTGGCGGGGAATGAGCGTGGGCGACGGCGGCGGCTACGGGAGAGGAGGGGGAGTAAGGAGTGAAGGGGCGAGGGAGGTTGGGGGTGTACGATAGGGAAGTGTGGAGGACGCGGCTTTTTTGTAAGAGGATGAGAAGGATTGCGATGGGTGGCTAAGTGTAGCTGCTGTATTATATGTACTAGGTATGCACTGGAAGAAATTTACAGCAAGGAGAGATTCCAATGCTCGACCGACGTTGATGGGGAATGGAATTGGAATGGCACACGATGAAACCCGCGATTGAATCCTCCTTTTGGCGATGATGACGTTCACCACTACGCATGTATTCGCACTGCTAGGAGACGGGATGAGATGGTGGGAGGTATATAATCCCCCTCCCATCGCGCAGCACTTGTTCCTCACACTTCTACACCTCGGGTGTCTAAAATCTTCATAAGGCATGTTACATGCTGGCAGCGGGCTGGTGGGGACCAAAACGCCAATGAAAATGCCCCATGGGTTGGTCTGGGGGTGGAGGGGACTAAAAGCGCGAGTCAAGGATGTCCATGGGAGGAGGGTGGAGGACTGAAAAAAACATTCGAACACAACATGATGGGAGGACTGTGGGCGGGGACTAAAACCGAACCAGATCAGTTTTGATGGGAGGTGGGTTGGTGGGGACTAAAACCGCGTGCAAAGAATGTGATGGGAGGTGGGTGGGTGGAAGACTAGAAGCATCCGACCTCGACAAAATGGGAGGACGGCGCTGGGTGGAGGACTAAAATAAGAATCAGACAAGGCTAAGGCATGGGAGGTGGGTGGGTGGAGGGGACTAAAAACCTCAACCAAGCAATGCCATGGGAGGAGGTGGAGGACTAAAGCTTTCTCCACCATACTCCATGGGAAGTCGGTGCTGAAGAACGAACAAGTGAACGCGATGGGGGAGGACGGCGGGTGGAAGGGACTCAACCAAAGTCCAAACCGACATGCCCTACGCTGGGAGTGGAAGGGTGGGGACTAAAAGCCACCGACAAGTCTGCAATGGGAGGACGGCGGGTGGGGACTGAATTCGCGACGACAGCTGTCCATGGGTGGTTGCCTGGAGACTAAAAAGATGTCCAAAATCTGCGATGGGAGTGGAAGGGTGGGAACTTAAGAAATCGGAGAATCGCCCCATGGGAGTGCGGCGGGTGGAGGAGACTAAACCTACCTCTACGATGTGTTATGCTGGCAGTGAAAGGCTGGGGACCCCAAATGAATAGCGAAGACGGCGATGGGAGGTCGGCGCTGGGTTGGGGACTGATTCGCTTCCCAAGCCCCACGATGGGAGGCGGTTGCGTGGGGACTAGAAGAGGTAGAATAAGAAAACAATGAGGCGGTCTGGAGGTGGAGGAGACTACAAACCCAGAACATACTTTTATGCGAGGTTAGCGCTAAAAGACCCCATCAACGAAATAATGGGAGGTGAGTGAGTGGGGACTAAAAGCACGAAACGGAAGCTGGTATGGAAGGTTGGCGTCAAAGTTCTTCACAAGAGAGATTTAGGGGGGGGTGGAAGAGTGGGGACTAAAAACTCAAGCAACATGTTGAAGGGAGGTTGCCGCCGAAATCACTACAGAATCGAGCGATGGGGAAGTGGAAGCGTGTGCCGACTGAAATTGACCGAGAGGATCTGATGGGAGGTTGGCGACAAAGTGTGGAAGAGTAAGATACATGGGGGCAGAGGGGGCGGTTGCGGGACCAACACATTAAGCAGGAAGCCGTGATGGAGTCTGGCCCTTTGTAAAGCACATCCTATGCAATCGCATAGGGGAGTGGGGGCGTTTCTTTGCACCTGAACAAAAATCAATAGCAAGATGTCTGATGGGAAGTTGACGCTTTGAACTGACTTCCAGGTTGATGACATAGAGAAATAAAAGGGTGTTGGGTACGAAAAATATCCAGCAACAATGATCACATGGTGAGGTGGAGGAGGGTGTTCAGAAGGACGTGAAAACCATGAATATGGCCTGCAAAACCATTGGAGAGGCGTGCACATGTGCAAAAACCGTACTCATAACATCTCATGCGGTGGAAGAAAGGCGTTCGAAAAAGGGTGGAAGAACGACCTCGTGTGGTGACAGGTGGGCTTCTCCAAAAAGGACACGCAGAGCAATTCATGTTGTGGAAGGAGGCCGTTCAACAAGATAAAGATAAGAGAGATCATATTGAAGGCAGGTGGACTTGTCCAAAATCAGGAACACCACACACCATGCGAAGGAAGGGGACGGCGGTCAAATTACCCTTGCAGAAAGATCCTGATGGAGGCGTGTACCTTTCCAAAAACGAAGCTCGCAGCACACAGAGTGATGGTGGAGAGGTGGAGCCTGTTCAAGAAACTTGCTGAAATCCAACCATGTGGTGACGAGTAGATTTACTTGTCTGAAACACGGATATGCAAGCTCATATGGGTTGGACGGAGTTTGTACCGAAGACGACAATACTATGAAGCGCCAGATCATGTGGTGACGGGTGGACTTGTCTAAAGAGAAACCCGATTTTGAAGTCGGGTGGAGGGGATCTGAGCTGATCGCAGCTACGAAAAGACGGATCAAGCAAAATTATGTGCGGAGTGGGAGTTGGTGCAAAGATTTTTCACCGATGCGATATGGGACAGGTGTGGAGTTGTCCGAAACAAATGATGCAAAGAACCATGGGCTGGAGGGAATTTGTGCTGGCGCCGAGTTATGAAGTTTCACTTCTTGGATGACATGTGCTGGAAGGTAAGGTGCTCAAACAGAATTGGAGGATGACCATGGGAGAGCTGGTGGGTATTCACAAGACCTACAACAGGGATATATGGCGGAGGAGTTTGTCCTCGCGATGACTACCAAAAGAAAGCTTCGATCGAGCTTATGCGTGGAGTTGGAGACAGTCCAAAGAAAGAGGAGGAACAGTGGATGATGCAAACAAAGACGTCTTCGAATGCATGGATTGGGAAGGGCCTGGACAGGCGACGACAGTAACTGGCAAAACGCAAGCCGTGGAGGCTATGCCGTGGAGGTTGAGCCTGCTCAAAGCATCATCGCAATCATGAAATGGGGGAGACGGCTGGTGTTGGAAATGCACGCAAATTTGAACAGTGGACTCGAACGGATATAAGGTGGCAAGGACAATAGAACCATCTTGCTAGTGTGGAGAACTCCAGAAATGTTGATCGGCATAGGAGAATAGACTCAGGAGATGGCGCATCATCCAAAGCAACCCCATTTTCTCTCGCTGCAAGCCTGAAGTTGGAAACGCTGGATGAGACAATTCAAGTGGATTTACCGTCCCTCTTCAGCACACGTAAAAATACTAACGGTCAGAATATGGATCCGAGAAGAATGTTGATTATAGGTCATGCAGGCATTGGGAAGAGTACCTTACGCAAGAAGATGGTTCACGATTTCTCACGAGAATCCGAAGATTTCCGTCAATGGAACGGTCCATTTGATCGATTCCTATGGATACCTCTACGGAGACTGAAAGATTTGCCTGAAAAGCACTGTGGCGTCGACAAATTGTTCTTACGGCTATTCTTTGCTGGAAAGCAGCCTGCAGAGGTTCGTAAAAGCTTCGCTAAGCATTTGGCACTTGCTCTCGATAGGAAAAGAATGCTGTTCATTCTCAATGGCTGGGATGAAATTGCTCAAGAGTTTTTGGGAGAAGTTCATGATAACTCTGGCATCCTCCGGTTCCTCTCCGAACAAGCAAATGTTATTGTCACGTCTCGGCCTTTGGTACCACTTCCAAAGAATATAAAACCTTTCGATATCGAACTAGAGACCGTTGGATTCTATCCAGAACAGGTGCAAGCATACTTGCAATCTACTTTTCGGACGTCCAGAGATGGTGACAGCATGGATTTCAAGGGTAAAGATCAAGCCTCCAAGATCCAGGCATACTTCCAAGCACATCAGCTGATTCAAGGTCTTGTGCGCATTCCCATCCAGCTAGACGCACTCTGCTATACATGGGGGAACTTCACAAGGAACGGTAGTCCAAAAACCATGACAGCGGTCTACCAAGCGATTGAGTTGAGTTTATGGAAGAAGGACATTGTACGACTAAAAAGGCAGGCTGGAGAGGGATCGTCAGTCTATGTGACAAGGGCCAACATCGACCACCTCGAATTGGAACAGATCGAATCTGCCATCGGGAGCGAGATGTTGTTCCTTGAGAGCGTTGCGTTCGCTGGCCTCTATAATGATCTGATCGATTTTCGACTCAGGCATTGGACAGCGATACATGAGTCGTTCAAGGTACCCAAAGAAGCTCTCTCCTGGGTAACGACGCTTCCACACCTCTCTTTCCTGCGAACCCCAGACGCATTTTCGGATGAACAGAACACAACTTATCACTTTATACATCCGATGTTCCAAGAATACTTTGCAGCACGCTATTTTGTTCGGCAGTGGAGAGATGGAGAGCCTATTCGCGGCCTACGACTTGATACAAGAAAGACAAGGGAACTGAATCCTATCGTTTTCCTTCACGAGCGAAAGTATGATCCTCGATTTGGCATCTTCTGGCGCTTTGTAGCAGGGTTGCTCAACTCCGAAGGCGATCTGCTCAATTTCTTTCAGGCCATTGGGGAAGAGCCGCGCGATCTTCTGGGCCCTACGCATCAGCGTTTGGTCATGCACTGCTTAAGCGAGGTCGAGAGCAAGGGGACATCATTTGCAAAATACCAAGAGAAGCTCGAAATCCACTTAGCACATTGGCTGTTGTACGAATGCGATCGGACAAATACATGCCACCTGGCCCGCGAGATGGAGTGTTCAGAGCAAGTTCTGAAGTATGCTTTGAACGCTGCATCAGAAGACGCAAAAGACATTCTTCTGAACAACATTTTCAAGCGAGCCATCATCCCAGAGACTATCGCAGACCTCGCGGTGTCTTGCTTGCAGGAAGAAACATCTGATGGCGTGTGTATAGCCATCATGGACCTCATAGAGTCTCATAAGATTAGCTTGACCAAGGGGCTACTAGACTGTATCATAAAATCTCTCGAATCTGCAAGCTATGGCGTGCGATCATCTGCGAGTCGAGTGCTCCGGCGCCAGAGCGGTCTTACCAGTGAGACGCTGCAGCGAATCATAGTATTGCTCGGCGATGCAAACAAGGATGTCCGAACGGCAGCAATTGAGGCGCTGCAAGGCCAGGTCAACCTCTCCGATCAGGTGATCCAGTCGATTGCAATGTCGATTGAAGGTACAGATGGATATGTCCTTACGATCGCAGTTCAGGTACTGAGAGCTCATGGTAAGCTCGATAAGAAGACTTTGCGGTCTATCACGGAAAGACTTCAAGATTCAGATGAGCTCCTTGTATGCGGAGCGATTCGCGCACTAGAAGACCAGGACAACCTACCTGTGGAGACACTGCGAGCGATTGCGGCGTTACTCCAATACGAAGGATATGACCTCGTCCAAGATCTAGCTCTTAAGGCGCTGGAGAAACAGCAAAATCTTGCTGATGATATCGTGGAAGCGATTGCTGATAGACTCAAAGATGAAGATTCGGGTGTTTTCAAAGAAGCAATCGAAGTATTACAGGCCCACGGTAAGCTTGATGACAAGATGCTTGATGCTATTGCAACACGTATCGAGGACACAGATGAAGATATTCATAAGATAGCATCAAGGGCGCTAGAAGGCCGAAGCAATCTCAGCACAAACACACAGCGAGCTATGGTAGCGTGTCTGAAGAATGAAAACAAGGACATAAGGAAAGAGGCAATCAAGGTGCTACAAGGCCACAGCGATCTTGATACTGAGGTGATACGAGACATTGCAAACCTGCTTGCTGTAGAGAAAAAATGGGAGATCCGGCGGACAGCCATAATGACGCTACAAGACCAGAGCAGTCTCGGTCTCGAAATAATAGAGACAATCTCAGCTTGTCTTGACGACACCGACAGAGACGTCCAAGAGGCAGCAGCCGAGTGTCTTGTAAAACATGCCACACTGTCATCAGGTTTACTCGATCTTCCAGGTCGTCTACTGCCTCTCTACAAAAACATGCTACGAGAGAGCTTCAGCAACCATGTATACTGGTGCGCAGCTAAGGAGAATTTGCTTAGCATCGGCCTCGAGCAGAACGTCTTAAAAAGTTCGCAGAGTTTCCAGTCCCAGCTCCAGGGAGTACGGAACGACCTCCGTGTTCCGATACTAGATAAGACTTCCCTCGATTCGGACAGCCGTTAAGTTCACAGCCTGCCGGACAAACGCCCGCTCCCGTTCCCGGTCGGCAGCCCTCCCAACCGCGCTGCCGGCGCTGCCTCCCTCTCTGCGAGTAGTGTTGCCGGCCCCTAACCCTACTGCCCCTAGGCTGGCCTTGCCTGCCCCCAAAGCTAAGCCGACGGAAGCGAAGCGAGCCGCTACTCTTAATGCTACCGCCCGCCTCCGCTCCCTACCCCTACGCACAGGAATGTAAGCCAACTGTCTGCTACTTGGCCAGCTACAAGGTCCTCATCTGCAGGCAGCATGCCGTAGGCCTCGAGAACGTGGCCTACCTTCTTGCCGAATACGCTCGAACGACATCTGCCACGTCGCCAATACCGAATTTGACCCGTTGTTACGCCGAAGGTCGCCCACGTCGTAGTGCGGTAGGCTCAGCGTTTCCTGTCGCTCGCCCTGACCTCGCCTAGGTAGTCTGCTACCTTACTGCCATGCGCGCTTGTCAGTTGATGTAGGCATCACGACCCATGCTAGATTATCGGGCCGGTCGACGAAGTCTCGATCTGGGGCCAACGGAACGTTGGAAAATGATTGGTCTATAAGCTACGATTAGCCACAGGGACTGCGGGTCATCAGCAGGCGCAGTTACCTTGTATCGGCGGATGGCCGCTTGAATCTTGACTTATTTCTTTCTGAAGCCGAGCAAACGCCTTCTTCTGACCTTCACCATATATGAGTGGAATGTGTACGTTGAATATGCCACGCTTAGCCGCCCAAGACATACGCTCATCAATACTGAGCTGTGATAGAGGTCTTCCATGCAAAACTTCCACGCTGATGCTTGTGATTTCGTGGATCTCTTTCAACAGCGAATGTTCATCGCCAAGCCGATGGCCCTCCTCAGAGTAGAACTCGACAGATTCTGGAGCAATAAGCTCCTGCAGCGTCCAGTCTCACGTAAACCATTGGCTTTTCTTGAAGGTGAAGGTCGTAAAGTCAGACAGATACATATAATATCGAGCGGAATCGCGATACCATGCCAACATCGAGTTAATTGCCTCCGAAAGTTCAGCGCTTAACTTCTCAATGCAGCACGTGTAATATAATCTATTTTAATCACACGAACGTCTCACATATTTTTATCATGACAATTAATATGCTTTTGGAGCGGTGTTGAAGCTTATCACGCTTTCGGCTTAGCCAACCACACTGCATAATTGTGGTTGTGGCTCAGCTGTCACACTTCAATGAATCCCGGCGTCTCGCTTTGACGGTTGCCTAATTCTCGCCACGTTATAAACACTGACATCAGAGTACCTGCTTTCATGCTACATTTGTGACTACCAACACGCTGACTTTGGACGCCATGCACAATGTTCTCAGAACGCAAACGCTCGAAACCATTGACGCCGAAGCCGTTCAAAGATCTCACAATAAGCCGACTACCACCTTGGTCACTCACACCCAATATCGTACGAAAATTTGGCAAATTTTGTCCATCGCTAGATATTCCTCATTACTGGAACGGTTTAAGTGAAGAGAAGCAGCGGGACCTTGACAAACGAACAAGCAAGTTATTGAAGCGAGCTATACAAAATCAAGTATTCCACGCCTCGGAGTTCAACTGGGAAGCAGACGCATGGCGCGATGTATTCGGTCTAATACGGGACGATGACACATTCCGAATGTATTAACCATTTCCTAACTCACCTTCTCTCAAATTTCATGCCCAGGAGACCTGACCTCTATTCCAGGGACAAGCGACCGTACGAATTCATTGAAAAGGGTGAAGACAAGACCTCATCGGTCAAAAGACGCATACCTGATGCTACTATGGGTCTCAGAACCTATAGCGCATCAGATCTTGAACATGGGTATACGTGTGACGTGGTTGATTGCAAAATTAATCACGACAGTATGCAGCCGAATGAAACTTTATTGGACTTCCGCATCAATGCTCAGATGTACGATCGAGAATGCGGATTGATAGTCGATGGAATTGGGGGTGAATCAAACCTCATATTCCCATTTGCTGTATACGAAGCAAAAAAGAGCGTCTCAACTTGGGAACAAGCTGAGGATCAGATTTACCATGCATTTAGGTTTTACCTGGCCATGCTTGACGACCTAGCTCGACGTCCCACGAACGTCTCAGAATACCAGACTGAAGAGAGCGCGCGTTACCAAATGTTTGGCTTCATCTCTTGTGGGCCTTACTGGAAAGTTTATGTAGCATATAACTTCTTAAACAGCTGTGTAAGTAGTAAATCTCACGCGATCCAAATCATATCTAACTGAATAACGATCAGCATGCTGAAACAATCTGGGAAGGCGATATAAAAGACTTTATTCGAGCGTATGAGCTCAATTGTATTGTGGATCAAATTCATCACTTCGCTGCTCATCAGCATCGTGAGTTCGTTGTTAAACATCTCGAACCATGGCTCCAGCATGCCGAAAAGTTTCCCGACGTCCCAGCCGACCCGAAATGGTTAGAGATCAAAGAAGCATCGAAGCAGGCTAGAAACACTAGAGTTTCCAAAACCCGCTTGCAAAACAAACTTCTGGTACAGCACAACGCTCGCATTTCCCGATCACGAGCTTCTCCTGCCAATGGCATGACAATAGAAAGTTCGAGTACGACCCGACTTCAGTCGCTGCGAAGTCGTGACCGTCGACTAAGTAAATCCGATAATTCGCAGCCAAAGCGGCCACGTGGGCGACCTAAGAAATGCGAAAAATAACAAGCCAGCGATTCAGCATAATCTAGTACTGCTTCTAACACACTGTGCTGTTCACGCTCGATCTTCGCTAGCATAGAAACCAATCATTTCCTGCAATTTTGATGTTGCTTTTCTTCTTACTGTAAATTGACAATGATACGGATAAAGAAGCAGTACATTTGGTGTAAATAACTATAAGCAAGCAAGGATGTGAATTCTCACTGAATGATTAATATTTTAAATAAAGACTTGTTCTTGGCCCAACACGAATACGATTGTTGAAAGACTGGGCGGGCGATTTTACTGTAACACCCCACTGTCGTAGAAATCCAATGCCCGTCATTTCTGGCGGCAACAACCTCCACATTCGTAGGGCATTATTATCTGGGCGATATTAATTAGACTAGGCAGGCAAAAGTACTGAACAGTACTAATCCTCTATAATCTAGTGTTATATATAGGATCCAACTATAATCCTGGTGCAGCAGGTGCCAATCCAGAAGTAGCGGAGGTGATCATGGGCAGCTTGATAAACGCAGGATTGGATCTTTCGATAGCCTGCCTTCGCTCTACCTGTGCCCTCATTCAAGTCCTTGAATGCGACTTCTTAACTGTCTTCTCCCCACATGTGTTGAGAGGAAGGCATAGCGCGGTATACCGTCGCCAAAGAACTCTGTCAGGTTGAGCCGCCATTGCACCAATGAGTGACACCAAAGCTATGCATAGATGAATGTTGCCTGACAGCATGTGATTAAAGCGCCGAAAGAAGACACCTGGGGCCTGCTATGGGCCTTATTCTACTAAATCTATATCTCTCAGGCTTGCGATTGCAGTTGAAAAGATGAGGCGGCTTGATCTGGGGAAAGAGTGGAAGGGTTATAGATTTTCGTGTTGTCTTCTAATACCTTCCTTTGCATACGTGCAACTGTCGCCCTTCCGCTGACCTGAAGGTCTGAGCCAGATGGAGAACATGTGGTCTGGGGTTGTGAGGATCTTTGAAATCCCTAAAATCGAGGCATGGGTGAACTGTTGGGGTTGATGTGAAAGGAGAAAGGCAAATTGATGTGGGAAGGAGGCCAAGAGGTACTCGGTCACCTTTGAAGTATCCAAACTGGAAACAAACGGGAAAACGATGAAAAAACGTGTGGCGCAGTGGCGTGATGCAGTAGTCCAGACAACGGAATGAGAAGTACCATTTGGGGTAAAGATGGATGTCGGAAAATTCTGGAGTCACACTCTGGGTGCTCAGTGACAAGTATTTGATCGCCGCTCTCGCCTCAACAATTGGAAACGGATGCAAGAGGGATATTACCCAAACTCCAGACGCTCAAAGTTGTTATTCGCTTATCTCCGTGTATTTGGGTTTAGATGAAGAAGAGGATCGAAGTCCGTGGTGTGCAGAGCCGGGGTAGTCGAATCATCAAAGCGACTCATACTGTGCGAAGACTGGAGCGATGGGTTCAGGGCACGAAAAAACTCACTCGTGGTTCAGATCGATGGGGAAATTCTGAAATTGCCATAGAATATGTAGAATAATACTAATGGTGAGTTGTGGATGGCGTCCCGATACGTACGTTACCGCTCACAAAGAGAACGCGTGGACAAAAGAGGTCATTAGGAATGGCTACCTAATCTCTCAGAGAGTGCATGAACAGTGCCCGATTTCTGTTCCCTCTGTTCAAACAAGCGATCTTGAAACGTTACGGTTCTATGTTCTCATCGGTCTCCCTCACTGGTGCGTAGCCCAAACAACATCATTCCCATAAATCGTCAGAGTCACCTAAGGATTGCCTCTCCCTACTTAGCAAAACACCCTGCGTGGTGCGCCGGGACAAATGAGGGGTAACGACTACGCCGCCGGCTGCGACTGGCCAACATCCCACCTCTGTGTGACCTCAGAACACGCGCCTGACGTGCACAGCGCCGCGGTCGACATTGCAGCCTTGCAAATCTGCCTCTCCGGTCAAGGTCTATACCAGCTCGTTGCATACGCGACAAGGACACTGAAAAGCTAACACTGCCCAATGAGTCATTGTAACTGATAGCAGAGGGAACTTCTGATCTGTTTCCGACGGATTTACAGTTCGGGTGTCTCTAAGGGCATCGGACGATGGCTGGTAAGACAGCTCTAACATCTCTGCAACCTTGAGCTGCTCTTGAACTGAAAACGCTTTGGAAGATATTGTGAACACTGCAAATAGGCGCCTTTCCCAATGCATACATGTGGCCCGCTCTTCACAGCCTGCGTTCCGGCCGATGGCGTTTGTTTATCGTGCACAGCTGCCCGAATTCATAGTGCCGTAGCTGAAATAGGAATATGTTGGGGCGACAACGCAAAGACTACCTGCAGCAAAGATCACGCATTGCATCGAGGCGCAGCTTTATGGATTAACATGCAGACATAGCGAATGTAAGTTGACGAGCCAACGAGCTGGACAGAAATCGGTCGTTTGGATTGTCTGAGCGCATAGCACTGAGACAGAAGCTCGAAGCTTCTACCGCCCCCAGAACTCAAGGCTTCCACCGGCCTTTTGATATAAAATCGGCAACCTTGCTGTTTGTCAATCAAGTACCCCCTCTTCATGTGCTGCTCGGTATTCACGAGAATGTCACATAAGATGAAAATTATCTTTCGTAAATCACCTCCAAAGGAGGGAGTACCACTCACCGGAACCTCACTCGAGACTGAGCCTACTGTTGGTACGCTGATACCGCAAGGATTTATTCACTTTACAGCACTGACATTATTAGATCTTGATCTGGCCTCAGATGCGCTTCTATCCTGCCAAGGTACATCTCCAGTCTCGTCTGGAAGCTGCCATAGTGCTGACACGTCGAGCGATAGACCCTGATCTTTGGTTTGGGAAATCAGTATTCTGGGGCATTGTGGCTGAAGTTGTCCGAAAGGACCATGCTGGACACGAAGCTATAACCTTACTCGTATGCTGTACCGGCCTCAGTCACCTATTGGTTCTGCTAACATAATTTAAGGACACACTGGAATCGGTCATGAATGTCTATGCTCCATATATTGCAAAATCTTATACAGGTACAGCCTCCACAGGCTTCACCACTATATTTGCTACATACATGAGCACTTTACCGATAACGAGTGGTCTAACTTTCGGATGCACTTGGTGAGTCACATCGCAGCCAGTTGCCGCAGGCTTCGGAATGAGAAAGTTCTAGAGTTACCTGCTACTCCGATTCAGTCACCTGGAATTTCTAGAGCCCTTACTTCAACGACAAAAGAGAATGACCGAGAGTCTTTATCGTCCTCTCGGTCTTCATTTGTGCCCCCAGATCACCAGCCACCCCTGAACAATACAGCCACAACAGAAGAATTTCAACAAATGCAAGTGCCATTGCAGCCACCAGCAGGTTCCACCTCAGTGACCAATGCCTCTGAGATGGCCCACATCCATCTCTGTGCATTGAAAGAATATGCCGATGTTCATGAAGGCATATTGAGGCACCATAAGAGGCAATTGACCTCATCCCCTGTGTCATGGCATTGTACAACGACGTTTGGAGGCTTTTCTGGGGAGGGAGTAGGTCCTAGCTTTAAAGCAGCAAAGTATGCAGCATCGAAGCAGGTTTGTGATGCGATTGGTTTGCGGGTTCAATAGATTATGCCTCCTGTTCTGTTATTTACTCCTCTAATTAATTTTGGGGGCCTTTCTGTCAAAGGTGCAGTAAGAATCAATCACGAGTTTTTTCACTTTCCACCATTGGGATGTGACTAACGGCAGTATCATGTGATACCTGGACGTATCGACAGAGTCGAAGCGTAACACGAAAGCAGTTTCCGAGACCTAAAGAAAGAGTCCATTATTGCCCGGGACATTCACTACTGCAATTTTGAAAGGCTGCTAACCATGCATCTCCACACTCCTTGTGTATTTCTCACCTCCCTGTATCCTCCAATTCGACGCCTTGAATATTAACGTCCTATCTTCACTTCCTAACCGTAGTCCCATGACTGCGCCTCTTGATCCATGTCCCAACTAGCAGGCAGCCCAGCACAGTTTGCAATCTAGCTCTGCATCCTGGAGTGCAGGATCCTAGCGTAAAAAAGAATCCGCCCTCTTTGCATCAGCAGTGATAGACATAGTCCGCTTTCGGTTTCGTGGCCGGTTCAAAGTTTCCTCCACGACTGGAATAGACCCAAGTCCTCTGCGGATGTTTAGAATCTCCTCATGTGCCGCATGTATGTGAGCTTGCTGAAGTACCCAACCGTGTGTGAGAGGTTCCGGAGCAGTCCGTTCTCGCATGAGGACAATTTGGGGGACGATTATAGTGTCATCTTGTGCAGCGGCAGTTGCGCGAAGCGATGAATTGCGTTTTTTGTCCTCTACTGGTTGCGGGAGATCGACCATATACCAAGGATGAGCCGTCATCGGGGGACGTGCATCAGGATTTGGTTCGAGCTTCTGTTTACCACGTTGTATGCACTTCCACTGCTCTTGAAAACGGTTTAGGAGAACTTCAAGCGCATCTTGAAATGCCCTAACATCGTCGTCTGTAGCGAAGAGAACGTCTACGCGTACAACCTCCATTAAATCATCTATAACAGATTCAATCTTCTCCTGGTCAATTTCTTCTTGATCTTCGTGCGGTATGGAAAGAAGGATACCCCTGGTATACATTTCCTTCCTCGGATCGATAGTTGCTTGGTGGCGCAGCAACTGTTGCAGACCACTATTTGCGTCCAACAGATACGTGGGTTGGAAGAGGAACTCGACAACAAGGCGCGCAATAGCGCCAAGAACTACTGCTACCCGCATTTGTTTTGCAATACGGGTATTGTTTTTTGGGAGAGGAATACGATTCCTAAATGCCTCATTGTCATTCAGTTTCGTCCAGTCATCCTGTAGAAGTATGAGCCATGTAATACTCTGGTATGCGCAATTGACCCACCTCCAGCACACCCTTTGGTAAATCGCGCCCAAAGAAATCTACGATCAGTGCCACAACAGATTCCCACAAGGTCTCTAGCTGTTTTTTCCTGTACACATATAAGTAAATGAACCAAAGCGCACACTGTGAGGGACTGACACTAGTGGTAGATCGAGCTCCGCGATTTTCACAGTCAATCTCTTGTATTCTTTGATCGTCTTCTCTGCCTTGGCAGCTTCCATTTGGAGCCCTCTATTCTCGCTTTCCTTCCTGTCCAATTTTTCTTTCAGAGAAATTACGTCGTTGTCCGATTCCTTCTGTTTCTTCCTCAAGCTGTCTGCTGCCTGCTGTAGAATATTCACCCTTCTGTCAAGGTCAGCGTTCACACGATCTTTCTGTTCGAGACTGTCCCTCTTTATTCCAAGCTCCTTTTCAGTTTCAGCAATTCGTGCCTTGGACGTGTTCAACTTTTCCTGAAGCGATGCTATCTCTTCGCCTTTCTCTACCAAAGCGTTCTTCGACGTTTCCACTTCTCTGAGTAAGATCTCCTCTTTCTTACCCCAAACCTGGGACCTCTCTTCAAAGGTCCTAGTCAGACCACTAATGGTACTGTCTTTCACCTTGAGCTCAGCTTCTTGCGAGGTAATGCGACTGATGAGGCTGTTGAGTTCGCTGAAGCCAACCTTTGTCGTGAATGTGGTCATAGCTTTCAAGAAGCCCTGCACCTCGGGGAAAGGGTCTGAGCTTGATTTGATGTTCTTGTTACCTGGACTGGTGCCATTGAGCCGGGGCATTGAGTCCGTAGCCATTGCGTCTTCCGTTGATCGTAATAGTCTTGGTACCAAAGTATCTGAAGGATGGGATCTATGTTCATAAGACGTCAAGACACTTATCAGCTTTTAAGCATGCCCGGATGTTGTGGTATATCCAAGACTCTGCGAGGACGCCGTCGTCTTCCGAGGCCTGATCTGCTCTGCAATATGATGAAACATTTTCCGGAGTCATAGGCTGGAATCATTTTCGTTTGCAGATGGTGTGGGTGAGTCAATGGCTCATTGGCTCTCGATAGCACCATGATAGGGCTCTATCTCTTCAATCATCTACCTTGCACGCGAATAAGACCTGTTCAGCATGCCGACGTACAAGGCTGTACTTCATGCAATACATCTTTGCCGGTGAAACCACAATGTTGGTACTCATGATCACACCATGCATACAGTAACGTCCCGTGTCTTTCACATCGGTGGCATTTTAGTGTTGACGTGATAGGTAGCGAGCAAGGCTGAATATGTAGAAGGCGCTCGGCATGCTGTTGTATGACGGCAGCCTCGGACCGAGTATTTCTCGGAGCACGCATGCACTTTTAGGTATGATGCTTCCGGATATCTCACTTCAATAAATGGCTCCTGTATTAAAAAAACGTATTTTAAAGCAAGAAATGGTCTATTAGGCATACTCTGATTATTCCGATTTAGACTCCATACGTCCTGACTGATCGTGTTGAAAGGCGTTGACACGATGTCCATGCTAATGATGAGCCAGGGCGTGTTCACCAGAAACAGCCGCTGCCTGAAATATGCAGTAGAGCTGTGGCTTGCAGACTCGATCACCATAACTCAACTCGAAAATCGGGCCAGTCCATATAGTCCTGATGCGCTACCGCTTGCGTTCTTGACTGTACTGGCATTGCTCAAAGTAATTCTTGCTGGTCATATTGAGGCACGGCGGCAACTGACACGTTGCATGCATGAACGGCTCGTGATGCAGGCGGAACGAGTGTACGCGCTTAGCGAGGGCGGGGACGCAGCGCGTTAGAGTGGTGGCTGGGAACGTGGCAGAGCATGAACGGTTCAATCGACAACCAAGCCGCGGAAATCGAAGCGGAGATAGACGCGCTTCAAATTTCAATATTAGCTGCATGTGCGATCTCACCACCAATGAAATACGAGCATGGAACGCGCGGCACGGCCGTGGCGTGCCCAGCTGGCGATAAGGGTAGGTCTTCTTTCGGCATTTTGATCACGTGCAGTTAGGCAACGTTCGTGGGAAAAGCTTTGGTGTTGACTTGTTGGTGTTCTGTTGAATTTTGAGTGGTGATGCCTATGATGGAACCATGGTACGCGATGTAGCTATTGATAGCACTGAGCTGTGTAGTATAAGGGTAGATGGATTCTCATACTGTAGGCTTTTGTAACTGCTAGCTGCTAACTGGTGGCTATGTAAAGCTACATCATGATATATAAAGTACGGTTTCATGTTATTCTTTGTTAACAAGTATATGATCTCGATTCTATGGACAGACGATTCCTGTTGTAAGTATTTAATGTTTTGTTTCTGTTATAGCTTTGACTGGTTATATAACTAGTGATATTTGTATAATTTCTGTAGTAGGACCCTAAAAAGTAGGATCGTCTCTACTGATAGGAACCAAATCCCCCTTACCCTGTGATCACGTATGTTAGTACAGTCATGAGGCCAAAAGAGTGCTACCTACCTTGAAAACGTCCAATATATCCGCCTGCTCACTCAACATGAACCGGCTAGTCTGATTCCCCACATCAGCTAGCTTTCTCCACCTCTCCAAACACTCTTTCTGTCTCTTGTCTCCATGCGCCGCCTCCGCCTGCTTCCAATGGCCCTCGGAGAAAGAGATCAACGTCGTGATCTTCCGCCTGGGAATATCATACACAGCAGAGACTACCGTTCCCGTCTCTTCGAGCCAATTGATCTGCCACAGCTCGCCGGGACGGATGCATTGGTACGTTGCTCGTTGGTAGTTGATCCTGCCAGCCATGGGGCCGCCGTGGATGGCGTAGACCACGCGGTCCTCTGAGAAACACCAGAGCTCGTAGCGCCATTTCTCCGGGTTGCCGTTCTGGTCTTGGGCGTCGTAGTCGTAGATGAGGTGTGTGTCTCTGATGTCATTGTCGAAGGAGGGATGTAGTGGAGTGTTGGTGAGGAAGTCGGGGAGTATGTCACCTGGAGCCATTGTTATGATTATCGTATAATGATGAAGTCTATAGTATATTTCCATGTCTTAATGCACCCAGTGGCTGTTAAATACTTCTCGGGTACCTTCGGGGCACCTGAGGTGGCTGAATGACGTGTGGCAGGAGCCAATCAGAAAGTAGTCAAGCGCTGAAAACTTATGCCTCAATTGCTCAGCGATTTCATACTCACACGTGGTTTAAACTCTTCCGAGGTAGGGCGCCTCAAAGGTAACATGAGAGACTTCTTAGACGCGAGACTACCGGAAACGGCCGGAGAATATCGATGACGTAATGTCACACGATGTCACTAGACACATATCATGCGTGAACACAAAAATCTCAGTGACTTCTCTTTGCACCGATATGCCGCTCCTAATAGACCCAAAGCCTATTATCTGCGAAAGTGCCACGAGCGTAAATTAACGCCATGTGAGAAAGCCGGAGATAGCTCAGATGTCTTCATGGGGATCCTAGTATTACGATGCTGTCCCCGTCCAGCAAAAGGACGGTTGGAGACCATGTAGTGAATAGATTTAGAAGAGGAACTGACCGAAGTGTTGACGTTCGTACTTGCGAGAAGAGGGGAGGCTTGGATGTGGCAAGGATATTACCACTAGCGCACACCAACAAGCGCCAGTTACCGTCTCCCGAGTACAGATCTGCGGTCAAGCATATTATACGCTAATCGACCCAAGATATTGGGATTGATTCAACAACTACATCCCAAGGGTGCTAAATGGCAGTTGAATCAGACGGCGATTCAGTGAGGCGAGACACTGACCAGCTCGAAAGCAAAGCGGAGCGAAACTGACTAGCGACCGAGAATCTGGAACGAGGGTAGAGTATATATAGGGTTGTAGCTCTATGATCCCCCTGAAAAATAACCCTATATTTTCAAGCCGCTCTACTCTCGGGCAGCATTTCCAGGACAAGTTGATGGAAGGTAAGTATGTACCCACGATCAAGTAGTATTATGAAATGAAGTCCATCATGTCACCCATAGTGGCGTCCCACTGGTGCCACTCGAAACCTGTATCAACCAGCGGTTCAGAAGCGATATTCTGAAGATCCGCTGGGAACAAGAAGCCCGCAGAGGAAGCAGGATTCTCCGATACCTCACTGCGACCATACTCTTCGGGTTGTTCGCTCTCAGCGAATCGTTCTCCGCATATGCAAACATCTAGGTCAGAGCATCGAGATGGCAGCAAAACGTGGTGGTCCTCGAGAACCATGTTCAGAGCTTTTCTGCGTGCCGCCGCAAGCAATTTCCATGCGTCGCGACCCGCTCC
Source organism: Paraconiothyrium sp. Pb-2020 (assembly GCA_022419385.1). NCBI lineage: Eukaryota > Fungi > Ascomycota > Dothideomycetes > Pleosporales > Didymosphaeriaceae > Paraconiothyrium > Paraconiothyrium sp. Pb-2020. Next base: position 1,954,862 of record JAJUBI010000008.1, read on the forward strand.
CGAAAGCTGTCGTGAGGGCGGGGAAGTAACGCTTACCAATCCTTCATCTATCTGATACTGCTCAAAGACCGCATCAATGAGACCTCGCGAGACTGAAGCCTCGGCGCTACGTGGAAATTGAAGAAGATCAGCAATCAGCAAGGACGTCGCTTGAAGAGGCTGATATATCCCAGGGTAAATCCAATGAAATGGCTCCGATGTAGGGTCATTGCATAGTCGAATGAAGAGTTGGAGGAAGGCCTGAGCATGTATAACTGCGCTGAGTAGATGATTAGGCTCAAAATAGTAGAGGGAGGCACAGTATCACAAACCTCGTTCGCATTTGTGGGTTTGATACCATATCAGGATCCCTGAAGAGAGGATGATACAGCACACAAAATGCCTTATGGACCATAAGATGGAGAAGTATAGCTGACCATGCACAGAATTCTTGGACCTTTTGATCACCCTTTTCGAGCGCCCACACATGGTCAAATGAGCTTGCCTCGGTGCGAGCCGTATCACTAAGTGATCCGGTCGTAGGGTGCCTAGGATTTGAACCTTTCGCATGAGCGATGAGCAATTGGATTGTTTCGCCTACTTGCTGCATTGACACTTGCAATTTTTCAGCAGTTTCGTTCACTTGCTCAACTGATTGCAATGCATCTTCGAAATGCAGTCGCAGAATATGTCGGATCTCGTTGCTAACCGTGTATCGCTTCGTGGCAACGAGATAGCGAACATCAATCGTCCCTAAGTCAGTGTTAGCGCTCTGGAGACACCTATAAGTCCTGTAGCTTACTTGTGTGCCCTTCCGTTAGTTCCTCGGCATGGAGCTGGTCGAATTGCGATATCATCTCGACGTTGGCCATTCTGCTATCAACAAACAGGGGCGAGAGCCCAGAAGAGGCAGAAGACATGATATCCAAATGAAGGATATACCACCATAGACGTCTCCGAATTTCTAGTTCATGGATGCCGATTCCAGTAGAAGAAACTTTTCGATGTAAGCCCATGCCAAGGCTGACCCTGAAGGCTGTATTTATGAAGTCCGGAAAGTCCGGGAAATCCTCTTCCATAACAAATGGATTTTGTGAGAGTACATAGGCTGTGAGCGAATAGTGACTTGGACGACGAGGAAAGCCGGATAGATTCATAGACACAACAGCAAGTACATAGAGGTCGCCCGCAGTGAGGTCCAGAGCAAAATCCCGAACACGCTGTAACTGTGGCTTCGGAGAGCATTTCAAAGCGGCGTGGAGAATTGCGGCGAGGACGCAAACAAAACCTGGTTTACGGCGAACAAGAGGAGTAGCCCCATCATTATGTCCCATGGATGCACTTCTCTCTTCCCAAAAAGTCCGAAAATCATCCGCAAAGCTTCCAGGGTGCAGTATTGGTATCATAGGGAATACTACTGAGAAGAATAGGTCGCAAAAACGTTCGCATATCTCTCTCGATGGCAGTAATGAGATAATGCACCCTAGCTTGTATTTCTGACCGCAAAGTTTGCATTGGACAGGGTCAACTTTCGGCATGCGCGGTCCGTTAGGTCGTGGAGGCTCCTGCTGTTGGCTTTGCCAGCGTAGAACGTCATCGTACGGTATATAATATCTTGGGAAAGGATTGCTCGCAAGTCTTAGAGGAAAGCCGACGATATTATGATCTTTCTGGCCCTAGGGACGTGTTTAGTAGTGATAATTCTACAACGATCCCGTTTGGGCTGTGCGGTCATACCTCTGCCGGAATAGCATTACCCCAAAATGTAGGACCGACATAATAGGAACGGCCACCGTTTTCGACGAATACTTCGCCTCGCTCCCTATCAAAATCATCTTGAGGCGTTCTGATGTGAGCAAGTGTTCCCTATGATGTTGGAAAGGCCATACCCTGGTTTTGCTGGATAGTTCCAGATGGAACATGAGTCGATGAAATGCCTTGATTCTGCAGTGGCATGGAATATTGTGAGCTTTGAGCGACCGGACTCGTGTTACCTGCGGGCGCATTTATCGTCCCGGGGTCATAGCTGCATTGTATATTTGCAGACGAACAGCGAGTACATGACGGTTGCAGCTGACAGAGCTAGTTAGTCCAGACTGGTCATATCCATTCAACAAGTGCTGACTTGCCTGATCGCAGCGCAAACGTTTTTGGCGGCATACTAGACAGCTCCGAATGGGCCGTAGACGCTTCATTACTGCGGTAAACAGTAATTGTTTTTGTGTGATTTTGTCGATATAATAAGCTGTCGGAGTTTTGCCAATCAAAAACTAATGCGCTCAAAACAAGCCATGCAGCATTGTGCGCGTCTCTCTTGTCGGGAGAACTCTCGGAAGAACTGTCCGCTCACCTGTCCAGCAACGTGATGGGTTCGCACGAGTTCGCGCGAGGTTATATATGTCAGCCTGCTTAAGCGCGCTCTGATTAGGTACGCTAAACCTGACCCCTGTTTCCACTCGGCTAGACAGGCATACCCAGTCGGATGGGCTCGGAACCACATAGAACCCTTTCGGTGCGTATAATTAGATCTCTACGTTTTGCAGTCTTGAGTTGATGAAGCAATGCAAGGTGAATGTGCGAACACTAAGACTTTGGACACTTGAGTCACGCATAGTACACATAATGACATTGCAATATGACCTTTCGTCAACTAAGTCAGTTCTACACCCCACCATTCACGTCCAACTCCATTAATAGATCCTTGTATGGCCTTCCCAGTTGCCTGCCTAGGCGTAGATATCCTGGTGATCCTGCTTAATCAGATCGGCACCTTTCTCAGCAACCATGTAGACCGAGTTCTGGATTCGGCAATCAGGGATCACAGGAATGCAAGATGCATCAATAACGCGCAAGTTGTTGATGCCATGGACCTTCAGCGATGGGTCCACAACTCCCTGTTCAATGTGCTTCGACAAGCGAGCGGTTCCACAAGGATGGAATGATGTTTGAGAGCGATCAAGCACAGTTCGCTTCATCAACTCGTCGTCATGCAACGGCATTTCCCAAGGATACTCGTCGATAACAACATCCTTGAATCCCTCACCGTACTTGAGGATGTCATAGGCGTACCGGATACCTTCCCTCATGGCGATGACGTCAAGGTCATTGTTGAAATAGTTCAAGTTGATGTTTGCTTGCTGAAGGGGGTCGGTGCTGTTCAAGGTAACTTCTCCAGGGTCGGACACGGGGCGGACTAGGTCAACCATTACAGTGATATGACTGCCCTTGGGTGGAGTGGGATAGTGCCATTGGAAGGCGCTGCCGAACAAACAGACAAAGTCCAATTCGAAGTGAGGCTGTCCGTAGGGGCAGAAAGGGTCGCGACCGTCGTTGGAAGCCTTAGCAGCTCGATATTCAGGAGACTTCCCGAGGTACTTATCGATGCGAGGGAATCCCACCATCTCGAGAAATCCGGACCCCATAGGACCTCCGTGGTCATTGCTGTAAGCCTTCAAGGCGTGATCATGCTTTGCAGTACCTTTCCGCAGGACATAATCATCCATGCCATATTCATCCTTCACGCGAAGGACGAATGGTACGCCAGGGTGGTCTAAAAGATTCTGGCCAACCCAAGGTGAATTGGAAATCACCGGAATGCCATGCTTGTCCAGCTCTGTCTTTGGACCGATGCCGCTCAACATCAGCAACTTTGGTGTCTCGAAGACGCCTTCTGAAACAATGACTTCGCGTGTGGCGAAGAAATGCAATTCCTCCCCTGTGGATGTGATGACAGTAACCCCTTTGCAGGTCCGAGATGCCTTGTCAATTATAAGCTCCTTGGAATGGACTTCGGCCAGAACGGTGACGTTTGGCTTGTCTGCGATAGCCAAGAAACTACCAGAGCGACGGCCACGGTAGATCGTGTTGACGCTGTGCGTCAAGCCAAGCATTTCGCCGTCAAAGATGTTCTCCGTCATCGGCTGTCCAGTCGATTTCCATGCTTTGGTGAGGAGGTCACGGAAAGGCTTCATCTCCGGAATGAGCTCCGAATGTGCAATGGGGATAGGGCCTCCTCCTCCTATCTTTTTCAACTCTGGGGCGTAAGCCTTCTCGTCGTCAAAGTAGGTGACGGCCTTCCGAAGATAGTGGACAAGAGGATCCCAAGTCCACTCCTTTCCACCAAACTCCTCCCACATGTCGAAAGTTCCTTTGGATCCAGGCGCCCAGGTGAAGTAGTTCAAAGACGAACTACCCCCAAGGACCTTGCCGCGAGTGTTTGGCTTCTCGACACGCTCGTAGTCATCCCGCTTCACCATAGTTGTCTTGAAAGCCCAGTCGTACTTGCTGTTCCGGAGCTGCATGGCTTCCGCAGGAGTGCGAATTTCCTCGTTATCCTTCGCATCAGCAACGCCTGCCTCTAGGACTAGTACTCGAACGTTCGGATTTTCCGCAAGGCGCCCGGCGACAGTGTTACCGGCCGTTCCTCCACCCACGACAATAAAGTCAAAACGAGAACTGTTTGAAACAGTCATGATGAGTATTGTTGGAGGAGGAGATTGGTAGAGTAGTGATCTGAAAGTGCATGTGCAAAGCGAACCTGGCTCAAGAGACGTTAAATACCTCTTGCTTCCTAACTAGCTTCTCTCAAAGGGATCGGATTACCAAACCACAGATGACCATCGTGGACAAAACATAAGCATTCATCATCATAGCGGAAAGCCAAATCTGCTGCCCCGCATCGTACAGACAAGGGCTTACCCAAATCACACTGACTTACCAGCCACAGTCCCATCAAAGTCCCTCGTGCGGTCTCGTGCGACGTTCGCGCGAAATAGTGCGATGATGGTCGCTCGATAGGCGATGGCCCTGAGCAGCTTCCTTTGGTGTTTCCCTCTGTAGATCAGTTTACACTAGGGTAAATGCTGCATATCTGCAAATGTGGAAACCTGAGAGTGCTTATTGGATACTGTAGAGTCGTGCATTTCCCTATTGATCCCGCGCAATGGTCTCAACGAATTGTAACGGTGAATGGTTTATCCAGAATCGCTTTTACGTCCAATGCCTAAACCTTATTATATTGCTTATCAAGAGCTCAGCTGAGCAATGCAGAACTCTACGGTACGGTATGTGAGGGAAGTACGGTTCCATACCTACAGCACCGAAACGGTCTGATTTGATGGACTATGCCGTTTGAAGACTATGTTAAGGCCATTTTTAGGCGTTAGCGCGGATATCAAGACTATGTTAAGACTATTTTGAACACGAAACAATGAAAACATGATAACAAAAACCCCCTTGACGCGCTATGGTGGTAGCTCTTAACGCGACGCACGGGCCATCCTAATCACATGCAGACACTGACTGCTTTTCGTCTAATTTCTCACCCTTTGAGGCCATCGTCAGTCTCTTACTAAGAAACAGAGCTGTCTAGGTATGTCCCTTTGTTCTTCGTGTTCGCTCTGTTGATCGTCGCTTACTGTTCCTTGATCGGGGAAACTACCTACCGTACAATATACCTGAGTCATTGAGAACCAGATGATACCATCCAATACGATGCTCAGTACTCCGGGAAATAACCCGATAATCTTCCCTTTTGCTAATGCAAGAGTCGTACGATCCTTGATCACATGCACCAGACAGAGAAGCCATACTTTTGTATGTTGCAATGCCACTTCGCCCGGGACTTGTACCCGCAGCATCCTCAACAGGGCAGAGCGTAATGCCTCGGACGCATTCCAGGCCCCCTTCGATTGGTCAATTAGATCGTATCAGAATATCTATGGGTAGCTGCCCTCTCACATTTGATTTGGGTTTATGCAGCAAGCCATAGTTCGCACACATGCATTAGAGCGCACCGGTACCGTGATAAAGGTAGCGACAAACAGTTTTCAGCCAAGCCGTAACTACTCAGAGAGAGATCTAGCGCCGTCACATCTATACATAGCGAAGGCGGGAAAGGTGTAGAATGATGTAGTTGCAGACCGCAAGCTTTGATACAACATCAGGTACCTTTTCTCAAGCCAGAGGCGAGCAAAAGCGGAGAACCACGAGGCGTAGCGGAACCTTGCGATGACAACAATCGCACGTCACCAGCATTAATGGTTATCTTTCAGCTTATGTTTAGGTAATCCATCGCACTTGCTTGAAGAATACACGCATTGGTGACTGCCAAAAAGGCGTGGCAATGACATTTCAACTATAATTCTTCCTCTTCACAACCTTCATCAATCGCAACAAGATAGTTCTAGTCTTATGGATCAAATGTACTCTATTACGTCGGTGCCGGCCCACTTCGCGAGCATGACACCAGGAGGCTTCATCTATAGCTTGTACCCGGACACGACGCGAAGTACTGTGAGTTGTATAGATAAGACAATAATACTCAATTTTGCAAATGAGTGATCTCAAGTAGGAGTGCTTGCACAACAACGTTCTCTCAAACGCATCAAATATCTTGCCCAACGCAGATGCCCTGGAATGTGATCCATCTGCTCCCGCACTAGAAGCGATGTGCCTCAAAGCGACCGATGCGTTGCAATACGGGCTTGATAGTAGGCAGACGAACGACACGGGACATAGTTTGAAGAAGAACAAACCAGATCTAAAGGAGGCAAAGAGCCGGCGTAGGTCCCAGAACCGAGCAGCGTTCGTTATTCCCTTGACTGCTTGATACCTCGAAGATACGTTGAAGCTGATTCTCTGCTCCACAGGCAGCGCGCCTTCCGCGAACGCAAAGAGCGATATGTACATGAGCTTGAAGCCAAGCTAGTCGCACTTGAGTTGAGCAATAACTCGCCACAATTAGACAACAAATGTCTACAGCTTGCCTTGAATCGCGTGTACATTGAGAATGAGATATTGCGCGCTACTTCTGGCCAATCACCCAGATCGCCATGGCTCATCTCGACTTGCTACGCAGCCGCAACCGCAAAACTCGCCGACAAGAAGGATCATAGCATGCACGATGCGAGATCACCATCGACTGAAAGTGCAGTGAGCAGTTCCGACAAAGATCAGTCAAGCTTCACGACGAAGAGCTGCGATACGTCCGCTACACAGCCATGGGACCTTGTCCACTCCCATCCACTGGTCAAGCAAGGCCTTATTCAATTAACTGATGTGTTTGGGCACTTACACAACACGGACATGCTCGAAGGTCGAGGCAAGGCCATCGAAGAGATCATATTTTGGGCAGCACTTGAGAGTTTACGGAGCGATAGTGGCTCCCTGCTTCGGAAGTAGCATCGAACGGGTTGTCAGTCTTTGCGGCCATGGGATTTTCGATGCATGTAGTCAGCGACAAGACTCTCGGGATACGTCTCAAGGAATTATACAGCAGAGGAGAAAAGGCGCGCATCCTCATTGGCAACCCATGCTTTTGTGTTCTGCAAGTGCACACATCCGAAGACTGTTGATCACCAGGGCCTACTTTCGTCTGATGATGGTACCGCAAAGTTATGGTCCTGTTGCATCCGTCTTACGAGATCATTAGTCAAATCCTTCCCTAACGCCTCACGCCGTCATAAAACTCAAAGATTTTGAAGTCCAGCACGATCGCGTCCGCTGCCTGGGTTCACGGCCTTGGCATGGCTTTCCATGGTGCTACATCTGTGGAATCTTGAGTTATAGTGATTATGACCATGCTTGTGATGTTCTGGGTTCAGCCAGTGCTTCCTTCGTGGACATAAGATGTTAGTCGAAACCACCGCTCAGGTCCACAGCACAGAGCTTCAAAATTCAACCAAAAGAAAGCGTACGACGATTACCGCGCATCAACAGGGTCAAACTTTATCTGTGATTGAGCATGTGCGTGTTAACTAACAGCTTTGGTCCGATCAGATGTCAGATCCCGGGACGGCATGTACAGATAGGGTCCCGTCCAGCCTCTGGTCTCCGAACACGATGGCAAGGCGTACTGTCCTTCGTAAGCACGTTGAGAAGTGGAGTGCAGAGGCCTTGCATGACCAATCGCACTATATGGATCGCTACCGGTAGATCGGTGTAAGACTTTACCCCGATCGCGCTAGCGTTCCATCGACCACACGCCGCGCGAGCTCGCGCGAGCTCGCACGGAATCCTACTTTCATCGAAGATTGACTGCGGATAGGTGAGGGGAATCTTTGTAATGGTTCGAGCGAGGGTACACATGTGACATGCTGTAATGAGGCATCTGATTGGTAGATGTACCTCTGAAGAGCTCGACCAGGACAGAAAGGCGATGCAAAGTATGTTTATAGGCCCCTCGTCATGGGAGTGCAACTTCAATTCATTTTCTCCATCATATACTCTTTTCAAGGACATTGATATTCGCTCAAGTTCTGCTCAACCTGATCAATAATCAAGATTGAGAACATGGTAGATATAGCTGAAGTTCTGTTTCCAAGGCTTTGCTCAACTCTCTAGGCTTCGGCTTCGAAAAATCCAATGTATACGCTGGCAAATGGTTAGAAGACCGTGGATCCACAACGAGAAGTGAACTGACACTTTTATGCGCAGGACAGCCAAGCGAGGATCCCAGCACGGCGGAGCAGCTGCGATTTGGTACAACCAATGGCGGTTTGATCACTCTGGGCGATGTCCAGCTGATCGAAACTCTTGCCCATTTTGCGCGTGAGAGAATCCCAGAAAGGCATGCCATAGGCACTGTACAAGGTTGGCACGGTGTATTGACGGTGTCCTAGGAGTGTCCATGCCAAAGCTGCTGGCGCATTTGGAGAATTCGAAGTACTCGACGATATCTCCGATCTCACAGATGCAAACTTTCTCAACGGGGTGGGCAAGAAAACAAAATTAATGACGAGGATTTCGACAGTTGGGGGTGAGAAAGGGTCCAGTGACACTGTCCGAGATGTGAGAGGTTGGTCGATCAAATTCTACACGGAAGAGGGCATCCAGGACTTTGTGTTCAACGATCTTCCTGTCTTCTTCATTCGCGATCCGATCAAGTTCCCTTCGATGAACCGCAGTCATAAACGACACCCTCAGACCAATGTGCCTGATAATACCATGTTCTGGGACTACCATGTCAATAATCCAGAGGGAATGCATGCGTTAATGCATCTCTTTGGCCAGCGCGGAATCCCGGCCTCGCTCAGAAACATCAGTGGATACAGCGTTCATACGTATACGCTAAACACAGCTGTTGGTGTTGCCAGCTCGACTCACTAAAAGGTGTTACTGACAGATGATAGGATGGCAGATATGTTTACGTGAAATGGCATATCAAGCCTGATGAGGGTGTCAAAACAATGGACTCAAAGACGGCATTGTACCTCGCGGGAGCAGAGCCTGATTATCATGTCAAAGACCTGTTTCATGCTATCAAAGAGCAGAACTTCCCTTCGTGGACTATCTACATTCAAGTCATCACGCCCGAGCAAGCAGAGATGGCTTCCATAGACATCTTCGACAACACGTTCACTTGGCCTCACGCGGAATATCCGTTGAGACGCGTGGGAAGAATGACGCTTACCGGAAACGTAAGTATACCCCTCTTCTCAAGCAACACAATGATCCTTACAGGCAGCAGCCCAACAACTACTTCCAAGACATCGAACAAGCTTGCTTCTCACCATCAAACATGGTGCCTGGAGTCGGTCCTTCCGCCGACCCAGGTAGGTCACACACAAATCGTACATTGAGCTACATGAAGCTGATTCTCTCCGAACCAAGTCCTCCAAGCCAGGATGTTCAGCTACCCCGATGCCCATCGTTATCGCGTGGGTCCCAACTACTTCCAGCTTCCGCCGAACAAACCTCTCAACAAGGTTTATTGCCCCTACGTTCGCGATGGACCAGGAACCATCAACGGAAACTACGGCGGGGATCCAGACTATGTCCGCTCGGAGCTTCGGGCCGTAAAGCTCAGCGACAGAGTGCGGATCCCCACGCATGAGCTTTACTCTGGGCGCGTACAGACATTCTCCACGAGCCTGCAGGATAGGGACTTTGAGCAGCCCAGACAACTTTGGCAGATAATCTGTAAGGAGAAGGGTGGGGAGGAGCAGTTTCTTGATAACATAGTGCCGACTTTGGCCGGGATACCAAGTGATCTTCAAGAGCAGGTTTTGAGTGAGTACAACCCTTTGATCTGTTTTTTTTTTCATATGTAGCTAATTCATGTTTCTCAAGAATACTTCGGTAGAGTTGAGGGAAGCGTGGAGGACGCCATGAGAGCGCGGCTTGGCGGTAAGGAATAGCAGTTTAGTATAGCTCAACCAGTTGCACTATATTCATTTCCTTATGATATTGTGAATCTCAATCAAGATGTAGCCGTGATGCATGATACAAGGAGCTTTAGGGAGACGGAGGTGCAAGGGTTGGCGGGCGGATACTAGGTTATTGGCAAGAAGAAGTTGCGTACCTAGGTGCGAAATTTGCGCTGTTAAGGTTCGCGGTGAAGAGGGTGAACTGACCAGGTTGACAAAGGTTTGTAAGAAGCGAGCAAGATATCCTTCGCATGCAATACATAACATAGGATGACCTAGCAGAATCTGCAGAGAACTCCGTCGCTCGAAAAAGGACAGATACCAAATGCTAAACGCTAAGATGCTAAGATGCTGAAAGCCAATACCGCCCTCATACCTTCGTACATGTATACCATTACCTTCCCGATGCAATTACCCAGCTTTGCAAAGCGATCAGAACACCGCCAATGCTTCCATTACATGCATCTTTCCCACCCAAGAACGCCTAGTAATGTGAAATAATACATAGAGAAACGACAAAGGAAGAAAGCGAGTGAGTAAAATCGACGAACCCAACAGCAACAAGTACGAAAATAAAACGCTGAACGCTGAACGTAACAGAATGCTGAAAGAAACGAAGGCAGCGACACAAACATCTAAGAAAAGAAAGCAAACGAAGAGCTGAAAAGCGATACGCCTTCTGCAGCGAGGAGGAGGCAACGCCTCTACTCTACTCTTTACCTCCCTCGACCCCGTAACAGTCGTGTCCCACGTTCCCCTCTCAACCTCACTTCCCCTCCTATTACTCTTCTGACTCTTCACACTTCCCGACCGACTGAGCTGCGGACTCCCCGCCTGCGGCCCCGCAAGCGGACTATTCGGATACAGCCCCTTGATCGCCGCGCTCCTGCTTTCACACAGGTATCTGCTGCTTCGGCCACTAGTCGGTCTCTCACTGCTATCCGTGCGCAAGGAGGATGTGTCTGCTTCGCGAGAGCTGCGTGTGGAAAGCGTATAGCCGCTCGTGCGGCGTGCGGAGTCGGGACGTTCTTGCTCTGCGTCTTCGTTTTTGGGGCGGGACTTTGAGCGCGTCTTTTTGGCGGAGGTGTATTCGGTAGGTGCGGTGGTGGTGTGGTGGAGGTCATCTTCTGAGCGCTTCGAGCGCGCCGAGCGGCGTGAGGAGGATGCTCGTCGGCTCAAGCTGCGGTGGCTGGATAAGGCGTCGATTTCGTCGATGGCGGCGAAGAGGGGGGATACAGGATCGTCGGCAGGCGTTGGCGAGCGGGATACTGGTGGTGTAGGGAGGTTTGAGGCGGAAGGATCGAAAGGTGGGATTATGGCGCTCTCGGTGGGCGCGAGAGGTGGAGGCTGCTCGTCAGACGCACTGGGGCCGGCTTCAGGGGAATCAGCTGTGCCAACCTCTGTAGGATTCGGATGTGGTGGTGTTTTGTCTTTTCCATCGTACTCTGCTGCTAGAACAGCCATAGAGGCGGGAGGTGCGCCGAGGATGCTCTCCGTGGGTGCTGGGAGAGGAGGCGCATCGTGGGGTGTGTCGAAGTCGATGGGCCCGGGAGGCGGCCGTTTGTATGATGTATGAGACAGTTCTGACTGTGCAGCTTTTGGAGAAGAGGGGGCTTCGGATGGATTCGATGGTGGAGGTGGTGGTACACGAGTTGGTGGCGGTGGAGGTGCTGATGATCGTACAGATGACTTGACGGAATTCACGGACAAAGATGATTTCGACCGGATAGAAGTTCGTTTCGGAGGAACAGGGGGTGGTGTTCTGGAACGGATGGAAGTTTTGCCCGATTTGATCGAAGCAGGTGACGCTGGGCGGGTTGAAGCTGCATCTTTCGTAGGTTCAGGTGGAGGGCGAGTGTAAGTTGTGTCTTTATCTGACTTGATCGAAGCAGGTGACACTGGGCGGGTTGAAGCTGCGTCTTTCGTGGGTTCAGGCGGAGGGCGAGTATAGGTTGTGTCTTTAGTCGACTCAGGTATAGGCGGCGGCGACTTCGATCGAACCGATGCTTTGTCTACAACTGGAGTAGGCGGCAATGAGGTCCTAGGCGCGGGCAACAGAGGCGGTGGAAAGTCAGCAGCAGTCGGAGAAGCAGCGTTGGTGGTAGGTGGCAAACCTGCTGCTTGAAGCTCCTCCTTCCTCTGCACAACCGTCTCTGCGTCATCGTACAAGGCGAGACCGTAATGGTAGATGCACCCTTCGTCGGGATTTTCGTTTTCGGTTTCGTCGCGGAAGTTCTCGTGCTTAGGCTCGCGGTATATGACAGGAAACAGTCGCAACAACATCTGCGGCTGTTCATCAGACGGCTTCTCGGTGCCGACAAGCGAGGCTATGGGACTACCCTCGGGCCTGTGTGCGGGCCAAAATTTGGGTCTCGCGAACTCGTGGTCTTCGTCATATATGGCAGGCATCGTGGCGGAGATCATCTCTCGCTCGAGACGGGCAAAGCGCCAGGTTTCAGCGGCGAGTTTGACGATGCGCTTCACTGCAATCTTGATTCCCTCTTCTTCTCTTGGATCAGCGAAATGCTTAATGGCATTGACAATTTCCTCGACCACAGTAACAGCAGCTGTGTTGATGCGTTGCTTAGCCCCGCTACTTGTAAATGCTGCGAGGAGCGTCTGCTGGCGCCAAATGGCCTCTTTGCGCGTGCTCTTGTCGCGGATGTGGTTACTCATCGACAAGAACAAGGAATCAGCCTTGTCGTACCGACGACCCAAGCTGAATAGGAACGGTCCGAAGACGCGATAGGTCACAAGGTTGGAGACTGTGTGAACTACATACGCGGCACGGAGTTGCCTGCAAAAGGATCAATCAAGGCTAGTCACATTAAAGAGGTACGACCTACCTTGAAGACGGTGTGTCCTGCCAAAAAGGAGGTAGGTAAGAAGGTATCTTGCAGTACTTCGGGCGGCGGGATGACGGGAAGGTGAACGAAGTGGGTCGCGGCGAGGTCAAGAATTTGCTTTTGGAGCTGCGTGAAAGAGACCAAACTGCGTTGCAGTTAGCGACAGTTGGCGGGGGACAGAGAGGCAAAAGAACGATTATTGCATTACGACCGTGAAAATGCTAGCGACTTTTACAACCTCTTGATCCAACCAAAACAGTAATGCACGCGAAACAGGGATGAACTCCGGCAATGGAAACACTAGACACAATGACAGACTTACTAATAGGTATCACCCTTGCTCTTGATCTCAGCAATGTCACCGTACGACTCCATAAGCTTCTCCAGTCTGGACTTCTCACTCTCCATGTTGGTTGCAACGCTCTTGATAATCTCTTTCTCCTTCTCATGCTGCATTTTAAGATCATTGTACTGCTTGAGCAACTCATCTTTGTCCTTGCTCAGCTGGTCCGCAAGCGCCTTATTCTCTTCCGCTTTGCGGTTCGCCTCCGCATGCAGCTCGATCCACGCTTTGTCAGACTCGTCCTTGATCTTCTTATGCTGGCCTTCTAGTAGAGAACGTTGATCTTCCCAGCTCTTACGCAGGCTCTCGACATCTTCCCGATGGGCTTGGACGAGCGTACTCCTCTCCTTCGCCCATACCTCCATCGTCTCACGCTCGCGTTTCAGTGCCTGCTCGCAATCGAGCTGAGAAGCGCCTAGCTTCTGCTCGAGCTCGTTGCGGTGGCGGTCAAAACTCTCTTCTCGTTCGCGCTGCTGTCGCTGGTGTTCAGACCTGAGGTCGTCCTTCTCTTTGAGATGGGTAGCCAGTGCAGCTTGTCGCTCACTCTCAGCCTTATCGTCAGCCTCCTTGAGCTTCTTGTCGAACTGGATGGCCAGAGCAATCTTCTCGGCATCGTTCCTGGTAGTGGTGGTGGTCTTCCACTCCTCAAACTCGATGCGGGTCTTCGCGATCTCTTCGGCAGAGGTCTTCTCGAGAACTGAGTGCGCTTCTTCGAGGTCTTTGTACTTACTCTCCCACGACTTCATAGTGGCATCGAGGGCAACCTTGAGCTGACCAGCCTCTACTCTGAACTTCTCGGTTTCGACCAGTCGCTCCTTGAGATCCTTCACTTGCTCCTCCATGTTGCCAACCTCAAGACGCAATCGGCTTGCTTCACTAGAGTGCTTGCGCTCCATGCTCGCAACCCTATCCCTTAGGGCTTGGATCTCGTCGTCTTTGGCGCGTAGCTTCTCCTGGTGTTCAGCACCGGTTCGGCGAAGCAATTCTTCCCTCACTGCTAGCTGACCTTGAGTTTCTCTTGTAGTTAGCCAGAAGGGAAGGCAGTCATGATAGCGTGAGCTATCCTAGAGAATGCATCCGCCGGGCCTTCATCGACTGCAGAACCGTTTTCGATTGCGGGATAGCCATTCGGATAACCTCTAGGGCGCAAAGGATCATGGCGCTGTGGTGGGCTATGGCCGTTATATCCATAGTTGGGTGGAAACGTGGCTCCAGCTTTCTTGATAGCCTGCGGGGATGAACCATGCGAGGGGGGGCCATAAGGGGGATAGTCGGGTATGCACTAGCCTGACTCATACTGTGTGTAGGTGCGTGGCTAGGAGCGTGACTAGAGGGGTGGTAGTAAGGTGGAGCAGATGGAGGATAGTGGTCCCTGGGATGATGATACTGAGGGGGAGCTGGCTGCGGTGGAGGATTTGATAATGCTCAGGGCTGTGTACGCGAGATGCGAACAGGCCGAGTGTGCGGTGGAAGATAGGATCCACGAGAGGAATCGCGGGATACTGGTCGGCCTCGCGGTGCCTTAATCTGGGTTGTATTAAAGCTGACTCGTCGTCGTCGTCGTCATATTCATCATATACAGGTGCACGTCGAGGTCGAGCTCTGGTTGGAGGCGGTGTGGGGGCTGGCGGTCTGTCTTCTTCGATCGCCTTGTTTACTGCCGCTGGCTTGGGTGGGGCGTAAGACGCGGTTGGACGTTCGGTCGCTGTGGATTGTGGAGAGAGGGGAGCAGGACCAGGGATTGAGGGAGATCTTGACTTGACTGGGGCCGGAATGGGCGATGCGGGCTTCGGTAATGAATGACTCTCTGCCTCGATAGGGCGGGAGCGGGTGATCCGAGCCTAGGCGAAGGAGAGAGCTTTACTGCAGCTGCTGGCGGGCTTGGTGATCGAGGTTGCGGGGTGGGTGGGGCCTCCGCTTCCACAGGTGCTGGTATGGAAGAGGGAGGCGTCGGTGCTGGAGGGCTTCGTGCTTCCACGGGTACAGGAGGTTCTGGTGCAGGTGGTGGACTTGGAGCTCTTGATGCTTCGATTGCTTCAGGTTGCGGATCCGGTACTGGATCAGATGCCGGAACTTCCTGTGATACCGGCTCAGGCTCGGGATGTGTCTCTATCGTGGGCTCTGGCTCAGCCGCTGGGGCGTCGTCTGTGGGCACCTCCGGCTGCGCTTCCAGAATAGGTTCGGGCTTGGGCTCAGGCTCTTCAACAGCAACAGGAGCTGGCTCTTCGACCTTGCCTTTCTTCCCCTTCTTGCCTTTCTTCTTAGAGGATTTTGCAGGTGGTGTCCAGTCGTCAACGGCGGGCTCTTCGACCTTAGGAGGCTCAGGTGGTGGCTCCTCGGGTGTGATTACTTCTGGATGCACCTCGTCGACTCGCGGAGGTTGCGGCACTGATTTCTCTGATTCTGCGGGTGGTTCTGCCGATTGTACTTCTACTTCCGGGTCAGGCTGAGCTTCAGTGATATCTGGCAGGGGTTCCTCGGGCTTGGTTTCTTCTGTTTCGGACACAGGAGGCTCTGGCGCCTCGATGACTGGTGACTGGGGAGCTTCCGGTGCTTCAACAATTGGTGGTTCTGGAGCCTCGACAACCGGTTGCTCTTCCGCAGTCTCCGTAGCCGGTGGTTCTGGAGCTTCAATCACCACAGGCGTCTCGTCGACCTTGACTTTTTTGTTCTTCTTGCCTTTCTTTTTCGGCGCTGATGTTTCCACAACTTCAACAGCTGGTGGCTCCGAGGCCTCCACGATTGGTGGCTCAGGTGCCTCGATAGTGGGTGGCTCAGGTGCTTCGACAATTGGTGGCTCTGGAGCTTCGACTGGGGGTGGCTCTGGAGCTTCAACGACAGGAAGTTCTGAGGTTTCTGCAATTGGCGCTTCCGGTGCTTCGACAACGGGCTGTCCTGAGGTTTCTTCGACCGGTGCTTCTGGGGCTTCTAAGCTGGGCGCTTCTGGAGCTTCTAAGCTGGGCGCTTCTGGAGCTTCTAAGCTGGGCGCTTCTGGGGCTTCGACAACCGTTCGGGCTCTGCAGGCTTTGGTGCTCAGGTTCGGTTCCTTCTTGCCCTTCTTCCCTTTCTTCTTCTTCTTGCTGGTGGTGGGAGCAAAAGAGCCCCAGTCGTCGTCGTCTGCTGGCGGTGGGGGATCTCCAACCGTTTTATGGACGGGTTGCTCAGCGGCGACTTCTGGAACTGGCTCTTCAACTGTCTCTTCTGACTTGGGTTCGCTCACGGGTTCTTGTTCAGCTTCAGGTGCTGGTTCGTCCCAAGCGCTCACGTCAAACTCAGGATCTTCTGCGGGCTTGTCCTCTTTCGATGCGCTCGAATCTGGTTCCTGTTCAGCCGGCGCGGTCTCGACGTCGGGTTCCTGACTGGCTGATTCGACCAAAGGGACGTCTGTAGGCGCGTTGTTCGCCTCGTTAGCGTCAGTGGGTGAGTCCAATGAGGGTGCGCTGTCGTCTGGTATCGAATCAGTCGGCGCGGTCTCTGGCGATAGTGGTAACGACGCAGGCACGTCAGGGACAGGCTCTTCTGGTACAGCCTTGGGGGTTGGAGGTGGAGAAGCCTCCACGGTCTGCTTCTGTGCCTGAGCCTTCTTGCCCTTCTTCTTCGCCATGGTTGCAACCGCGATGCTCCCTGTTTATAGCGGGGAGGAGACTCCTGCGGACTGCTTGCTTAAAATGTTTGCGTCTTACAGATAGCCGGAGGTAGTGTAAAGATGAGGCTAAGTGTAGCTAAGCGCACGCTTGCGTGGCACAATAGCGGGAGAACATGTAAAGGTGCACGAGACAGCGCAGTAGGAGCTATTATACGGACTGCTGCGGACTGCTGCATGCGCAGACGCAGGAGGATTCAAGAGCCGTGCATGGCGGCGACACGAACTAGAAACGTCAACTGGACCAATGGGAGAGCGCCAGCGAGTAAGGAGATGCATATCAGAGTGAGCAGACTAATCTATGCGCTCCAATTGAAACAGCCCCGGCCTCCAACTATCGGTAGGAGAGCACGTGTGGGCCGCGGAAGAGGTGAGATGGTACCGTTCTTCCGCCATTGAGCCACGATTGCGGTCAGGAATGGAGCGCGGGACCGAGCAGACTAAATGGAGAGGCTGGAAAACCGCTATAATCGGGATCTCGAGGATTATCGACAGGCCGTTGGGCGTGACGTGAAGCTCGACCGCGGGCTACTATGCAGAAAATGAAGGTTGCGTGTGCGTGGAAGCCTTCGGTTGGTCGCACATGCATGATGCGGCTGCAATCCCGGTAGCCGAAATGCTCGAACGCGCCGGTCTCGCAGGATCAATGGGGCGTAGGCACCATCAGTGGCCGATTTGCTTGCGTCGCCGATGCAAGAGGCGGTATGCGTTGTCAAAAGAAGCGGCCCGTGCCCCTCCCGCTCGCGCTTCCGTACACTTTTCTCGCCCCCACCACGACTTCACCGACGTTCGACCAACTAGGCGCGTCCACGCCTGCGACCGCGCTCGTGTGCCAACAACGGAGATTACCAGAAATGAACTCTTGCCTCGGCGCACGCAAGAACTCGAGGCGGCATGGTCAAGCCGCGGGCAGCGCGCAAGAAGCCCGTTGTGGTGTCCTCCGACAGCGATGAAGACGATCGCTACTCACCGCCTGCAAAGCGGACCAAGAGGGGCACGCTACCGACCCTCTCAAATGGGACCCGTGGATCCGGAGACGCGAAACCTCCCAAGTCGCAGACGCGACGCGCCTCGTCCCCAAGACCCTCTAGTATCGCCGTCAAGAAGTCGCCAGCAAAGTCGCCCGCGAAATCGAAGGTCATCTCGAAGCCCATAACGTCCTTCTTCGGTGCTGCCCCAAAGCCGCAATATACCCAGCCGACGCCGAGTCCCGAAAAAGCCTCTGTAGGCACACCGGTTGATGTCGACGATATCCTCGATTCTTCGGACGATGATTATGGGAAGGCACAATCCACCGCCTTGCCGGTGCGGAAGGGCAAGCCCTTAGCGGTAGAGAAGGAGAACGGCTTGAAGGGAAGTCAACGCTTCCTTCGGAAATTTGGTGTCGACCGTACCACTCCCACTCCGTCACCAGCGCCCATCGTTGAGTCTGTAGACAGACGCCCTTGGAATGAAAAATATGGCCCGACGTCACTCGACGAGCTGGCGGTACACAAGAAGAAGGTTGCCGATGTTCGTACATGGCTCACTAATGTCTTCAGCGGTAAAGAGCGCAAGAGATTGCTGCTGCTGAAAGGCCCTGCTGGAAGCGGGAAAACCACTACCATGACGCTCCTCTCGAAGGAGTTCGGCTTCCATATGCATGAATGGAAGAACCCTACAAGCACAGCAACCTCCGACGGTGGCTTCGCTTCTGCTACCGCGCAGTTCGCAGACTTCGTCGGTAGGACTGGTACATTCGGTAGCCTGACCTTTGACGAACCCATCGAGGCGCGCCAGCAAGCGCCGAAACCGTCTGCGAACAGCCGGGAAAAGCAACTGATTCTAGTAGAGGAGTTTCCTAATACATTCACACGTACCTCTTCTGCTGTACAATCATTTCGATCATCTGTCCTCAATTATCTTGCAGCAGCCACCCCGTCAGCCACTGCTTTCTTCTCGGGAAAAGCTGATGCGCAATCCGTAACACCAATCGTCATGGTGATCTCTGAAACATTGCTATCAACAAATACCGCCGCAGCTGATAGCTTCACTGCCCATCGATTGCTCGGTCCTGAAATACTAACCCACCCGAGTGTTTCTGTAATCGAATTCAACCCCATCGCCGCAACATTCATGACGAAAGCATTAGATCTTGTAGTTGTCAAGGAAGCGCGTCAGTCAGGTCGAAAGAAGACGGTTGGCCCACAGGTAATACAACGTCTTACGGAACTAGGTGATGTACGCAGCGCCGTCTCCTCGCTTGAGTTTCTTTGCCTCAGAGGAGATGAGACGGAAGGATGGGGTGCCAATGTCAACCTCACTAGGAAAAAAATGCCGAAGGGCTCCAAGGACATACCAATGACACAGATGGAACAAGAGTCGCTCGAAATGGTCACGCAACGAGAGAGTACGCTGGGCATATTTCACGCCGTTGGCCGAGTAGTGTACAACAAGCGACTTCCTGAGGACCCGAACAGGCCCGTCACCCAACCTCCCAACTTTTTTCCCGAACGGCGGAGACCGAAGGCGTCCGAAGTTGATATGGAGACACTCATCGACGAACTAGGTACAGATACTCACACCTTTGTCGCAGCGCTACATGAGAACTACGTACTATCATGCGATGCAGGCGACAGCGAGAAACTCTAGATTGCATCAACGGCTGTATCGATACCCTGTCTGACGCCGACCTCCTTTCGCCCGATCGCTTTGGCTCGTCTGGCTTCGGCCAACGGAATTTCCAAGGAACATCTGCAGACAATCTCCGCCAGGACGAAATGAGCTTTCAAGCCAGCGTACGAGGCCTCCTCTACAACCTGCCAAACCCCGTCAAACGTATTGCACCTCCTCCAGCGTAATGGGAGCAAAAGCAAAAGGCGCAGGTGCCTCTGCCGCATCCGCGAGAGGCAGCGCTTTTGTGATGTACTACCCTTCATCGCTCCGCCTATGGCGCCAACAAGAAGAAATTGGCGGCTACTAGAACTATGGATTTCAAGAGCACAGCGAGGCGAACTCTTCGGTGCCCACGGCCCGCTATCGAAACCGTCCCGGCCGTCACAGGCGGCGTAGACACATGGCGCAAGACTGCACCCCTTGCACCCTTAGCGAAGCCCTCAGCACCCTCACAATCTCAAGAAAATCCGAAGAAGACACGCTCACTACCGTCCATTTGGGCAGCGGCGTTCCGCACGCTACGAAATGCTTCTGGAGCGTCTACCCTACCTGCCCGCCATCCTACGTAAGCGATCTCCTTCATCCACCGTTACGATTCGCGAGATACGCAAGATCACTGCGTTCACGGGATCCAGCGTTGCCACGTCACCAGAAGACGATGATGCGGATGAGAACGAGATGCTGGTGAGGGCGAGCAGTGGGCGACGACAAGCCGACGCCTGATACGCCGAGGAAGAAGAGGAGGGTCAGAATTGAGAGCAAGGAGGGGGAGGAGTCTGCGATTCCTAGGACGGAGGCGGGGGCTGGGCAACTAGTGCTTAGTGATGATGATATTGAGGATTGAGGATGGAGGGCGTGTAATATTCAAAGACATGGTGTATTATATGGGGCGATAGCGCATTGGGGTTCAAGGGTGGTGTTGTCGGCGTGGGAAGGGCAAAAGTCACTCGCACAAAGCGGGTGGGACGCGTAAGTTCCAGATATTGTTGTGCTACATGTCATTCTCAAAATGTAATCAAGTATGAACATCGCACCGAGAAAACCGCATCTATGGTGGCTTTGTTGTGTATGTAATGGGTATTCTCAGCTGCTGCTTCCTGACTTTGTTCTACGTAATAAAACCGTCCCACGCAGACGGTGCACAATTCTCAAAGCCCAAACTCCGTGCGAATGCAAACGATGAAAAGGAGCAGCCGCACATTCGCAGGGAACCCAAACGCCATTGCCATGCTGAAACTCGAAACCAAAGGCGCCGCTAGCACGACCGCTTACACAACGTCCTCCATCTCCTCGTCGTCATCCTCATCCTCGATCTTGATGTTATCATCGGCTCTCCCCTCGTTCGCCGACGTCCTGCCCGAGAAGATATCTTGCCTCGTCCAGTTACTCGCAAACGGCCCGCTCTTAACCAACTGCGCAATACTCGGCAGGACCTCCTTGAGGTACGCCTCGGGCTGCCTCGTCTTCGCCTTGAGCGTCTTCATACCCCAGAACCTATACTCGTCGAACAAGCCATGCAAGATATCCAGCAGCTCGTTGCGCGGCAGCCTCGCGTACTTGTTCTGCTGGCTCTTTGGCTTCTTGTCGGGGCGGATGAAGTCGGTCATGTGGTCTTGCAGCTTGCTCATGGCGGTGATCGCGTCGACGGTTCCGGGAAGGATTTCTGTGCGCGAGTTGCGGCCCTCGATGGCGGTTTTTGTGCGCTGCAGGTCGAAGGCGATGAATTCGGCGGTGTTGAGGGGCTTCGCGATGTGCTGGGTGCTGACGTTGCCGATGAGGGCGGTCTGCTTAGGAACGGCTCTCTTGTACTTTGAACGCGGCTTGGTGATGCGCGCTTTCGAGTCTTGCACTGCGCCGCCGAAGCTGCCGGGTTTGCTCTGACCGATGCCATTCTGCTTGTAGCCTGGGAGGTCCTTCTCGGTGAAGATGTATGTGTTGTGCAGCATGGTGTCGTTAACGCTCTGCCCTTCGATCTCAAAGGCCGTCGGCAGCCCGGACTTTTCTCGCCATGTGTTGTTGAAGAAGACGCGCATGGACGGTGGCACTGGCGGACCTTGTGGCTGATTTTGCGACTGTTTTCCATTCTTGGGCTGGTTTTTGCTCTTGTCGTACGCGTTATCGGGAGGCAGTGACAAGACCTCGCCTAGTACGATCTGGTCGTTGTCGTTGCCTTGCGCAAGCTCGTCCCAGTTCGAGATATGCGCGTATAGCCAGTCCGGGATGCGCGCGAGCATGACATGCTTTTCGCCTTCACGCGGCAACGACAGTTCGCCTGTGTCTTCGTAGAACTCATCGTCCATGTAGCCACTGCCACCAAAGGATGGCGAACCTCCCTCCGTTTTCATCATCCTGGGTATCCGCCTCTGCGATTATTGGTATGAAGTGAGGGCGTGATATCCAGGTGCAAACAGCGAGAGGGTGGTGAATAGGCGAAGGTTCTTTCCGAGGGTTGGGTGGGAAAGCGCTGGCTTTGAGGACGTCTTGTTCAAAGAGCTGATGTTTGGTTACGGGAGTCCGCCCGCTTGCTTAGCGCCTTGGCGTACGTTGAGGCTCCACGAGGCAACTGCGTCCTCACGCAAGATTCCAGTCTTGATCTTTTGTGATGATTTCTATGATAGTATAGACGCCTGAGAGGTAAAATTTCGGCGCAATAAGTTCACATCAAAGTATAATAAGCAGATCATCTCTTGGTGCTGGGCCTCTTCTACGCTCGTTCTCCACCATCCATAACATTCAAGCACTTATCGATAAGAAGCTCGCGCTAGCGATCGCGGTGGTAACAACACTATACTTTCACCACTTGAGTCTCTCTCATTCGAACACGCGACTGTTTCCAAGTTCAATCCCGGTGCTATAAGATAATCAAAGGCTTCAACAAAGACCTTCGGTCATCCTATAATCCAGTCTCGCCGCCTGCTTCGGTCAGACTTGCCTCTGCTGCCTGAAGGTCCCCCCTCGACCCGCGGCGAACCACCACACCCTCTACATTCCGCCAACTCCCCACGATGGCATCTGCAGAAGTCAATTTCGCTCTGCGGGAAGTCCAGGCAGCTCCCGTCAGCGACAAACCTACCCAATACCACACCCTTCTCCAACAGATCACCGCCTCATCGAAGAACCTCGCCGCCGACCTGAACGCCTACTCCCGTACCTTACTAGATGACAACCTTGGCGTCGTTATCCTCCGCCCTCTTGTTAGCAACTTTGTCGAGCAGTTCCGTGGCATCAAAAACCCAGAGGTCAAGATTGAAGTTGGCGAGAATGTGATTGCGCTCCTTCAAACCAAAGGCGTGGGCCAGTACGAGGAGCAAGACACACTGATCAAGGAGGCGGTCGCAGAGGCTTGCGAAGAGATAGAAGATTACCGGAAGTCTGCTCGAGTCTTGGGCTCGATCAACCTAGAGTCGACGCAACGCTCATTATCCAACGATGACAAGGCGAAAGTCTGGATCCGGATTGTGCGGTGCTACTTGGAAGAGGACGACCCGACGAGCGCACTCACCCACCTCAACAAAGTGAAGAACGTCATCTACAGCGTTACGGACAAAGAGACACGGATACACTTCCAGCTCAGCCAAGCGCGCATCCACGACTCGCAGCGCAACTTCCTCGACGCCGCGAAGGCGTACTACGCGTTATCTCTCGAGTCTACTATCGCAGAGGAAGAGCGACATCAAGCACTTGCGTCCTCGATAGTGTGCGCCGTGCTGTCTCCTGCAGGCCCACCGCGCTCGAAGATGCTCGCTACACTGTACAAAGACGACCGCGCAAGCTCCGTCGAGAATTACTCTGTGTTGGAGAAGATGTTCTTCGATCGTCTTATTCCTCCGCAAGAGACCAAAGCCTTCGCCGAGACATTACAGCCGCACCACCTCGCTCGCACAGCCGACGGATCCACCGTGCTTGATCAGGCTGTCCTTCAACACAACCTCGTCGGCGCATCGAAGCTCTACAACAACATCGGCTTCGACCAGCTAGGTGAGCTTCTTGGCATTGACGCGGAGAAGGCGGAGGACTATGCGGCGAAGATGTTTGAGCAGGGCAGGCTGAGTGGGTATATTGATCAGATTGACCGGCTCATCTTCTTTGAGGGCGAGGCCAGCGGAGAGCGGAAAACGGGGCAGTCGGAGCGCGTGGTGGGTAAGGAGCTGAGAAAGTGGGATGCGAATGTGCAAGGGTTGGCGGAGGAGGTGGAGAAGGTCACGACGATGATTCAGACGCAATATCCAGTGAGTCTTGCCGTGTTCTCTTGCTCTATGATTGGGCTAACTGTCGTGCAGGAGTTCTACGCAGCGCAGACGGTGCATTGAGAGATTGCGTGTCCAATTATTGACTTTTGGCGTACAAGAGCAAGCTAAAATATGCCAACAACTCGTCGGTAACGTCATGATGGCCAGGACGTAGCAGCTATGGGGGTAGGTTAGCTGCAGATGGGATTCTCGAAGCATAGCGAACGGAGTACCACCAGACATCTGAGATTTATTGGTCTCAAGGCTGTGTATGAAGCGAACATGACCGCGCTTAGGATTGGTGAATTATAATACAGAAGCACCATTCCCATCCATGTATCAAAACAAATCTACCATGCGATGCAACCTCTCATATCCTCACATATTGTACATCCGAGAGTATACAAACTTCTTCAATGCGCTTGTCTTCTTGTCTTTTTTGGACGTTCCCATCCAACACTCTCACGGCTTCTTCTCCTTTAACGCCTCCTCATACTCCTCTAAACTCCTAACCTCCAGCTCACCTACCCTCAACACTGTATACTTGTGCTTGCTATACACATGCTTCGTGTGCCGCTGCCTCCTCTTGGTCTTCTCCATCACCCGCATAGGCTCACTCTCGACCCCCACGACCGTCGCCCGACAAGTAAACAGCCGCTCATCCAGATAATTCACAATCTTTCCGTGGTCGGCGTTGCCCTTGATTGCCTCGGGGGCTTTGAGTGTGTAGTCGCGCGAGCCGATGTGCGTCGCGCGATTGAGGCGCAAGACGTCGCCAGCTTTAACGTGCGGCATGAGGAAAGGGAGTCGCACGGTGTCGCCGGAGGTGAGGAGGTAGGGGCGCCCGTGGATGTGCGCGGTTATGTAGTGTGCGGGTTGGGAGTGGAGGAGAGGAAGCAGCGTTCGTATGGAGGGGGTGAGGTATTGGGAGACGATGTCTTGTCGGGAGTTGGGCGATGCGGGTATCGTTGATGATGGTGACGATTGTGGTAATGAAGGGGTCGATTCGACTTTCTGCTTGAGGTCTTGCGAGACGTGTTGGCTGGATTGGAGGAGCGGATCTGGCACGTTGCCCGTCTCGAGGGTGTGCGATACAGTCGTCAGGCCTCTTCCAAACTGGGTGGAAGGCCGTGCGTCAAGAAGCGAGCGGCGGATTGTGCGGGCGAAGAGCGCCATTGTGGGTGCGGACGGCAATGCCTTGATGCTCGTTGTCGTGGTCAGGATGTCGAGAAATCACGAAGTTTGGCGGAGCTGCAGGGATCAGACGGCGCTAGATTAGCGCTCCGAAATCTTGGCGTGCGGGACTGGGACTTTTTCGCCCGCCGCCAGCCTCTCGAAGTATTCAACATCACGATAAGAGCAAGCGCTCGCCCTTCCTATTACGCCCAGAAACTCAGAGCAGTCGCTCAGTCAGCGCCGCCATGCCTCAGAATGAGTATATGGAACGTCACAAAAAGCTCCACGGCGAGAGATTCGATGCTGCAGAGAGGAGACGCAAGCGCATTGCCCGAGAGGGTCACGAAGCCTCACAGTACTTTAGCACAGTGTTCCAGCTTGCGATCTAGCCACTGACTTTATCCCAGAAAAGCTCAAAACCTCCGTGGTCTGCGCGCGAAGCAGTATGCTGAGAAGAGGAGGAAGGAGAAGATCCAGATGAAGAAGCAGATCAAAGCCCACGAGGAACGCAATCTCAAGACTTCCGAGCCTGCCGAACCCTCCACCGAGGCCTTGCCGCAATATCTGTTGGATCGTAGCAATGACAAGAACGCCAAAGCCTTGTCCAGCGCTATCAAGAATAAGAGGAAGGAATCGGCAGCACGATTTTCGGTTCCGCTGCCGAAGGTTAAGGGTATCTCTGAGGAAGAGATGTTCAGCGTAGTGAAGACGGGCAAGAAGACAGCGAAGAAGTCTTGGAAGCGAATGATCACAAAACCCACCTTTGTCGGTCCTGGATTCACCCGTCGTCCCGTCAAATATGAACGTTTCATTCGGCCAATGGGTCTCAGGTACAAGAAAGCCAACGTCACTCATCCTGAATTGGGCGTTACGGTGCAGCTACCGATTATCTCTGTCAAGAAAAACCCACAGAACCCGCTTTATACTCAGTTGGGCGTCCTGACTAAAGGTAAATACCCGAGTGCTCTATTGCTTGACGAGACTGACAATCAATAGGAACGGTCATCGAGGTCAACGTGAGTGAGTTGGGTCTTGTCACGGCGGGAGGAAAGGTCGTCTGGGGTCGTTACGCTCAGGTCACTAACAACCCTGAAAATGATGGATGCCTCAACGCTGTACTTTTGGTCTAAGCACGTAGGTCGCACACGCGACAATGCATCTTTACGGCGTTCGGGTACCAAAATCGACTAGGCGTTGGGGGACTGAGAACCTTGAAACTATAGGACATGCGCCAGATGGGCAACAAGAGGCATGGATGACTTTGACAGCATCAGGACGAGGATGAACGATACCACATAGATAGGAATTTCGAAGACTCAACCGGTCAGATCAGCGGTTCTGAGCGATCTCCAGGCGCCTGTGTCCGCATAATCATAGAACGGGGCGAGAATCTGTGATGAATCATTCATCCACAACGCGAAGCTATTCCCGTCTCAGCACCCCGGCGACTTCCCATTTCTATATTCCCACAACCTCGAGAAATATTTCACTTTCGCCTTCGTCATCTCCTTCCGTCTTACTGACTCTGCCTGGCCCTCCCCATCACCCAACAAGACACCCACGCTCCCCTCCGTGACATTATCCTCGCCCCCCTCTCTTAGGATATCGACCCGCGTCTCCATGAATTCATTATCCTCCTCCACCCTCATATCCTTATCCAGCGGAAACATAGCATTCAAGTAATGCTGGTTCAACAGGTGCCCCGTCCCAGGTCGCATAAACACGCGGCCTGCGTACCGATTTTTGAGGCGCGAGAAATACAGGACGCCCCAGCAGGCGACGAATTCGCCGGTTGAGGCGTAGTGTTCGATGTGGCGGACTGCGTATGAGTTTGGAGCTGATATTGCGGTATTTGGAGAAACGTCCCCATTTGTAGTGATGTGGAGGGCGTTTGAGTTCCCGTTCACAACAGCTTGTGCTGAACCCTGTGATGGGTCGTGACGCGGTGGGCTGTTGAAGTGGTTTGCAGCGCTGCCAAAGGTGTAGATTTCGAGTTTGGAGAGGGTGTCGTGGGGGACTGTGGGGTATCAGTTTCACAGCTTTGACGGTGATAAATTGGCGAAACGAGAAGAGGGAACGATGATTGGGGAGGACGTACGTTCAGTCAACAGCCAATCCAGTATCAAGCTCCCCTCAATGCCGCCCTGGCTGTGCAGTATCAGAACCACTTTCTTGTTCTTCTCCTCCTTGAGGAGGCTGGCTTTGATGGTAACGTACGAGCGCCGGATGTCGGTGGTGGCATAGAGAAAGTCGCGCTCGAGGATGCATTGGAGGAGGTCGAAGATAAGACCATAAGTACGATTATGAACACCGGTTATGGGCCGGCGGAAGGTGAGGGCTAGGCGGTTGAGGTTCGATTGAAGCCAGTGCGAGCCGACTGAGACGCCGTTGAGGTAGATCCAACATTCTTCTTCATGCTTCTTCTCGTCCTCTCCGAGATTTACGGTGCTGTGCAAAACGTCGACCTTGCCGTTTAAAAGGAAAGCTACCGATGCAGTCACAGCGTAGACAGCGGCGAGATACAGCCCTGCCGCCCACAGAGGCAAAACGACGAGGAAGGGTAGACTCAGTAAGAACAGCGATTGGAATAATAACAGGAAAGCGTGAAGGAGTAGACAGTAAATGTTTGGCAGAGAAGGATACAGTTCGTCAAGCGCCCTGCCCTTCCATTGTGTCACAGGGCTGAGAACTCCTGGTATTGACCACGTGAGGCTGACGAAGAGATTGAGGTCAGCGATAAAGAGAAGAAAGGGTGATCCCGTATAAGGGAGCGGTCCGTGTGAGTGGGTGCGAGGATTGATGGATTGCGGTGGAATGAGATCCACCGCCATATTTACAAGGCTGGTAACGACAAGTAGAGTGAGAATGTTAGTCTGCGATACCAGTGAGATGGAAAGAAAGGTGGGGACATGTTATACGAAGCCATGCGAGATGCAGCATGTGAACAGGCGGAGAGGCTGAAACTAGGCGGTGGAATGTGGATGGGAACCTAAAGTGTCTGTAGGTGTGGCTGGCTAGGAGCTTGTATAGCGTTCGCTACCATAGTTAAATTAGGAAATGATGCTAGACAGCTGAGAAGACCCTGTGAGGATCTGACGTGCGCTCACTTTACCCTGTGGCTGAGTTGATGATGTGTGGTTACACGGAAGGTTTGCCTGATCATGCGTGCGATCATCGTTCAGAGAGAGTTCTAACGGAGTACCTTATCCCTATACCCGAGGCTTGAAAATTGTCAAGATTCGACGATATGGGGTAAATTCGATTTTAAGGTTTCCGGATGTCAAGGTACGCGTCGCGCGTGGAACGTGGAGGTTTCGCTCGCACATGCAGGGTCCCAGGGGTCAGGTGGCAGCTGTCAAGAACGTCACCATGCATGTGACCACAGAAACCTTGATCAATGTTCACACGACGTTCACTATGTAGATCCCAATGCCACTCGCCTCTTAGCATTTTGATAGCCAAGAGGTCTCTAGTATGTTACAAATCCTTGTTGAGCGTGTCGAAAGTCACCTTCTCACTGCTTTTTTTGAATGCTTCTATCATGCCTATCTCTGACCCCTCAAATCTTTGCCTTCTCTTTGCCTTCCCTACTACTCTCCATTAGCCCTTCAACCACCTCTCTCCACATCCCCGCCATTTCAGAACTAATGGCACTCTCATCGTAGCTCACCCCAAACCTCACCCTCCCCTCCGCATCCGTACTACTTCCCACTAAGAACTCATCGTCCCTTGCCCTGACACCCTGTTCGAAACTCCAAAAGTCTGCTGCAAAATCCTTCTCTTCAGGGCCGTTACCAACAACACTCAGGTCATACGTCCCAGCTGCAAGCCAATGCGCCGTGCGTCCAATAGAAGACACACCACACGTCGCTCTGAATTGGAAGGCTGGAGGAAGAAGTTCGCCATGCGGATTGACTCTCCACTTCATATCATCTGGCAGTTTTGCATCCGACCGTTCAATGGCACTTAGGTACGCATTGGCAAGCAGTCGAGCCGGGTTATGTGGATCGAAACCGCCTTGCCGATCCGTACTCTTGCCCTTCGCGCGTTTCTGATACATGCGCAACTCGCGATTCGCATGACTTGCGATGAGCTTGAAGCGGCCTTCGATCGGGAGGGAGGAAGGCAAGAAGGGCATGACGATGCCTTCTGAGAATGCCAACATGCACGAGTCAGCTGGGGTATTCCAGCCGAAGAAGGCGCGTGGGTTTAATGGAAACCCGGATGCGAAGGGAAGTCGCTTGTCGTCGGGTATATTGGGGAAGCGCTCTTCGTGGATAGTCATCATGGCGAGGCCTGCCAGTGCAAAGCACCCGGCGCCGATGCTTACGTGAATAGATCGACAGAGATCCATCATGCGCTTTGATGCACGAGGGGAGAGGCTTGCAACGATGAGACCTGAATTAAGGGGAGGCTTTGAGGCCTCGGAGTAGTCGAAGATCTTAGAGAAGTGTGGCGGGAAGGTTATTGCCTCTTCTCGTTCTTCTCTCCTGAGCGGGTTGGTGATGGATTGGGGAGTGGTTTTTCGCAAATGTCGCAGGACGCGTATGATGGCCCAAAACCATCTTTCCCTTGCTTTGTTGCCCGCCACCCGTGGGTACAAGTCTTCTTGTGCAGGTGGTAGCCTCTTTTCTATCTCGTCCTCCTGTCTGCCTATATCTATCTCGCTTTCCAGGTTTTTCTCCGACAAGTTCAGTATGCGAAGGAAATCGCTGAACCAGTTGTACGCAGATAGGCCATCCGATATTTGGTGACCCATCACAATCAAGAATCGTACTTCGAAGCTCCCATCAGGCCTCTTGACCGAAGGCAGCACATGAAGTTTCGACATGCACGTGTCAGGCTCAACGATACGCCCGACATTGAAGGCGTGTTGATGCATCTCGGTCCCGTCAACCTTGGCGTAGTAGTCCTCCACCCATATTACATTCCGCATCACATCTTGAAGCACCTCGTCGATGCTGCCGTGCAGATCAACAACAAACTTTCGCTGTCTTTCTGCTTCGTTAAACATCGTCCGGCTCATAAGCATAACATGGCGCAGTCGGAGATTCGCCCATGCAAACGCGATTCTCCGTCTGAAAGCTTCTTTCGAAAGCCTATGTTTGACGCGCACAGACAAAAGCGCCGTCATGTCTGCGCGACCGCCGAAGTATCTACACGTAGACACATCAGTCTAGACCTTGCACGTTCCGATTCGAAGACTGACCGGCCATCTGTATCGAAGGATGTTTCCACCAGTCCAATAGGACGTTCGAAACTTGCATGTCCATGGTGCTCGATTCTCTTCCAGGCATAGTATCCATTGCCATAGCGATTGAGCCAATGCTCGCCTTCTCTTGCCATTGCGAGACGTGTTGTACGGTAAGACTAGTGCAGCTGTCAAAATTGTGGAGGAGGCGAAATGTACGAGTCATTTCTAAACCATCGCGGATCTGCGCCCTAAGCCCCAACGGGTATACCGGTACTGCCCGCGCACTACTTTAGCACAATATCTCCTCCCCTAATATATGAAACCATGTTTGAAATGTCAATAAAACAGTACAATGCCTGAGTATGCCATTTTTTTGTATCGCAACGAGATGCCAAGCTGCAATGACATCTATAAGCTTGCTGTAGGATGTTACACTAATGTAGGTGAGTCTCAAAACTTCTGATAAGATTAGTCCATATACATCACAGAACTAGCCTAAACGGCTATTCGGAGTGGCTCTGGCCGCGATAGCAGTAGTCATGCTGCGAGATACGAGAATCCTTCGTTATGCCACTAATTCGTCGAGCTTGCAGACAGATTTCAAAGCTTGTAAGTCCATCCATGTGGCGTCCCCTTGTGCATGCTCTTCAAGTCTTTGGACTGCATGTGGCATTATATGTACTTCATGTGTCCTATTCAGACCTGACACTGCCATCATCGACTCCTCGATCTCGGTTTGGGGACGAGAAACACGGCACGCTATTAAAGCATACATCGCCCCATCAGAAGCTCATGTACTTGCTCAAGAATCATATTCACTCGAGCTCATACCGACAAAAATTCCACCGCTATTTCAGCCTACCGCAAGGCCAGTTTCAGCGTCTCGAATGTCGACCTTAAGGTCTTCCCGGCCTCCGATGAGCAGCCGTTCTACGAGCCTAGACCTGGTGACGTGGTAGAATTTAGCACTACGCGTGGAACCGCGTCGGAAAATCGACGGATCATACCAATAGTGAGAAGGTAGCGTGAGACTTGTGAGGACGGTGATAAGTCGGAGGTTCGGAAAACTCGTGGTAAGCGGAGGTTGCGTGCAGAACGCCAAACGACGAACTGGAAGGGACCATCGGGTAATCACGAGCTGAACTCGCTGCACGGCTTCGCGTTGGCCTTGCTGAAGCGAGCTGGCGAAGCGTGCCAGTGAATCACCCCCGCAGTACTCGAACGTGTTCTCAGCGTAGACTATTGTACGTGTTTCGTTGTAGATTTGTCGGCACACTAGGAGGAGGTCCAGATGAGGCGGGGAATTCGTCCCCCTAAAGAGGAGACGACCTGTCCGGATGTGAAGTGGCTGATTGCTGACCAACACCAAGCCAAAGATCTTGTTCCGAAGTTCAGCTGGCAGTCGCAGAAGAGGCGAACTAGTGGCGTTGTTCCTTGCCCTTGAGGCAACCTGTTAGCTCGCATGCTTCTTCTCGTTTTCAGCAGTGAGTAACTTACAATTCCACACGGCGATTCGGGGTCTTGAGAAGGCACAGGAGACCATCCGCTCGAAGAGCTACCTGCTTCTTCTTTTGCACTCGTGTGCCCCACTTGACGATGCCATGTGGCGGGACCACCTGTTTAGGGTGCGGACGCAAGCCGGATCGCGGCATGTCTGAGAGCAAAGTGTAATGACACTATTGGGAGAGTGGTCAGTCGGTGAGCTTGTATAGCGATGCAGACGTGCTTACACGTCTCAGTACTAGGCGACCTCGAGTTAGCAAACATAGACCAGGCAGGCAGCAATCATACTAACCTCGAACTGAAGGCTGCGGCCAGACTGTGAAGGGTTGGCAGTGACCTTGATGGCCTCGAGGCAGAAGACGTCGAGGTAGAACACTGGGTGATCGAGCATTTGGTGCCGCGGCGACAGACTTTATATACCATAGGTACCTGAGTGTCGAGAGAAACCTGACGCTTTGGCGCTTCCCAACGAGGCTATGGCTCATGTGCGATTGCTGCCATGGCGACGCCATTGACATGAAAAACTTTCTTAACTTCCCGACCAGTGTTTGTTGTTACTGTATTAGCTAGTGATGGTCTCGGCCGAAAACCACTTTTCACGGATCGCCCTCAGAAAAGTTTAGATATAGCTAGAATTCTTCAGCATACCCTTGTAGGATTGATTTTTGACATTGTCAAGGTGCTGGGCAACTCCTGTGAAGCTCGCGGAGAACTAGATCGTGGCATCTTTCAACTCTACAAATTGGGAATAGGCGTCATTATCAGGTGATGATTAGAGTGCTGTAAGTTTGGAGCCGCGAACTCAAGGGAATGCTGATATCTGCTACAGATAGTATTTGCATGGACCTCAAAAGCCTTTAGCGCAACGTCTAAACTCTGTCAGACTCTTCAATTTATAGATTCAGAGGGTAAGTGTTCCATTGTTCCGCGTTCTAATATCGACTTTTGGCGCTAGAGCAATATTCGAGCGTGCCCTGTGGATGTTATGGATGCTTGTCGAGCACTGCTTGTCTCTCTGCGCATGACTCAACTTGAAAACAAATCCATCTATGCAAACAGTGCGTGTATCTGTGACTGTGACCCATGATCTGAGCTGGAGAAGACGATTGGCTTCTCTGCAGTATATTGAGAATGCAATTCAAAGCCACAGCAAACCGAACCACCTCGGATATAAATACGGCATGGCGTCCTACTGAGGCCAGACCACACCATCAGAACGCGCCTACATAATGGCAGACAACGACCCAACCGCAGCCAACAAGCCAGAGCATCCCGGCTTTCTCAAACAGTCATGGACCATCATCAAGAACTTTTTCAGTAAACTTTTCAGCAGAAGGAAAACCGAGCAATCTGAACGATCTGAATCATCCTCAACTTCGATTGGGGAGGAGCGGTCGGGATTCTATGACTCTATTTATGGCTATGAGTCTGATGACATATAGGGGTGATGGTGGGCATTCGGGAAATGACGGTTGTTGCTCAGGATCTGTGCTTCGGATCTACGACAAATCAAGACCCCAGATGTGAGATCTACGAGCAGGCATGATGATGGTGCTGAGGTGGTGTTGAAGTACAAGCCAGAAATCGGGGTGCTGCAATGCCCATGCTGGAATATTTCAGATTACAAGAGCTTTGCATGAGGTACTATCAAATGGAGGCAAATAGTATGGAACAGTAGTGGAAACGCATAGCCATTTTACATCTGCATGTGACCGGAGCAAACGCGTGAGCAAGACTGTAGTGCTTCATTTGCAATGTATAAGTAGTGCATATTTGTCTCGTCGGCGCGGATAGGCGCGACACCCTGACCTGTGCATAACAGTCCGATGAATCATCCACCGTCTCCTCGTGATCAAAGCACACCTGCTTCTAAGCCAATATCCGTTGATCGCGAATCTGTGGAGCGTTTTCTCGAAAAATGTCCGTTCGTCATCAGGGGAATTGGAAAGGGTTTGATGAACCTCCTCGGACTGCGAACAGACAAGTCAAAGCAGTCTCGCAATGTACTGAGGAAGCGGAACACGAGGGAAAACACCGCAAACAGATGTTCTCAACGACTCCCGCCGCTTGGAGAGGAGGCAGTGCATGGAAACGAAAATGGGGAAACTGGGGCTAATATTCCAAGAAGTGAGTCTGAGCAACGAGAAGACGCCTTACGCTCGCCTAGTACACAGGACGAAGACACAATCACACCAGCTGATATAACCTACCATATTCCCACCAGACTCTCGCCTGTACCGGAACAGGACAGCCCGGTTAAGACGAAGAACGTGCACAGGCCGTTTTCTCCAACGCCCAGGAAAGCTTCGCAGGGATATAGCATAGGAGATGTAGACGCGATAACCCCGGCGCCGTTGCCGACTGTGTACAAGCCTAGCCTGCTCTCGCCTGTGCAAGAGCAGGAAACCTCCATCAAAACATATGACTCAGAGAGCTCTTCGTCTCAGTCAACCCCTAACAGGGCTTCGCGACTGCGTAGAGCAGGTGGTGGAGGGCATATCTCACCCGTCAAACCTAGTCTCACTAGTTCCCCGCCACTACCGGAAAGTCCTGGTAAAGGGAACGCGGGTGAAGAAAAAGTAGAAGAGGTGGATAATGTCGGCACGCAGGTCTCTACTGGTCCGGGTGCGTACAATGTCGACACTATCAGGGGGGATCCGCGAAAGAGTTTCGTTATGGAGAGGAGGAGCGTTTTTGAGGCGATGAGTGCTGGAGGAGAACGGGAACAAGGTGACAGTGCTGTAGCAACGCGAGGAATAAGTAAGATATTCAGGCCGGGAACATCATGAGATGCGATAGGTTAGATATGCCGATTGTGGCCTTGTGGTTCGGCAGAGGAATCTCTAGGATCGAAAGAACGGACAGGCGCGACAGCGGGGTAGCAGGCTACGATTCAGTATTGTTCGATTCCCGTGATATACATTTAATCGGGGCATTGCTCTCAGTTATTCCCCTCTTCTTGGAAGTACCCCGGAGCACAGCCATCAAACACGTGGCCCCGTCCTTCACTCTCACCTTCACCCACGTCCCTTCTCCAAACCCACCCCACCCCACCCCTTCACGCCTTCCTTTCCCCAAGCTCTACCTACTCACACACGTTATTCTACAACCTAAGCACCATGTCCGACCGCAACCCCTCCCCCTTCCGCCACGCCCTCAGCAGATCCAAATCCTTCCTCTCCTCCATCAAACTCCCGTCGAAACGCAAGAACACCTCACCCTCCAGCGATGATAACGCCATCATACACGAAACCGTCGGTGGCGACACAACCAGCACAAACCCCAACTACACCCGCCGCATGCGCGTCATCGCCCCCACCGAGCTCGCGGAGAACCCGCTCAACCTGGGCGAAAACGGCTGGGGCGCGCAGTCCTGGACGCGTGCGAGGCGAGAGGCGCGACAGAAGGAGGAGCTGGAGGAGCTGTGGAGTGAGATGGGGAGTGAGGGTAGGAGGTCAGGTGCAGAGGGCCAGAGTCAGACTCGGGAGCGTGTTTCGGATGCACGAGTACTACTGGGGCAGGCGCAAGCAGTGCGGGAACCGAAGGAGGGCCAGCAAGAAAGCAGGAGCACGCGGGGAAGTGTGGACGATGGAGGAGAGAGGAAAAGCGGGAGTCCGGCGCAGTATATGAGGGCGCTGCCGTTTAGAGTGGGTGGGCCGAGGGAGATGCCTTTGCCTTCAGGTTCTACGCGTACACCGGACGCAGGGGCAGGAGCGTCGCCGATAAAAGCAAAGGAGCAGCGGGCGAGAGTCAGCGGTCCATACCTCTCTTCAGAAAGCGGCGCGGAAGTAGAAGCACGTCTGGCAGCTCGTGCAAAGCCGCTGCGGACAAGAGTCGCGGGCCCGAGACCGAATGATGTGCAGGGGAGGAGTGGCACTTATACGTCCCAGGGGGTGCGCGTTACGCCGGGGAGCTATGGCGATAGGGAGAGGGAGGAGTATCTTGCGCGGATTGCGCGTGGGAGTAGTGGGTCGGAGAGATGAAGGGGAGGTGTGAGACGAGGGGTACGTTGTCTTGGTCTGAATACCGTATGGGCGGCGCGTGTGGTAGGGATTGAAATAAATCAAGATCTTACGTTCGGGTGTAATGGAGTGGAAACCTGGCCTGGTTGAAGAGACAAGATCCTAGCCGTCGTTCGCTCTTCGCTTATCTCCGTACACCCACACTACGTCGATCTCCCGCACGTTACGCTGCAAGTCACCACGGAAGGATCCTGCCCTTCTCCACCCACCCTCGATGTTATAAGGCGCGGTAATGCAAATCTGACTGTGGCTAATCGTCTCTCCTACCCACCACCAAGCTCAACTATGCCCCCTCGAAAAAATTACCGCCACCGTCCCATCACCGCCGCCACCATTCTCGGGACTCTCTGCCTCATCCTTCCCATACTATCTTTCGTCCATCTGTACATCCATGTCGGTACCCTCTGGCCCTTCATCTACACATGCGGTCTAAGCGCGGTGACGTTTGTGCTGTACGGGTACGACAAGCTTCAAGCGCGCAATAATCAATGGCGCGTCAAGGAGACGACGCTGCATTTGTGGGCTTTACTAGGCGGGTGGCCGGGTGCTATGGTGGGTATGCATTACTTCCAGCACAAGACGAGGAAGAGGGCGTTTTTGGTAGTGTTTTGGGGGATCGTCGTTGTGTGGGAGGGGTTTTGGTGGGTTGTCTGGAGGGCAAATCTCAAGTTGATGGGGTACCGGTATTAGTACCGGCATACGGTTGAAGAATGAGCTCAAGAATAAGAACGTGTTACTGTGCGTCGCCAGGTCATGCAGTAGTAGGTGTCATGGCGTTACTATAACTCCCATGCAGTCGTGTGTATCATGATGCTGCCCTCAACTCTCAAGCCTTCCATCCTTGAGTTCACTCCTGCGCCGTTGTATATCCGTCAGCAACCTCCTTCGCCTTCATCAGTGGCTTAGACTCCTTCACTTCTCCCGCCCTCTTCGCTGCCTCCTCTTTCGCATTCCTCGCCATGATTGACACGCGTTCAAACAGGATCTTGGAGAAATCCTCTACGCTGTCCCACGCTTGGCTTGCGGCTCGTCCTACATCACACACTCAGATTAGCGACCAGTGAATGGACTCGTCAGAGAATCCGCAGTTTCACCAGTGGCTTCTCCAAGAGGGTTGTTTGCGATGCCGCCAACGGCATTGCCGAGACCCTTCTTGAGCTGATTGACGTCTTCTTGGTCGGAGGCGGGGATCTTGGAAATTTGGTCTGCGGGGTGGTTAGCGGCTTGTGCTGAGGCTGTGTTGCAGCGGGATGCGGGATGTAGCGCGGAGGGTGCTCCTGTGGGGTGGAAAGGCTTGTGCTTACCCTTGGCCATGTAGGAGAGCTTGTTTTCACCCATGGTTTTGAGGGCAGATCGTTCGAGCTTGCGCTTGAGTTCCGGCGGGATGCCGAACAGGTAGACAGCGAGGGCGAGGACACCAACGATGCCCGCGAGAACGGTGAAGGTTTGAGCAGCGGTCATCGTGTATGACTA
The DNA here is from genome assembly GCA_022419385.1 of Paraconiothyrium sp. Pb-2020. Classification (NCBI taxonomy): domain Eukaryota; kingdom Fungi; phylum Ascomycota; class Dothideomycetes; order Pleosporales; family Didymosphaeriaceae; genus Paraconiothyrium; species Paraconiothyrium sp. Pb-2020. The sequence goes on from JAJUBI010000008.1 coordinate 1,992,073, forward strand.
GATTGGTTCGGTCGAAAAGATCAAAGTTTAGGATGCAGTTGTGTCAGGATGGTCGTTCGGAAAGAGGAATGATAGGCGTTGTGGTGGGACGCGTAGATTTATGTGAGGTGTGGCAGGGGCATGACATCATTGCTCTGCGAGTGACACAACATGCGAAGGCAAGCTTGCAGCGCGCTTGCTTTTCAGGGTCCACCGTTCCAGATCCACTTGGCTTGCGAGTGAACAGATCCGGGCATTTTGTCGCACATTGATGTTGGGACGAGCGCTAAGCCGTAACTCGCAAAACGTACACAATCTGACAGGACGCAGGGTGTTTGCTCCTGTGGCTTTGGTGGTCAAAGGGAGCAAGCCTTCACGCATGCCAGCGTCGACACTGCGGCCGCGATGCGGATTTTGCATCCTGAGGCAGCTCACATCAGAGCTCATTGCCACATCGATAGCAAGTCCGTACCCGTCGATGCCTGGCTTGATGTGAAGGGTGGTGAAAGCGTGCACATGTTCAGGCGCTAATTATCAGCTGCTCAGCCTCAGGAAACCGCAAGGCGGCCCCCACCAGCAAGAACGCCTAGCCGCGCCCCTCGACTAGGCCATTAATTCGGAGAGCTGACAGCTGCATTGGACCTCCTCACTATCGCATCTACACGCACCTACGTTCCCTCCGTCCACTTCCACATACATCGTTTTTCCTACGGTCCCGTATCTACCGCACGTTGGAATCGCTGGCCTACCCCTCCTCCAGAACCCCGCCAAAGCCTCCGCCGTGCCAAACAGGCGCCTTTATCCAATCTCCATCCTCGAGCACAGCGCAGCAGGGCGCTGCGAGCGACACCTGTAACTATGAGTTGTGCGCCCTCTCTTTGCGTTTTTGCTCTACGTTGAATTGTCGCTAACGTATTGTTTCAGTGACCAACATGCTGAACAAGCTGCACGGCCAGCCCGACAGCTATGACCGCAAGTTCGTGCCCCGCTCGTATGTTTTCAGGCAGCTCGAATGCTAAACAACATCCGCCAGATCTCGCTACCGCTTCGGAAAGACACTGGGCGCTGGTACTTATGGTATCGTCAGAGAGGCTGACTGCCCCGAGGGCAAGGTTGCTGTCAAGATCATCCTGAAGAAGAATGTGCGCGGAAACGAGCAGATGGTATACGACGAGTTAGAGATGCTTCAGCGCATGCACCACCCGCACATTGTCAAGTTCCACGATTGGTTCGAGTCGAGGGTGAGGACATTTACGGTATAGACAAGAGGCAGAGCTGACGCGGCCAGGACAAATACTACATCGTGACCCAATTGGCCACGGGCGGCGAACTATTCGACCGCATCTGCGAGAAGGGAAAGTTTACAGAGAAAGATGCCGCAGAGACTATTCGACAAGTACTCGATGCTGTCAACTATCTTCACCACAACAATGTCGTTCACAGGGGTATGTATCTGCTCACGCATGCGATGTTTCTGCTAAAGTGCGTCCAGATCTCAAGCCGGAGAACCTACTCTACCTCTCACAAGAACCCAACTCCTCACTCGTGCTCGCCGACTTCGGTATCGCCAAAATGCTCGACTCCAAGAACGAGGTTCTTACCACCATGGCTGGCTCGTTCGGCTACGCAGCACCGGAGGTGATGCTGAAGAAGGGACACGGCAAGCCGGTAGATATGTGGTCCATGGGTGTCATCACCTACACCCTGCTCTGCGGATACTCTCCATTCCGGTCTGAGAATTTGGCCGACCTGATCGAAGAGTGCAAGAACGGACGCGTGGTGTTCCATGAACGCTACTGGAAAGACGTCAGCAAGGACGCGAAGGAGTTCATTTCCTACCTGCTGCAGCCAGATCCGGCCAAACGACCCACGAGCGAGGTATGTGTACAACCCTGCGGGATAGGTTTTGACGGCTAACATGTGCACAGGATGCTCTCAATCACATCTGGGTCAGTGGAAAGACTGCTTCCGATCACAACTTGCTGCCCGAGATCCGCGCCTACGTTGCCAAGGCACGACTCAGGCGCGGTATCGAGCTGGTGAAGCTAGCCAACCGTATCGAAGCTCTGAAGATGCAAGAAGACGAAGAGGAAGGTGTGCCCGGCGAAGCAGACGTACCTGCAAACGCGACCGAGGCGGCGGGTGAGGCGTTAGCGGCACACACGGAAGGCAAAGGTCTGACGACAACAGAGGCTGCAGCGCCTGGCTCAAGCACGGGCAAAGGCCCTGGACGCTTGAGCAGGTTGGCCAAGGGAGCCATCTTCCGCGAAGTAGTGCTTGCCAAGGTCCGCGAGATGAAGGAGACAGAAAAGCAGAAGGAGTTCGAGAAGCAGGCGACGGAAGCCAAGGCCTCCAAGAAGGCCTAAGCCGTATCCGACCAGCTTGCCTTTTCGCGTGTTCATGGTAGTCTAGATATTCCAGGGTTTGCAGCTTCTTTGGTCCGCTTTTCATGGTAGGATACCCTGGTTCGCAGTTGCCAGGGCGGTATTTACAATATGAATCTTGTGAATGAACCATGTATTGCCAGACGCAACTGCACGGGTCTTCCAAATGATATCGAATGAATGATTGTGGTAGAGTGAAGCATCCATGGGTCAAGGCTGGGTCACGTGCACTAGGGGCGGCAGGGGCCGCACGCGAGCCGGGGTCTTGTTCGCAGTCGCGTCTGCAGCGAGTTGCCCAGTGTCCAACTGCACACCGCGCTGCACCCGCCCCGAACCTGTTGCTGCAGGTATTGTTTGCTGAAACCCACTCAGAGACCCTACGCGACGGCGAATTTGCGCCATGGAAAGCGCTTCGAAGCGGAAAGCAGGTGGTGCTGCGGCGCCTGATAGCGAGGGCCGACCGTCGAAGCGCCAGAAAGTACCGGTACGTGCACATCGGGTGGTGATTGCAGCATTTTCGGGGGGTGCGAGGACCAGAAGACGGGCTTGCGACAATTTGCGATGCGCGCGATGCGGGAGCGCTGTGGAGGGAGCGCGCGACGGCCTGGTTCGAACCGCGACCTACCCTACACCACCCCTCGTCGCCCGCAACACCGCGCGCCCCGCCGCAATGCGCGCAGACAATGCTGGGCCAAAGATGGCCAGGAGAGATGCAATGGACAATGCTGACGATGGCTGCGTGTGTATAGGCCACTCCCACGGCGAAGGCCGATGCAGAGACACCAGAATCCACGACGACCATGGGCTTGAAGTTCCTCGAGAGCTTGAAGCAGGCAAAGGACAAGACGTGAGTGCCTGGTCGCGGCATGCGCTAGCCGCGCGCCCCGGCTGCCAGAAACCCAAAGACATCGTTACTGACCAGCACCAGTGGCCGTCCCATCTCAGTGCACTTCCTCTCCCTCCCTGACAAGGTATGCCCCCAGGCGCGCTCCCCGCGATAGCCCCGCTAACCAGCCGCGCGCAGAACGAGCTTCCCGAATACTACGACGTGATCAAGCTACCCATTTCGATTGAGACTATCGAGGTACGCATTTGCCGTCACATGTCTCACGTCACTGCGCCCCTGCCCCCGCCCATGAGATGCACCAGGCCCCTCGAGCACACCGAGACACACATTCAAGACAGGACATAGGATGAAGGCTAACAGCCGAATAGGAAAGGCTCAACCGCGGTGGATACACCAGTCTTGCGCAGGTCGAGAGCGATTGCAAGCGCCTCGTGAACAACGCGAAATCCTACAATGACAGGAAGTCTGCCATATACGAAGATGCCGAGCGTCTGCGCAAAACAGCCTCCAATTGGATGGTCAAGCACAACCCAGCATACCGAAAAGAAGGCTACCAAGCTGTAGCAACGCCCATTCCCGGCGAGGAGCCCGTGCCATACGGCAAGCCGATCCCACGCGTCCATACTGCGACTCCGAAGGCGACCCCCTCCACCCCGGATTCTTCTTCTACAGATAGACCGCGACGAGCAGCTGCAGTCGCCGCCACGCAAGCGGTCACTCCAGTGCCGTCTAAGCTGCGACAGTCGGCTTCCGCTGCACCTGAAGACGGGGACAGTACAGACTTCAATGGAAAGAGCTTCCAGCAAGCACAGGAGCAGATTGTCAATGGTCTGATAAATTACGTGGAACCCGCGAGCGGACTGCAGATCTTCCAACCTTTTGTTAACCTGCCGAGCCGGGCCTTGAAGGATTACTATCAGCTGATCAAGGACCCTGTCTCATTATCCGGGGTGCAGAAGAAGGTCCGCGGTGTCATCGGCCGTAACGCCCCCACTGGGCACACTGAATTGAAGAGCTGGGATGCGTTCGAGCAAATGACAAGCTTGATCTGGAAGAACGCCCGTGACTACAACGAGGACGGCAGCGACCTGTACAACCTGTCACTTGAGCTAGAGGAAATGTTCAACCAGCGACTTGCAGCGGCCAAGTCGAAAGTGGAAGAGCCTCCACAGCCAAAACTCAGACTCAACATGTCTACTGCAGCACCCTCTCCAGCCCCACAGCCAAAGCAAGCACTGAAGCTTAAGCTGCGGCAAAGTCCCGTGTCGGATCCAAATACCCCAGCTGCACGAAGCTCCGCCACCCCAGGCGTCATAGTAGACAACGATGCACTGCTTAGGCAGCAAAGGCACGTCCTAGACAGCATGAACAATAAACGGTCGTCAAGGCCTCCTTCTGCTGGACGGACGGGAACACCAACGACCCTAAGCAATCCCTTCAGTGGACCGCGAGGCGCATCAGCGACAGTATCATCGCTACCAACGGCGCAGACTAGGACAGCCGGTTCGCCAGGCGTGAATGGCATCAAGAACGACGTGCAATCCCCTGCGCTGAATGCGATAAGGCCAGCAAGCAATGCTTCTGATAGCCAAAGCCAACGACTAAGCATACCGGCGCAGACACCACATCCAGTCATGCCTCCACCTCGTCCCGCCAGCGGCAGTCCTTTTCCCAACGGGCCGGTTGGTCAACAGGCCACAGGTTATGCCAACCCCTATGCGCCTCCCGCTCCATCGTACTACGTCCCGCCCGTAACACCGCACTTTGAGAACTTCCGCAAAGTGCCACTGAAGAGTGAGGACCCCCCTCTGCCTTCGCAATGTACAGTACTGACAACCAGCAGGCGCCGACGACGCACTCATCCCCAAGATCACACTCAACACGCACCCCGCGCTCAACCTCCCCAAACCCTGGACCGTCGAGATCCCCGCGCACAAAACCAAAACCTCGCACTCCGTCACCATACCCATCCCAACCACACACTCGTACCTCCAAATCACCCCGCACGTCCCCATCGCCCACACCAACCGCCTCTACCGCCTCTTCGTCATGGTCAACGGCAACAAGACGTTTGAGGTGAATCGCATCCCCGTCACCGCGGGCATCAACGGCGCTTCGTCGTCGCCGCAGCCGGGCATCGAGGCTGGCAAGAAGAAGGGCGAGCCTGTTTACGAGGCGAAGCTGGGCGCGGGCGTGAACCGCGTGGAGGTGGAGATTGTGGCGGAGAAAGATCGGAAGGGGGAGAGGGAGAGTGCTGTGCCGAAGGAGCAGATTGAGAGCGAGAAGTGTACTGTTTTTCTGCATTTGACGAGGTCTCTTTAGGCCGTAGGCGTCGATGTACGGCGAGGATGTGAGGCTGGAGGAAAAATCAATGGGGATGGGGATTGGCCGTGAGGGTGAAAATTTTATAGGATGGGCATACCATTTTTGGATCGGCGTTCATCGGTCAGAGGGGGTGGCATGGCATGGCATGGCATGGCATTGAGCAGTGCTTTGCTTTTTGCTATGGGCGGTAACGTGATACATTGTAGGATAGCATTCTGTCGGTGAGCTAGGGAAGAAAGTATAGTTGTCTTGTCTTATTCAGATGGCTGCATCACACTTACATGTGCAAAAAGTCGATGGGATGTAGTGAGATGGCGGGTTGTGAAGTGCAGCTGGAGATGCTTGGCTGGGGAATTGAGAGAGGGTGGAAGTGGGAAGCGAGAGGTGAGATGTGCGTTGCGAGGGTGGCTGGATGGGTGAGTGTTTAAGCTGTTAGGCGTACATCACGGAACGAGGGCGTTGTGCTAGGGGCTTTGCTGGGATGAGTTGAGACGGGAGGGTTTAGGAGTAGATTGATTTGGGTTCTCTCGAACGGGTGTGGGAATGCAGGTGGTAGTAGAGTAACTGTATGTTCGGTGAGTTTAGACTCCTGTTTTGGAGGTCTTTTGGAGGTATTTGCACACAAAATGCCAAGTCTGTTGCCTGCAACCCGGCAACTTTTCTACCTAGTTGCTCCCGCCTATACTTTCTCGTTCCATGCTTCCTACGCTAGCACCGGGGCGCCGGGCTCCCGATATCGTTTCGGTGAAGTTAATGCGGTCGAGTACCCTTATACCTAGGTAGGAGTAGCAATCGTGACAAGGAATATTTGACTGGGAGCGAAATGATCGTTCAAGATGTGACGCTGCGCTGCACGGTGTGATTGGTTGCTCATGCATGCGTGATACCTGCCTTGCAATGCATTCGAGTGCCTTGCGTGCCATGTTTCGCGGCCATTGCTACCTACCATCCTTGCCCGCCCTCTTTACCTGCCCTCCTCGCTACGCCCCTGCACTATCGGTGCTTTTCAAAAGACCGTACCAACCCACTTCCTACGTATATCAAGGCACGATTAAACAATTACAAGTATAACGAGTTATCTAGATTTACTTAGGCTAACTACCTCATTAACTTATTATACTTTGTAAGATACTATTATATTAATAAATCCCTTCTCTCCTCCTTTGAATAGCCTTCTAACCTTACTGAGCTTTGCTTATTCCCTGTATAGAGTGTCCAAGTTATAGAATATATTAAATGCCGAAGCGTAATCGTCCCCAAGCCGCTATTAAACTGAGAAGTGGTAGGTAGGCTGGTGCTGAACCAGGCCAACCTCGGCGCACGCTTTTGCGCAGTCGCACCTGGTAGTCTTTATACCAGTCTAAATTGCGTTCCTCGTTAACTACAACTTCACTCCGTTTCCGATGCTTTCTATTACCTAAGCCATACATTGACCTTCGAGCTTGATGATCTTTGATTAGCGATGCCGTTTCATTAAGCCCGCATATATTGTGGAGATGACTTGACAGCCACCACCTTGTAGTCACACTACACATTATATCATGCAGCAACCCCGCGTCCAGTAGTATCACTAGCAGAGTAGTGTTAGTCAGACCGGTCAACATCTTTTGCATCGGGTCGATGAGATGGCACTCGGCAGCCAACCAAGGGCGCCAGGTGTGACGAGGCAGGCTGGGAAATACGAGCTGAAATCGAGTTTACCCGGCGCTGACAGCTTTGAGAATACCTTTGTAACGATAAAGGATTAGCATGCTCAGCCTGGCCATCACGATACACTTTCAAAAAACTTAGCCTCCCCCATTGCAATAGAGTCGCAAGCTCTGCTACATTGAAGGTTTTCCGGTACCAAGCTCCTGGCTTCGAGAAGCTACAGTTCCGCTGCCTCCCGACATCCTCGAGTCTTTTCTGTACGTACGGCAACATGAGGTTTGGGCATGGGCGTAACAAGTCGGACCCTCCAGATCCGGTCTTCGACGAAGACCAAGATCTCAGCGAAGTCTGGCCGCAAGTTGTTCGGCAATATGAGGACACCACTAAAAAGAAATTGGATACGAGTACGACTTTCAGAAGCTTCAAGCTGCAAATCGACGCAGATATCAAAGAGTCCGCGACAAAAAGCCACCAACATGCTCGTACCGTTCTTAATAACGTCGCAACCTGTCTTGAGAAGTTTGGGAGCATCATCACACAAGGAGCAAGTTATGTCTTCGCACCCACTGCTCAATGCTGGAATGCGATAAGCTTCGTTGTCCAAGTAGTACGGGGCTTCAGCGACATGATGGACGGATTTGTCACTTTGATGGAACGCTCATCAGCTTTCCTTGGACGTCTGGTCTACTTTATGGAGCAAGAGGTCGGCAAAGACGGGTCTCACCTGCCGCGTCATCTTCGTAAGCCAGCCTACGAGATTCTTTCTCAATTTTTGAGCGTGCTTCGGTCTTCGTACAAGCTGGCTACTAGCACAAGAGAGCGGGTTAAGTCTATGGCTGGAATCGTTCTCTTCAACTCGAACGACAAGGTCGCAGAGTCACTCAAGCTTATGGAAAACCATATCGAGGGATTCACCAAGGCTGAGGTGGATGACATACTATTGGGCGTTAGAGGGCTTGCAAAGCATCTTGACCAATCTGATGAAGAAAGATCCCGCCACAAGACTGAAATCCTTGAGTATCTCCAGGCCACATACAAAGTCGGCGATCAGGTTCTAAGCGTTGCTCAACAGATGAAAACTACTTTGGACGGCCGAGCTAGCAAGGACCAACAGAAAGAGAATCTGCTCAAGATAGCAAACAGTCTGGGGCTGAAGAAGGCTGGAGATTGGGAGACTTGGAGCAAACGACACAGCGAGCTCTGCAAAACCCATGTGCAGGGGACAGGAGAATGGCTCAGTCAAGACGAGCCTACATTCATTAAATGGGCCGATCTCGATCAGCACGACGGAAAAGTGCTCTTCTTGAAAGCCGACTCCGGCTTCGGCAAAACGCATCTCTTCAACCATGTCATTACTCATCTCGAAAAGAAATGTCGGGCTGCGCGTGGACCGAATCAGACTTTTCTGGCGTACTACTACTATGGAGATGACAAAGATGACTCCTTTGAACGATGCATTGGATCTATCATCTACCAATTCGCAGCTGCAGATGTTGGATATGCTCAAGCCGTAGTTGACGAATGCGGGCGGCTCACAAGCATTACGCGAGCTCAAGATCGATGGAACAATCTCATATTAGAACTACAGCATGCCATGAGAGGGACGTACTTCATATGTATGGACGGCTTCGATGCTCGTGGCCAGCTGGACACGGCAGAGGCAATGATTTCAACTATCGCACGTCAGGTTACATCTCCAGCCGAGTCCAACGGAGTCTCTCTACGTTTCTTCATATCCGGGAACGACGACGCGCTTTCTGAAGTCTCAAAAGGGGTCAAAGGTATCCACACTGTTGTTCTTGGACAATGCAGAGACTCCGGCCAATCCATAGAACGATCTGGTGATAATCCGGATACCGAGATGCTGTCAGAACCATTGCCAAACGCAAGTGATCTGAAAGCTGTCACAATGGCACGAATCAAGAATGTTTGCAAGATCAAACCCGATCTGAAGGCAATTCTTGGTGAAGAGAATATAGAGCTTCTGCTGGAAGGCATCCGTGGAAATTACAAGAGTCTTGAGGCCAAGATAACGGAGATCAACGCTTGCGACACCAAGGGAAAGGTTCAGGACGTCATCAACAACACAAGCGTCGACATGGATATTTTTCAAAGAAACAGAGTCAAGACACTTGATACTCTTCTGAATTCACGTCAGGCGCAGGTCCCTAACGGAATTCTCGTATGGGTTGCCGGCTTGGACTTTCAACCATCGACTAAGTTTCTCGAAAGCGTTCTCTTCTTCACCTTTGGCGAAGAATTTCTCCTTGCTGACCAGATTGCTACTACCTACTCGCCTGTGCTCGTGATCGACAAGGAGCGTAGGTTAGGATTCAGAGATGGCCTCAAAGATATCCTGTCCGCGAGCGATATTCCAGGCTCCAATTCTGCATTCCTCCAGTTACGTGCCGAAGCAATCAGTGGAGCCGAAGTCAGCCTCTGTCGCCGGTTCATCAAAAATGCTTGTGACCCGACCGATTACGCCAGATTTAGGTTTGATGATTTCTTTGAGGCTATGCAACAGAAGGTTCACATCCAACTTGATGACAAAGACACTGTGAACGCTAAAATCATCAGCTATTGCGTTGATGCTCTTTTAAACAGTCGGAAAGACGGAAACCTGGAAGAATTGCGCGACTATGCTTCGACCTCGTTCTACTCACACCTCAAGATCTTGGTAGAGGCGCTCGACGATTTTGAGCCGAGCAGAAAATTCATGGCCGACATTGGAGTCAAGCTAGTTGACTTGATTTACGACCCAAAAACGATCGATACGTGGTTCCGTCAGAAGACGTTGACATGGCTGAAGTACGACTGGTTGTATCAAGAGGACTTTATCGACCCCCTAGTGAAGTTTCTGAAGAATTCGCAAGTGGCCAAAGGCTATGCAAGAGACGCAGACAAGAGTACGTGGGTTAAATCTGTTATTTCCGACACTGCAAGCAGATACTCCGTACTCGAACGTGTTGCAGCACGGTTGGCAACCCATTGGTTTAGCTGCTCGACTGGAACAACGGATAGAGACTATCTCTTGATCTCGTGCGGAATTGTAGCCAAGGTAAGTGCTCCTTGGTCGTGGCAAAGAACTGGCTGACAGCTCTGAACAGATGTCTAAGCCAGACAAACCTTTCGAGGAATGGAATCCGCCTTCTCTTGAAGAGACCAACAAGTTCATCTGCTGGGCAAAGGAGCACATAGAGATCGAAATCGACAGTTCCACCTGGGATTTTCGCGTAGGAGCCACACATAGCGTCTTTGAGCATTACCAGGCAGCCATCGATGCGTTGGAAAAGGCTGAGCAACACTCTCATATGAGCTGGGGCCTATCCTACAATCTAGCATTCGCTCATGAGAGCGAAAAGAACTATCGCAGGGCACTCAAGTATATACAAGACCTCAAATCATTCAGCAACCTATTTCTTGACACGGATGATATGTACAGGACTGCCTATTGGAAGTCGTTGCTGGCTGAAGGGAACTGTCATCGACATTGTCACGACTACGAATTGGCCGTCAAGTCCTACCAGGATCTTTTGGAGCAAGATATCGATGAAGAGTCCGGTATGAGATGGCTTCACCTAGATGCTCTTTCGGGACTCTTTGCAACCTGGACCGAGACGAAAAGCTACCAATCCATTATAGACTTTGTTCGCAGCTGGCAGAATGCGACAGCCAAAAATTTTGGTTCCACTTATTGGTTACGAATAGCAGCACATGAAGATGCTCTCCATACAAGCATCATCGTAGCTGCGAAGCATACCGGAGCCGTGGAAGAGATTATCGCTTTGTACCAGAAAGCCATCGATTACAGACCGCCGAACCTTTCCAAGGTGGATGAGCAGAGCATAGACAACTCTGCCGAAGAAACAGAACAATTGCAGTACCTCCAAGCCGTCCTTCGGTTTCACGGAAGTAGATCTCGGCATGATCAGCATCGGAGTATAGAGTGCTGGGAAGAGATCGTCCGGCGATCTGATGAGAATCCAGCGTTGTATTTCACGGCATGGAATGCTAGCTGCAGGCTGGCCTCGACTTTACTTGAAAAGGCAATCGCTGAACTCCTAACAGTCCCATCGAGCCCTTCTGAAAACTACATCAGCAGATTGGAGAAGCTCGCCAATTTGAACACCAAGGTAGTCTGTAACCTTCGTCAAGGTTATTTCGACCCTCGTCTTAGTTTGACGAGACTGTACTGCCTGAAGAAAGACCTCACTTCAGCTAAGAAGCAGGCGCGAGCTCGACTTTGCAGTGTCTTCGATAAGTGGCCTGAAGCCACAGATGACGACTCCCTTCCGCTTCGTTTCTCAAATCTGGCCCAGACATTGACCGTGCTCGACAAAGACGCTGATGCTGTTGCAGCGTGGCAAGCAATCAAGCCGTATCAACTGTTACATGCCTCGATAGCAGAAGCAGACGTTCCAGGTACTGGGGAGCTTACACAGTCAAGCTCTGGAGTGCCTCCCACAAATGGTGCACCAGCGACTTCTGACAACACGCCCGAAGATGACTCGGACGTATCCTCCTCAGCCACGACTACGTCCAAGGCGTACATATCAAATTACATCTGCGATGGACGTTGTGGAACAGAATGGAATGACGTGCTAGCTGACTGTTGGGTGTGTAAGCACTGTCTCTGCGTACAATTTTGCGCAGGATGTTACAAGAAGCTTTTGGTCGACGACCTGCACTCTCTCATCTGTAACAAGGATCACAAAATGCTCTTTCTACCGCCATTTGACTGGAAGGCGTGGCGCACTATGCCGGCAGATATGATGACTGTGGGCAAGCAGCTAGTCCCTCGCCTGGAATGGGTAGACAAGATTTGCAAAGAGTATGATGTACAACAGGCACAGATTGATCTCATCAAGATGGAGAAGGCTAGGGAACTGAAAGCTGCGAGTGTTATTGCGGTGCGATGGCGCAATAGGTTGCTGAAAATCAGGGCCAAGAAACCGTCCACATCACCTACACTTCGTCGAGCCAAGACAGTCGGGTAGATGGCTTGTGCGATATCAGCTTGCATTGTTGATCACGAAGGATCGCGGCAGATTTACTTGCAGTAGGCTGAAAGCCTAGCGGTGAATCGCTGAAGGTCACCCACAATGTGAGCACACACGACAACATTGCTGAGATTAAGCCAGCCAAGTCAAGTCAATACCTTTGAGGCTGGAGCAAAAGCATCGTCATTGCACCGTACATGCGCATCAACTCGTCAAGTAGTACCACCAGCTCAGGGCAGATTACTACCTTAGAGAAGCACCGCTAAGGAGATTTCCGTATGTGTCTGCAGTAGCTGGGTTGGACCCACTTCACTACCCAACAAATCCATTGACCCGAGGCACAGCAAACGTGTACCAGGGGAACAACATCGAATTCTAGGGTGGGACACTGAAATTCTGCGAAAGTCAATTTTCTCTAAGGTTATAAACCCCGACGCAGCCCGATCAAGCATTCAGTCATAAAGCAGTACTACTTTACCACTCTACCGTGTCTGTTCTTAGCCAACCTGCCCTCGAATGTCGCAACACACACCGACTCAGCCTAGCCACTACCATCGTCAGACCCCAAAACCAAGCAAACAAACAAAAATGAAGCTATATAGTGCCCTCACTGCAGTCTTCTCCGCAATTGCCGTTGTCGCTTTGCCCACGAAGCGCGACAGGTACGTCAGCCTCAATGAGATGTCTCAGTACGACTGCGTCGTGAGTCTTCCACATGCCTTACTGGTCTTCGCACTAATACCCTTTAGAAATCATGCGTATCTGCATACATGGACATTGAGTCCTACACTCAACACGAGTACTGCGAAAGCAAAGCTCCTGGTATTCGGCACACAAACAAGAAGAAAGTCATTCCATGTATAACAGAGACCTGTTCACCTAGTGATTGAGAGGCCACCAAGTACGAGAGTCGCGTGTGGTTCTGCAACTTCTGCGGTTGGCTCCCCAGTGATGCCGATGTTGAGTGCTAGGTTCTTTTTCGACAATACACCACGGGCTGTTAGACAACCTTCGTGAGAAAGCTTTGGTGTAACTTTTTGGTGTTCTGTTACGTGGTGGTGCCTAGGATGGAATCATGGTACGCGATGTAGCTGATCGATAAGTGCTACGTAGTAATGGGAAGGGGGGAGGGTTACTGATTTGCGAAGGAGGGCTTGGCACGTGCCTATGCTTTGATTTATAGACCCAAACGGAGAAGATCGAGCATAAATTTGGTGCGTTTCGGAAATTGTTACGTCCTGGGTTGATTTGAGAGATTATATGGTCGCTTCTATCGTCTGACTTGATTACTATACTGATTATTATGCTGATTACTATGCTGCTCGGTATGCTGTCGATGATAGTTTCCCTACTCTGTTCTTGCGTGATGGGTTTTGCATGCTGATGACTAGACTAATCACTGCCGAATGACTACGTTTGGAGGTATTGCTGTCCTCGTTAAAGTACCTAGTCGGCATGAGATATGCTCTCTGACCTCTTTCACAACAACGACCCAGCTCGATGCTGCTATGACTTGAAAGTGCTTAGGTTTGTAGGTGTTCGCTGTTCTGGAAATGCTGCTCTAGACTAGAGGTGCTGACCCTCGGTTCGACCAGTATCTGAGGTTCGATTAGTATTTGACGTTCGATTAGTAGTTGATGTCCGATTAGTAGTTGACGTCCGATTAGTAGTTGACGTCCAATTAGTAGTTGACTTGATTACCTTTAGAAATTCCGAATTGTTTGTTTTATAGAACTTTACATGTACTTGTTCCTGATGCCAAGTAGAGCCGTAGAACAATCACAGGGTGCAAAAATCGATGACTCCTGGCACTAAGAACGAACATTCACACAATCTTCAAAGGCCCTAAAGAGAGCTCCAAGCTCAGTGTGTTTTTCTCAATTCAATTGGATCGACTTGAAGAACTATACAACGAATAATTATGCTTACGACTAGCGCTCCCACGGCTTACAGTGAGCCTCACCTTATTGAGGGCTTATTATGCCTCCCTCGGTGTCTTTAAATTCACTGCAAATACATCATTAATTGCTTTGTCAAATTCCTAGCCTGGGTGCACTTGAAGATCTACACAAATAGATGGAAAAGCTACACTTAAGGGATGGTCTTCGCACCAATTACGCATTAGATCAAGTCTCTGAACGCCCTGTCTTAATCGTCTAAGGGCTGTATCGGGATTAAGAATCGACGCGTTCGTAATTTACACATACCAGGCGGAGTTGTGAACGTATAGCTCATAGCGTATCATATTACCTCTGAACAGGGATCTTTTGGTGCTTGCCTTCTTGAGGTCACCCCTGGTACAAACACGATATCTTCTATTGATTCCATGTACACTGACCGGGCTGTAACTCGAAGAACTATACACCCGAAGTCTGTAACAGTAGCAACCTCCATCCTGCAAGGCTTCATAGTACACAAAGTGACTCAAGGGTACCTTCACGATTAATCGTTGCGTCCAAACCTACAAAAATACACGGTAGTGTGATACTGCGAACACTTAGTCTCAGTAAACTTGAAAGGCGGTACAATGGAATTTTGGAGAAACGCATATTTGTCGTTGTTGGACTGCTTGGTCATTGTATCACAATGTTCGCCAATTAATAGCTTTCTGGCGCTTATGCAGCATCATTTCTCGCTAAGCGTGGAATTTGTGCTCGTTCAAGCGGTTTAATCGCTCATCAGCAACGGTAAGCTTGACAGTACTTGATATTCGGAGATAGGCTCTACAAATCCGTTAACCACATCGGGCCAACATACTTCGAGAGCTAACCTAGAATCAAGTCAAAGGCTTATACTTTTCGTCCGTTTCTAATTCAGAGGCAAGAACGGCCATGTTAGCCCCGTTCTGGTAACGAGTTATCGGCGAAAGCGAACACCGTGATCCCCTGGCCGTCCTTCAGTGAGCTTGATGGATCATACTTCTTTTTCCCTCGAGATCATGGAGACTCTGCTCCCACCATGTGACTTCCTGATAAAACCCGTCTCAAGTCCTTCTTCCGAGTTCTCGTCCGGAGGTGGACACCGTGCTGATTGTAGGTGTAGAATGCTGATGCTGATTGTGCTACACTTTAAAGGCCGCAACTACTACAGAGCATGGGGTCCAACGGCCGAAATGATCCAACCAAAGCAGTGCCGTGACCTCGTGAACATCAAGACTGTATGTGCTGACGCTTCACGCCCTTTCAAGCATCTATTTCGCCCAGCAGCCTCCCCAAGAGACGTATATAAACGCACCTCAAGTCAAGCGACACAATAGCACCAAGCAACACCTTTGCATTATCAATTCCGGGTTCGACCAAACCAGACGGCTTTCAAGTATACCCCTCGAGCTTTCTATCGGTGGAGTGAAGAATTGACTCTTCCACAGCAACCATGCACTTCAATACCGCTCTTCTGACGGCCCTCATGGCTGGCACCTCCTTCGCCACCATCAACTACGGCAAAGCTCGCTACGACAATGGAAATGTAGACAACGCCATCTGGATTGACGGCGAGAACGCGTGTACCTACGTCTATCAGGGCCACGACAGCGACAACCCGTGCAATTTCAATGGTGGTAAATTCCAGGCGCAGAATGGTGTTCAATGTGCGTTATATACCCCCGCCTCTTCCGTCTTTGATCAAGCCGCTGCGAAAGGCCAAAGTCCTCGAGAAATCGGCGATCGAATGTGGGAGAAAGAAGGCAATGTTGAAATGTACTTTTGGCATGCTAATGGAAAGACATAGATTTCATGAGGGATTGCGGCAACTCCGCGTTCCATCTCGAAAACGCAGATGGCAGCTTCAACTCTTTCGCGCACTCCAACCCGTTCAACAACGCTGGGAGTGGATGCTCGAACAGCGGGGGGAGGTACCATGTTGACCAACAGTGGAGCTTTTTCAATTGATGAGCACCGTTGAAGCTTAGGATGTGAGGATTCGAACTCAATGGAGTCACTCTTTATGATCGTATTCACCGATAGGAAACACAACTTTAGAAATAAATTCAGAGTTATCTATATCTCCAGCAACTCTGGTCTTCAACAATGCAGTGAACGTGGTCAAGATACATATCTTGTCGTGTAAACTCTGCGGCCTGCGATGCCAGGAAGAACGAGAGGTGTCTGTGTGAGAACACGTGAAGTTGCGTGGTCGTGCTGAGATGTATGTATCAGCCGTTGCGACTTCCCTCGCAGTACAGATGACGTAATGACGAGCGGTTGCTCTCGCAGCTGCACTCTTCTTCACACTCCTCTCTCTCGTCACATCGCGACATTTACCCTTCAACATCCTCGCAACCTGTCAATTTTGAAGATGCAACACGCGAACATGGCCCGAATCTGCTTTTGCCGTCGCATCCGCACCCGCAGCGAGAGTTCGCGACGGAGTACAGCTTCTCTCGGCGTGTTAACATTCAGCACAGAACGACAGCCAAGATAAGGACCCAAGCCACGACTGAAGCATGGCGACGAAGAAAAGGAGTGGCGCAGCAGCAACTCTGTCCCGCTTTGCGATGAAACGATAGACCCATTGGGGAAGGTCGCTCACGACTCCCGACTCGTCGATGAAAGAGATGGTGCACGATCCGGTGTGCGAACCTCACCGCCAATAAAGAATTATTCCCACTACCGCTAACACTTGACCGGGATGCCCCTGAGCACAGACGCGGTTCTTGTGTTCTGTTCCTGCAGCAGCTCATCAAGATCCCCGACCTCGGGCGCATCGAGTCGGTACCTGCATCTATTAGCCTGCGAACCACTCGCTTTTACTGGCGCGTGGCGAGCATCACGAGGACCATTTCATCGCCTTCATGACTGGAGGCCTGGATATATGATTGCGCCGCGAGATGACCAGAGAATCTCGGCTGGGAGATTGAGTGCCGAGGACCCCAAGCTCCCAATTCGCCCCGCCATGAGGCCCCCATCACCAGGCCAATCCTACCGATTGCAGGCGAGTCGCTTGCTCTGCGAATTGTGACGCTGTTGTGCGGTGTTGTGCACCCTCCCCGGCCTGTCAGGGGGGTTGAGCTAACGACAATGGCTCCACCTAGCCGCATCCATGAGCCCCCTAGGCTGCATTGAGATCACCCTTGTCTCTGCCCCGGACTGCTCATTTCACGATGCACCCGACATGCTCATCGCGACCTCGTTCGAGCAGTAGTTTGGCGCCCTGCAGGCACAGCTTAGACCACTTGCGGCAATGCGTGTAATGTGCCTAATTTACGACTCGGTGGACCCCTAATCGCTGCCATAGCGCTACCGTAGCCATGCGCTATCAAAAGGAACCCATCTCCCCTCTCTGCGCTCCTTCGCACAAGGCTTCTGTACGTCGACAGCCTCGCACGCCCGCACCCTCCCGGCCTTTGTGCCACAGTCACTCGTTTTGCGTTACGCTCTCTTATACTAATAACCGTCACTCGCTCAATCACCTATTACGAATAATCACTGCTTTGGCAATCCAAATCTCAAGTAAACAAACACAAAATGAAGGGCGCAATTGTTGCAGCACTTGTTGGATCTGCGGTCGCAGCATCGCACAAGGCTCATGCTGGTTTCCACCTCCGTCGCAATGGTGGCTACCCGGAGGAGGGCGTTTGCCAGACGGTGACTACCACTGTTTACGTGACCGCCAGCCCTTGTACGTGGATCGGAAACCAAGAAGCAGAATCATACTAATCTGTGGTAGACCCGTCGGCCCCCGCGAACACGTCCTCCATTGTCGTTGTTCCGTCTCCTATCCCCGAGACCTCCACTTCCTGCACTGAGGAAGAGCACTCGACGTCTGTTGCTTACACTCCGGCTCCTGTTCCCTCGACCTCCGAGAAGCCAGCAGTGCCATCTTCCGCATACATCCCTGCGGTACCGTTGCCCTCGCCCTCTTCCGTCTACGTCCCTGCAGCGCCGTCATCCTCTCCTGCCGCCTACGTTCCGGCTAAGCCTTCCCCTCAGTCCTCAAAAGAGGCCGTTCCCAGCTACCACGCTGCTCCTCCAGCATCCTCCTCCAAGGCTGCTCCCAAGCCCAAGCCTAGCAAGCCCAGCACCCCCTCTTATGGCGCTGGTTCCTGGAACAAGCCCAACGGTAAGAAGTGGGCCATCACCTACACCCCCTACACCAAGGGCGGTGACTGCAAGTCTGCGTCCGAGGTCCAGACCGATGTTTCTAAGATCGCTGATCTCGGATACGTTGCCATCCGTGTTTACAGCACCGACTGCGGTGTCTTCGAGAACGTCGTGCCCGCCACCCAGCAGCACGGCATGCAGGTCATTTACGGCATCTTCCTCGACGCCGCTACTGCCCCTGGCTCCCAGGGCGCCGACGAGCAGCTCCAGGACATCATTGACAACGCTCCCAAGGACACTGTCTCTATGCTGATTGTTGGTAACGAGTACATCTCCGGCCACGGTGGAGATGCCGGCTCTCTCGCCTCCTACGTCGCCGCGGTCAAGACCAAGTGGACTGCCGCCGGCTTCACTGCCCCCGTCACCACCACCGAGACCGTCGCCGCATGGGAGCAGTACGGCAGCGCCCTCTGCGACGTCATCGACATCTTCGCCGCCCAGGTCCAGCCTTTCTTCGACGGTGGCAAGACCGCCTCGCAGGCCGGTGACTTCGCATACGAGCAGCTCGAGCAAGCCGCCAAGGTGTGCCCAGAGGCGGCTGCCAAGGGCAAGTTCATCTCTGAGATTGGCTGGCCCGCCGGTGGCGACGCCAACAATGCCGCCATCCCCGGCAAGGCCGAGCAGAAGAAGGCCATGCAGAGCATCATCGAGAAGGTCGGTGACCACGCGTGCATCTTCAGCTACCAGGACGACAGCTGGAAGGCTCCCGGCGCGTACAACGTCGAGCAGTACTTTGGCTGCGCCGACAACTTGTAAGCGCGTCGTTGCATCAATCAACCAACGCGGTACCTCTTGACCCGCTTCGATGGAATCCATTGTTTTACGTGTCTACGCTTTGCATTGTGCAGTATCTATCTCTAGTGTTTAATTTCCTGGGTGACATATTCGCTGTCCTGTCCTATGTTGTACTTCGTGTCTATCATAGTATCTGTCTGTATGTAGCCAATGACAAGTCTCGAATTCGGCCTTGCATGCATAGACCCTGTTGCCAGATGGTCGCCTCGGTGAAATAATGCGCCGTGAGATTAACTCGCGCGATGGCTCGCATGGTAGAACTAACATGCTTGTGGCGCGGCTCGGATATGAGGGTGGGGCTGCGGTCTTGCGATAAAGACTTCGGGCCTATATGTGTTGCGTAATCTGAAGAATTTGAGGTGTAACTGTAGGTGGGTTTACGTTTAGTAGCTTGGCTATGGTACTTGCGAGGGATACGCACATGCGTAGAGTGTCTCCTCGGTGGACTTACGGATCCAGCGTTCGTCATCGTAGATGGGGAAAAGTACGAGCTTGGTAACGACCTGTGCGATATGACGATCAAGCGCCAGCCTATCAGGAATCAGGACAACATGGTGGATTGTTGTCTGGAGGATGGATGCCGTTGGACGGCTGATGTTGATCCATTCACTTATGTGTTTAAGGAGAAAATGTGGGGATGATTAGGTTAGCTGGTGAGTACGATGACGAGTAAGGTTGGTCGTATGCGGACAATGGGCGTCTGTATGTGATAGGTTACCTGGGCGTGTGGGACGAGGTCAGCTTATAGGCCGTGGATGTAGCAAATATGTTGACTTGACTTGACTTGGGGGAATGGTGAGCATGGCTTAGAGCAGACGGTATGCTATCAGCATGCTACGAGGATTTGATGCACGTAATCAAGGAACGGAGATGAATTGGAACAGTGACGAAGAAGGGCAGTATGATATGTAACTCTGGCGCATCAACCTTTGGGGGTGCAGCTGGAGGGATACTGCAACATGTCCAAAGCTGACCCGAGACCAGTATCCAATCATACGAACCTAGATTGGAATTGCCTTCGTCCCAGGAAAAGACTAATCAACCCTCATTCGCTTGGGGGAAGAAGGAGGTGAGGCATGCTCTCGCTCCCTTTTCGGTCCATTTCCGGTTTCTGTATTCTGAATCGTCTGCGCCACTAGAAGCTCCAGGTCTTCTCGCCTTCTTTTGCGCTTCAGACTCTCTCGCTGCAGATCCTCTTGCTCCAGAGTTTCTAGGATACTGTCCGCTTCAGTCTTCGGGGTAATCCCGGACCATCCAGGATTTCCTTCAGATAGAGTCGGCAATACCAGCGGCAGGTCAGTCATCTGCTCAGATGCTTGTTTCTCTCTGTCTCTCTCCAACGCCTTATCCACTCGGCTCTGCCTTACTTCATTCTGCTTTCGCTCTTCCTTCGATATCCATTTCAACGTGCGGCTAAGCTGCTGCTTCCAAGCACCCCTTCGGTCGAATCTGCTGTGCCGCTCAACAAGGTATGTATCGAATCTTTGTCTCGGATCATGGTTGTCATCATTCGGCCCAGGTCCACTTCCCGCCTCCAGATCCTGCCACACCGTTTCGAGGATCCTTTGTGCGCCGCTTTCTAAGATGTAATCCCTGCATGTTGGCTCGAAGCGGACGGTGATCCATACATGGCATCTGCGGCACTGGAATGAAATACGAGTCCTCCGGAGAATTTCGATTGCTGACAGCTTGGGCGGGCCAAGGTCAGCGGGTCGTTGCGCTATCGCTCTCACTACCATAAATCCGTGTATGCGCATAGAACAGCCAAGGCATGTCATGGGAAACGGCGTGGTGAAGTGGATGGTTGGATGATCTTCATAGGTGGGCAGGTCTGCGCATTCGCACAAGACTCCTAGGCACGGAGGCGAATTGAGACTCTTTTCGAAAAGCACCAAGGGAGCATACGGACCCGGACGGGAACCATAATTATTGGTGTTTATGACGTTCCCGGGTGAGGCTTCAATCGGGTATCGCAAGCGTGGGTACCGTCTGTGTAGTCTGCGAGTGCTAGCGGATCACGAAAGTGTAGGAATGTGTCCAAGAATGTGTCAGATGTGAGTGGAAGAAGAGTGCAAGCGCCTGGCTGGAGGTACTACGTTAGTCCATCGCTTGTTGCTTTTGCAGGAAAGAGCGCTTCGCATGTGCGGAAAGAGTTCCATCCTTGCGTGCAAGGCAAGCATGCCACCTTCCTGCTCGGTGTATACCTCCCTGATGAGAAAAAAGCGTTTACGAGTGCTCTTGATGTGTTCCCATTTCACTCCGATTCAACGTTTATATATTATTGGGAAACATGTCCCAAATCCCTTCATCATTTTGGTATCATATAAACAAAGTAATGTCGTCGAAAGAGTTAAGTGGGAGGAATAAGATAAAAAAAGTAGTGAAGTAGGACCGACCCAGCTATAGCAGACATATGTGGACCTCTCTTTGAGCGGCCGGCCGTCTGTGAGCTTGATGATTTGATGCGCATGTACGGTGCAACGACAATGATTAGGGCGGTGTTGCAGTACTAGATTTTATTCTAATATTCGAAACTAGCAACTTTGGACGAGGTATTATATACAGAGGCAAACACACTAAAACTAGAATAGACACAGATTATCATCTCACTTTAGCCTATAACTTAAGCAAACGTATAACTAATCACTCACATATAAGCACAGGACGCTAAAAGTTAGTTCTTTTTACTAAAGCAGACGCCATAAAAAATCAAAAACATACAACAGCGGGTATTCGCTGCTGGTCACCCACGCAACTACTAATCCACCGGTACACTGCTTATATATGGCTGAGCGGACGGGAAGCCTAGTTTTCAGTGTCCTATGGTAGTATGTGCTAGACATTTCTTTAACATTAGTATATATGCATCTAGATGCTTCTGTACTTATTAGCATACTCCACTTAGCGTTCCCTCATCATTAGTCATATAACTCTTCTATACCTATATAAAGAGTATAATATTTACCACACAAGTGTCTCTCAATGGAACATCTAACCCCGCCACACAATCATAGCGCACCTACCTCCACACCGTCCTTCATCGATGGGAAAAGTGGTTTCACACGTTTGTGAAACGCTATGGAGCTTTGAACAGGTCGATCAGAGAGATTTCAGTGTCAATTTGGCACTTTCGTGTCCCTACACGGGCTTTACTCTAACTTTAATAGACGTCTGGGTATTCCTCCACTGGGGGCGGCGATGGTGGTTCTATAGGCTTCTTTTTCTTCTTCTTGTCTTTCTTGGACACGGCAAGTACGGCAGGTACAGCAGGTACAGTGGGTACTGTAGGTACGGTATATGAGTTCCAGGAATTGAACGAGCCAAATAGTTGTCCCCGTGCCCGGACCGGAGGTTCCTCCGGCTCCGAGACCGGCTCTACTTCAATAGGGATGGCCTGCTGGACAGACCTGACACCGCTGCCCGGAGACTGATCCTTGGTTGATCCTCCCAGATTCGCAGTTGTAAGCTCATGAGTGACGGAGCTTGCTTCCATGGAGCTCTCTTCGCCCTGATCGTCTATCGTTGCCTCAATTTGATCTATTTGGTCCATCAGTCAAAACTGGGATACGAGGGTTGGTAATTACTCACCGTGGAACGTAGCTGATGGGATCCCTTGCACACTCTTTAGTGCCCTCAGACCATTCTCCAACACTTGTAGCTTCTCGCTGCAGCGAGCCCGTTCCGCCGCGGACTCTGCATCCTCAGCGGCTAGGATCGTGATGGTCTCCTCGGTAAGGTTGAACACATCTTCTGGGCAGAACAAGTTCGGGAGTTTCTCTATGAAGCAGACCTCAACGGCAAGCACACTGAAGTCATCGATGACCTTTTTTAAAGCGACCTGTTCTGTGTAAGAGAAAATTCTTGAGTGGGAGGCAATGGGCGAGGGATTACCTTGTAATATGCTTCCATGAAGTCTGTGGCCGTTGAGCTTGCGTAGTTGTTCATGTCCGCTTCACTCTTGCCAACAAGAAACTGGATCAATTGATTGACATCCAAATTCATAAGGTGGACCCCTTTAGAAGTGTGTTCATTACCAAAGAAATCCTCAAGCGATTTCTTAATTTCACGAGCGCGGCGTTTGTCTTGTGCCTTCTGAACATTCTCGGTCAGGTAGTGGTTGTACGTGATAGGATGGCCTATTTCGTGGGGTTTGAGTAGCTCGCTGACTTTCCCACGTAGCTCTTTGGTCAAAGCTTCTAGCCGAGGATAGATGAAGTGTTTGAGGAGTGCATCGAGTGTGGAAAGATTGGAAAAGTGCGAAAGGACCGAGTGTACAACGAAGTGGACCGCTTGAACGACCTTGTCCACAGTTGCATTGACCAGACTAGCCCAAGGCTCACGCTGTTCGTGAAAGAGCTGTCCAACGATAAGTGGGTCGAATGTTCCAGGTAGCTCGCGTCCCCTGCTTCGCTTCAGAAGGTTCTTGACCTTGGCCACGTAGGCTTGGCGGGTGATCTGACGAGGCTGATTCGCTGAGCCCTCATCCACGATAGCGTGTGCGTGGCCTTCCTCGCGCATCACCTCCGCGAAGTCCGTCAAAGTGTTCTGAAGAATTGCCCTCAGACGCCTTCGGTAACCGACCTCAGTGGAGGCATCTCCAAAGAAAGGATCGGAGTACAGACCATCGGCAGCAGCTTTGACGAGTTTGCTGAACGATTGACTCACATGGAGGAGATATCGCTGTTGCTCTTGCCGAGTAGTGCGAGACGCACCTAACATTTCCAACCTTTGATTGCAGTCTTGTATGCCATCCTGTATCTGAGCCAGAACATCTGGAAGTTGAACAAGGATCTGATCCTTGAGGATCTTGCTGAGTCTGGGCTTCAAACTGTGCACACCTACTTGAGTTGGATGAAGGCTCGTCCATATACCGGAGGCGAAAAATTCTTCCTCAGCCAGGTTGCGTTCGTGTAGCGTGAAATGACTTGTGGCATATTCCCTATTGCGCAAAACATGCCATCCCAGTCGGAACTTGACATCCTTGTTCTGCGCAAGTTCGACGAAGAAGCGTTCGCTGGGGGAGCCCTCGTCCAAAGTGTCAGGCTTAGTAATCAACCCTAGGGTTCGAAGACCGTTCGGATCGATCTCACGCGAGTATTTGGTAATGACCTGGTTGTTGAAGTCACTCTTCGCTGATACGACGGCAAGGATAATGCTTCGTTCACTTCTCATGTACTTAAGGACGAGTGACTTTACTGTGTCACTATCGGCCTCAGACTGTGCACGACTACCAGCTTGGAATAGACCCGGCAGATCAACAAGGGTGAGATGCGGTAGTTCCGGGCTAGAAAGCTCTAGCCGAAGGATGTCAGAGCTGAAGACTTTGGTGCTGTCATCGATACCCATCGCCAATTTCGCAGACTCGATGATTTTGTCTAGCTTCAGAGCTTCTGCCGAGACCGAAATTTCATGCTTGAACTCTAATAACTTCGTTTTCTCATCTTGCGAACGCTCCTCATTGGTTCCAGGGACGATTCGTATCTTGATAGGCGATTTTGGGCCGCGTCGGAGAATCAACTCAGTCGCAAACCTGGTACAAAGATTGTCCTTGCTGGGAAACGTCACCCCAGAAATCGCCTCAAGGACCGAGCTCTTTCCCGATGACTGTTCGCCACATACAATGATCTCGGGAAGGTCGATGTACCTGCTAATGCCTTGGGAGCGAAGGTTGTCGACGATGTCAAGAATGTTCCGCGTGTCGTTAGACTGAAGGACGGTACCTGCACCATTCGTACCGCTGACGAGAGCCGTGTTGCTTTCACCTCCACCGTTGACGATGCCTTCCCCAGCCATGTCTACAAATAGAGACCGGTTTCTTATATTGCTTCTGCTGTATGGTGAGTTGTTAGCCCATCCGCAGACACTTATGGGCGGACTTGACGTGCAAAGGTTATCAAGGGAACAATCAGGTGGTAGGAGGTGGGAAGGAAAAGAGAGAAGCGTGTCAGGCTGAATATACATGCCTTGTATTGTTTGTGTTGTTACACAAGGCCCACTTTGTTCTGAGTCAACCCCGCGGTGACGAATGGCAAGCTGTTCCATTGCGGAGGGTGCTGCTTATCAGCAGGAGCGAGAAGTTACTGTAGCTGCAAAGCTCATGACCTCAAGAAGGGCTCCGACTCGGGTTGATTGCTGCATCGCAAGAGCTCTTCGATGTCTTGAGACGTTTACTTACACACAGTACCAAGTCGAAAGTCTGGATACTGGATTGCTCATCTAGGAGTACCATAGCGTACCCAAACCTTGTTGTGACGCTGTACATGAAAGCAAATCACCACAAATAGCTTAACAATAACATTTCTTTGTTATCGTTGTTCTGACACGGATGGACATGTATGCGCAGCAAACTCACAGGTGCTCAACCCGAGAAGGCTGAATTACCCTGTAGCTGCAGGTGACCCCTCTTTGACAAGGCCAATAGCTAACAAAATGGTGAAGCCGCGGCGACGTGTCAAAAAGTTGTGGTGCGAAAGAGATGAACGCTGGTGAGGGTCGGAGTATGAATGGGAAAGTATAAGAAAAGGAGGATAGTCTGGGAAGCTGCGATTGCTTTGTTAGCTTATCGGTTAGTCGTCAACTGCCTAGGTGGTCAATTGCTCACGCGACACTGAACTAGACCTGAAGTAAGATTGCGTAGGATTAGATCCTCCTCATGTTATACAGAACGATCCGCTACCTACTTAGATTCAATATGCCTCCGAAAAATGACGATATGTGATCGCGTGTCGTCGGCGAAACGTGACCCTTCTCTTAACGCCGTCCCATGCAACCAACCTCACAATATGCGTACAAATGCAAGACTCTTGCGATCCAAAACCCGACATCCACACTCTTACTCTTTCGGCTCTTCCACGACCAATGCAATCAATGCGGCAATATCATCTGGCTTTCCACCGTGCCACGCCTCGCCTGGAAAATGTTTCTGCACCTCCTTCGCAAAGGGCCCATCTCGTCGTTGATTCAAGCCAGTCTCCTTTGCTTCTTTCGCAATAGCAATGGCTAATCTCGCTTGCAATGAAGTGGGATCTGCTTTTCCGTTACCGGCCTGCACCAAGCTCCGCAGCTCGCTTCCAACTTCAATGACGCCGTCGTTCTCCACCCACGCCCCAATATCCACCATGTTGCGGCTCACTATGCCAAGCACATCCTGGGGGCTAAGGTTATCCCAGACCCCATCCGTGGCGAACACTAGCAGATCTCCGTGGCGCACACGGTGGTTCGTTACACTCGCCACCTTGGGAAGGTCTGACAGCGTGCTAGGCCCGCCAAACACAGCCATCTGTACGAGCATGCGCTGCGGAGTCTTGGACAGCTGATACGGCGTGTTGAAGCCGTGCGTCTGAGGTTCCGTAAAGTGTCGTACGGCATTCAAGCCCAAGTGCATGAAGCCAGAATCTCCAAGATTGGCCACTTCCACATGGCCGTCTGGCTCTGCGACAGCCAGACATGCGGTGCTCCCACCACCGACGATGCTTTCGTCGTCTATGACGTTTTCGTAGCCAACCTGGAGCAGGCTCTGCGGGTGTAGGGTGGAAGAGGGGTTGGACTTGGGTGCCCACATGCGCGCTGCGCATGCCATGTACTCGCACAGGCCGTGGGAAAAGTCGGCAGGGTCGATGCCCGACTCGACCCAGCCGCCCACCCCGTCTGCTACACCAAATGTGGTGCTCCTTGTGGTTCCGACCTGGCTGTAGAAGAAGGCATCCTGGCCACTTTTTGCGCGCGTGCGCTTTGCTTTTGCGCTCTTGCACTTCCTGAGATCTGTCACCTCGCTCTTGCTAGGGTCATAGATCTCGTTCGTATAGATGTTCCTGGCGGCGTTGAATCTGTCTTGTTTGGCGGAGTACGATGAGGCAACGTGGTATGTGAACTGTGGCGTGTTTTGCCAGTTATGCGACGAGGAGTGAAAAGACCGCAAGCCAATATCGGCAGGCGACGAGTCGCGGTTCAATGGACATGTTTGCGGTGCATAGAGTGAGGATGCGCGAGTCGTATGCGATGAATAGCTTCGTTGGGCGTGGACCGATGCCAGTAGTGATGAAGTCGAGATGCAAAAGAGGACGAAACGCGCTGAGGCGGCTTGACGCGAGGCGCGCAATGGAAGACCCGCAGCACCGGTTATGGCAGATGACATGGCCGCAGCCCAGGCCTAGAAACGGACGGTCAGTATGCGGTTGCAGTGCAAGTAGGATGGGCCGGTAGGGGCGGGCATCGCAATGTACCTTTGCGGAGAGTGAAAGGGACTACTTTTTCGCAGGGGGTTGAGCACTGGCGTCATGCGGCTAGCTACGGTAACCGTTGTGTGGGTAGACTTACAATTGCCATGAAGATATCCAGCATTATTTGGGCAACTGCTGGCCACACACAGAGAGATTGCTAGACGAAGCGGCGTGGCCTCACAGCGCACGTCAGCTTAGCTACCTGGCCCTTCTCGCTTTCTGAACCTTGCAGGTACATATCGCACATCGCATGTTTCACGCAGCCCTATCGGGAAAACACCGGCCCGCTAGGAACTTTTGGCAAGTGCATTGCAGCTCTAACCCCACGACGTGACCTCCACAATCAACTCTCCACTCACCGGAGAGCTCAGTCAAGATGAGCATGCACCCGTCGCGGCAGGCGTATGTGGAGGAGGACGAGGTAAGCAGTGCATTCTTTCAAACAAACCCTCGCATGCGCCAGGCGGCAGTCGCGCACGCAAGAGCTTCTCCCTCCATATCAAATGCGGATGGCAAGACTAAAGCTGACAGATGGGGGATGATACAGCATGAGCCCATGGAGGGCATCGATCTGGCCAATGTGCCTATCGATCGCAACCATTTTATGCCATCGGACGCAATTGGAGGCGGGAACGAGCGAGCATCCGACATACTGGGCCAGTTTGAGCGCAAGAAGCGAGCGCAGCAGATCCTGGTTCCTACGGCCGATCGCGACATCAAGTTGAAACTCCGCTCACTGGGTGAGCCCATCACACTTTTCGGTGAAGGGTCGTCAGAGCGACGCGACCGATTACGAGCCACTTTATTCGAGCAACAGGAAGCAGGAGGTGAAGATGTGGATATCCAAATGCAGGAGGCGGATGAAGCGCCGGGCGAAGGTGACGAGGAGTTTTACACACAAGGCACTGCATTGCTTCTAGACGTACGGCGGGACATGGCCAAGTACTCTCTGCCGCGGGCAAAGGAGCGAGTTGCTTTCCAGCGGCGCGAGTCAACTATACCGCTCAAGACACATATCGATTTCCGCAACAAGATCAAAGACCGGTTGAAGGGCTTCGAGCTGTACGGATCGCAGACATCGGACCGACCTGTCAGTATTGTGCGCTTCTCGCCCAATGGCCAGTACGTCGCGTATGGAAACTGGGGAGGGCAGGTTCGGCTGCTCGAGGTGCCCAGTCTGGAGCAGAAGAAGGCGTACCGAGGCGGTCATACCGAGCGAGCTACAGGAATCGACTGGGTTCCAGGTGCCACCTTGCCCAGCTCAACTGTTTCCTCATCAAGCGCCAACTTTGCGTCCGGTGGAGCAGGCGGAAAGGTGCAACTCTGGTCACTAGACGACGATAAGCCATTGCGAACTCTGGAAGGCCACACGGACCGAGTGTGTCGAGTGGCATTTCACCCATCAGGACGCTATCTTGCATCGGCCTCCGACGACACGACATGGCGTCTCTGGGATGTGAACACCGGTCAGGAAGTAGTCATTCAGGAAGGCCACTCTAAGGAAGTCTACACCGTCAGCTTTAACCAGGACGGATCACTGGTGGCTAGTGGTGGTTTAGACAGTATAGGACGAGTGTGGGATGTGCGAAGTGGGCGCGTTATCTTCTTGATGGAAAGTCACATCAAGCCCATCTACGGTCTCGACTGGAGCACAGACGGTCATCGACTCCTTTCTGGTTCTGGAGATGGATTTATGAGGTGTTGGGATGTGCGAGCTATGCGAGAAACCAATGCTATCGCCGCGAATACCGGCGGCGTAACCGATTTGAGATGGTATAAAGGTACCGATGGTCCTTTAGACGGTGTGCCGCTGCAAGAGAATGGCGACGGAGAGTTGGTACCGAAAAAGGCTTCAACTTTTGTCATTTCCTCTGGGTTTGACAAGAACATTCAAGTCTTCTCTGCGGACGACTGGGCGCATTGCAAGACGCTGCAAGGCCATTCGCAGGCAGTGTTCAGCGCCGACGTCACCAGCAATGCCGACTGGATCGTCAGTGGAGGCAAGGACCGCACAGTGAAGTTATGGGCGAGGGACGACAACGAAGGAATATGAGTATATACCCCAGGCGATTTCTAACAAAGTTCAGAAGCTGAAAGGGAAATGGCACGTCGATTGTCTCTATGCAAAATTCGAGAGAGGAAAGGAAAAGGTATCGCGCGTCCTATGAGGGCATAAAGAGCTAGTCCTCTCTACGATCTCTTCACAGGACTGTCCACACCAGCGTCGGGCACAACCTGGGGAGCTCCACGTCGTGAGAACGAGGCGCCCGCATCTTTCTGCATCGATACTATACCACAATCCGGATTCTCACATTACAATCTTACAATTGTCTTCGCAGCACATCTCTCACATCCATCTATAATGTCTCTTCCAATTCGTCACTAATAATCATGCAACTGCCGGACATGTACCAGAGGATACCGCTTCGTTACTGGGGGGATTGCAGAGGCCCGTCAACTGTTAGGCGCCAGCGTTATCTCTCGTCTCATCAATGTCCAGATCTTCAACCGGCAGATCTTATTACAAACGTCTTCACATGGCATGTTTTACGTCTTTCTTCGATCCGCGTCTAGCGCCACTGATGGTATCGGAGATAGGTAGCCAGCATGAGACAACGTGCCAGAGCATACCGCCTCGGGAGCTGGAGGCCGTCCACTGCCATGCGGCTACGTGCGCGCGGGCAGGTAACGGCTTCCAAAAGGGGGCCGGCATACCACGAGGTAACCCCACCACCTGGTCGCACGAGACAATGTACGCTGCTACCCTTCCGTCGGTCCCGTAGTAAATGCAAGTCGTCCAATGCATACCGTTGTCTCAAACACACCGCAAGGGATATGGTGCCTTACAGACTATTCTCTATTACAATTATCACATGTCTAAGACCCTACCTGAACATACCAACGACAGTTGACAATTGCTCACCGCACAATGGATCAGCGAAATCCAGCGATGTTTTGTCGGATGTTGACTCGTTGCTTGGACCATCAACAACAGTCCAAGCTCTAGCGTCCGGTGGAAGAATCAATTGGATCGCTCACCGCACATCCGTTCTGAAACCTGGGATCCACCAGCTTATGCAAATAGAAGGCAGGGACCGGCAGGCTACGGACGGGCGCTTACCGTCATTGCTCCAAGTTTAGGCCGTGGACAATTTCCTAAGCAGTGTTGAGAGTGTGGAGGTGACTCACATCGTGAAGAAAACTACGTGTACAGGTCTGCCAAGCCAAGAAATTCTCTCTACAATTCCGTCCAACAGCATGACAGCTCGTTCAAGCAGCATTAGTGGCCGAATCCGCATGCAACCACGCGAGCTTGCAGCAAGTGGGAAGCGCGGTGCAGAAGTGCGCTGCGAAAGGATAGGACCACTAAGCGGTCCATTCACACTACAGCCTCACATTTGTGGCAGCCACACTTGTAGCGCTGAAAATGGAAACTTTGTAACTTCTCGCCTCGCACGTTGGGCCTCAATGCTCTCCGGCGCATGAAGACTGGATTATTGCTTTCGGATCGGTGAGGCGCTCGGCCAATGTCGCGTTTGTCTCGGTTCTGTTCAACAAGAAGCCATTGAACGGACTGTGTGGACTGAGGCATCCTCAGCCGTAGCCTCCGACGATGATCCTGGCATAACATCGTCCGTACGCGTACGCGCGCAGAGAGGATCAACAAGCAACGGGCGATCTGATCCAGAGCAAGCAGCCCTTCGCACGCGGGCTCTAACAGCGGCTGTGCATTTCCGCCGTTCTGGCACCGCCTCTTGATCTCCAAGAGCAACAATGGCGTCGCAGCCGAAGCTCGAATGACCGCATCTCTGGCGTAACGCGGTGGTAAGGATGGATTGTCTTAGTCGCCCTACTATTCGTTACACCATTGCGGATAGCGGCTACAAACAGGTAAAGCAGAATCAATAGGCGGGGAGTAAAATCATTGGCGAGCGAAAAGCAGCCCTCTGCTTGTCAGTTTTCTGACTACAACTTGACGGCTGTCAGGCGGAGCCCGCAGCAAACGTCGCATTTGCGTTTTGCCGAAAATACATCGAAGGGAATTAGGGGACCAGGTAGCGATGTGAGATTCAAGTTGCAATACCGTCTGGCTGGGACAAGAGTTCCGGATAGACTACAGTTGTGGGACAGAACGATTACACAGTGGCTGCAGTGTTTGCGTCGGATCATCTCAAGGCAGGCCTGCACCAGCCGCATGGAGATGGCGTTGCTTGGTACCTTACACCGGGCCCTCCTCACGAAAATAAAATTGAGTACAGAAGGGGTGAGGGGAGCAAAAGCAGGCTTCCCTGCGCATCGGCGAGGAGCGGTGAGATGACTCGTGCTCGCGGAAGTTGGCAGATGACACCAAGGAAAGCGAGGAGAGAGGGAGCACCTAGCGAGCCACACAGACAGGCTCGGCGGAAGTGGGAAGTTGGAACAGAGTCGGCTGACGTACGGAAGACGAATCCATGATGGCGATGCAGGAGGCTTCGAATGGTGTTGAGGCTGCGGGAGCATGCGGCCCGACAGCGCCCTCCTCCCTCAGCAGACCTGGGGAGCGTCTCCTGATGGACACAACAGGACGCTTCACCATGGCAGACTGTCCAGCACGTTTACGGCGCCATGCGCGGAATGCAGCTCGCGCGCCTGGCTTCAGAGTTTTCCGTTGCTGAGGACGCCTGGGCTGGCACAGACGAATCAGGCGGCGGAACCTCGCCAGAAGGGCCGGCCCGCGCAGAGCCAGACCAGAATGGTGCTATCGATACATGGACTGGTACTGGCGGCGGGCGCGCGGGAGTCGTACCAGACTACTCAATGCCTACTCCGGTAGTGAATGGATAGCGTGTGAAGGCGATCTCTACACGGGCAGCACACGATGGTGACAGCGGGCTGCCATCAGGGCGACAAACGGCACACAATGGCGCTGACGGGCCTCGCGCGTCGATGGAGCGATTGAGCACGCGTCGGGGCAGACGGGCAGGCAAACAGGCTGGCGGACAGGTGAAGCGATGGCTGGCTGCATGGGGCCTCTCTCGCAGCGCTCTGGCCGCGCGCCGCCGCTGCGAGCAGCGTACAGCCAGTCAACCGTGGCGAGGGTGCTTCCGTGATGCAGGCGTACCCGACCTGGCCGGGGCGCCGAATGGCAGGTCGCGCTGGTGTTTCGCTGCATCCCACGGAAGTGAAGGCCCCTACACGCCCAGCGCTGCTAAAGGCACCCCCCGGCCGCCTAAACGCGCCGGAGCACACACCCCACCACACCCGCCTGGATCACTTATCAGCAGGCCCAGCCCGCGCCGGCTAGCTGCTCTCGCTCCCCACCACAGACTCACCACCTCTGCCCTGCACCCGCTGCCCACGCCCGGCAGTCAGTGAGCGCAGACAGCACTCGCTTTCCACAGCACTCCTCAACCCAAGCACACGCAGCGCAATCGCCGCCTTTTGGCCGCTGTCCACCGCGTGGAGATCCCGATTGCCGGAACAGGCTGCCCACACCGCCAGTCCCGCACCCACACCGGTACTTTGCTACAAGAGTCGCTAGTCCGCCATGGACTTCAACCCAAACCACATGGACTTCCACCGCCCCTCCAGCACACTCAGCTCCGTCGACCGGAAGCCCAGCGTCTTCTTCGACGACGGCACCATCGACGGCCAGATCCTCGACACCCCCGTCCTCATGTCGCCCACCACCAGCACCCAGGGCATCTTCTCGCCCGACACCTCCATCTGGGAGGACTTCTCGCATCAGGGTCAGTTCATCGACCGGACCGCCACGAGCTCCGTCGTCAACACCAACGCGAACAACCCCTTCTTCACCGAGCAGAGCAACAACCCCTTCTCCCGTCTGCCCCCCAACCAGGCCGCCAGCTACGGCCAGCAGACCTCGTGGCCCGTCCAGGAGCACTCCGGATCGCAGACGCCGACTGCCTCCAAGCCATTGAACCCCTTTGCCCCCTCAGAGTTTGGTGCCGCTCCACCGCCCTTCGTTGCGGAGCCTCCCCAGCAGATGACCTTCCACGGATTGCCAGTGCAGAGCAACGTCAGGCCCAGCTCCGTCTTCCCACAGGCAGGTCCCGAGCAACCGCTGTCGCCGCACACCAACTCGGAGTGGATGGCGTTCAACCAGCAAGAGATGGACGCCCGCCCAGGTCCCAAGCGTATGAGAGCCAGCTCCCCGGCCCGGTCCTTCACCCCGCAACGTGGCGGCGGCATCAGGAAGAAGAACGCTCGCTTCGACATCCCCTCGGAACGGAATCTGTTCAACATCGACCGCCTCATCCAGGACTGCACCGACGAGCAGGAGCTGAAGGAACTCAAGCAACAGAAACGACTCCTCCGGAATAGGCAGGCCGCGTACGTACCCCTTTTGGTTTTTGCGTCTGGACATCTGGTCTTGGATACCATTTGGTCTCCGTTCTCCATTATGTTATCCTCTGTCTTCATCCGCTAACATCATCATAGTCTTGACTCCCGGCAACGGAAAAAGAAGCACACTGAAGAGCTCGAGGAAGAGAAGAAGACTTGGTCTGACAAGATCTGCGGCCTGCAGGACGACTTCAACAACCTCAGGGTCGAGTATGACCGCCTTCTTGCCGAGAAGGAGAACTGGCACCGCGAGCAGATGGAGATGCATCAGATCGTCAACCAGCTCCACTTCGACAAGGAAGAGCTCGTCCGCACTCACACCATTGAGACCGGCGAGCTCCGCAAGAAGGTCTCCGTGCTCACCGAGAGGCTTGAGTGTGCCACGACCAACACCGCCTCCATGGCACCTAGCTCTGCCTTCACCGACTTCACCTCGGACATGGACAACCTTAACATGAGCAACAGCGAGTGGGACAACTACATCTTCGTCAACGACTTCGATGAGCAGACTCCGGGTCAGCAACCCCAGGAGCAGCCCCTTGCTATTGTGCCGCGCGGAAAGGACGAGGAGAAGCCGGTCGCATCCGGCCTCCTGCTTATGCTGCTCCTCTGCGGCGCTTTCGTCGCAAGCAAATCCTCCGGCTCCGCTGCACCGCCCATCCCTCGCATGCCTGATGAGGTCCGTGCCGCTTCCACCCAGGTTCTCGACAGCATCTTCAAGGATGCCGGTGTCGCACCTACCGTTACCGAGCAGGGTATTGTCGCCAACCGCGTCTCCATGGTAGAGCCCGGCCCATCCGGCATGGCTTGGGCCAAGTCTGGTGCTGACATCGATTCCCTTACCGGATCTGCTCTCGACCAGCTGCACACTCAGCTCACGACGACCAGCAAAGAGCAGGAACACGAACAGCTATTCTCCATCACACCGGCTCAGTACAACAGCATGACTTCTATGGACTTCACTCGCACCCGATACAGCGTCACAAGCGACGACTTCAGCGACCCACTCTCGCCTGGTTCGCAGCCGTCTCACCGCCGCAACCTTGCCGCTACTCTCGCTGCCATGCGTGAGCAGAGCAAGAGCGACGGCGCCGCCGACATCTACACGCGAAGCCTGCTCTGGGACAAGATCTCCCCCGAAGTCGTCGTAGAGTTCAAGCGCATGGTCGAAGAATCCGCCGCCGCCTCCCGCCCCGGCACATCCGACGGCCAACCCTCCAAGGTTGAGAACATCGGCTGAACAACCCCAACCCACCTTCCCTATGTTACTTCATTACGACTTGCATCATCTGCTTTCAGCATAGCGTCTTGGCTTCTTTCCGGCCCTCCATGGCCCCCATCGCCTTGGAGCGTGCCCCGTAGGGAACCACAAATCAAATCTGCATCATGGGCCGGGGACACTGCTTTTCGCGTCGACCAGCACGCGCTCCGCTCACCTGAGCCGAGCTTACGCATTCGTCCTATCCGCGTTTTCCTTTGCGCCAGTCTATCTCGGCTGCGCTGCTTCTGAACACTTAAGGACGGCAACGTCGACTCTTCTACAATCGCATTCCTGTCTTCCAGCATGCACTGCACCTGGGCGGATTTTTTGCACATCCCGCGAGACTTCTGCAACACGTCTACGCTTTACATTACACTTCATCATTAGCTAGCGCTGCGCCAGTCACAGGACGGCAAGCGACCATTTTTATCTGCGTTTATTTATTTCATATACCTTTGTTTTTGTTGTTTAAAGACGAGCATAGCAAGCGATATTTGGCACATTTGGGACTGTTTCTGCTTCCTTCCTGTTTTTTCTTTCCTAGTATTTTTCCTTGCTTGATTTGAATTGCAATTTGTCATGCAGAGCGTAGCGAGCGTTGTCATCACCTTTGCACCCACCCACGAAATGAACTGAGACGAAGAAAGAAGATGCATGTATGCTATGCTACGACATCTAGCCAAGCTTGTATATGAGATGAGGCACGAACCGAGTTCGCGCACCCGAAAGATAACTTTGTTTCACTGCTTTTGAGCGCCGAATGTTAGGTAGTTTGAAATTTCCGACAGGGAGGAGGAACCTTGCGCATTAGTAGTAGTATTCTATGGATTTTTGGATTGCCCTTGGCTGGTTGGCCTGGGTATCGCGCAAGAGACGACTTTCACGCTTCACGATGCACACTTCACGCTTAACGATGATGGTTTGGGATAGCGAGGGAGATGAGATGAGATACCACGAGCGTTTTGCTTTCGCTGTCTAGTTCCTCTGTTTGCGTTGCGTTGCGTTGCGTTGCGGCGCCTTGACTGGCTGGCAAGCACAGCATGTCTACTCAATCAATCAATTGCCCTCTATTCACATCGCCACGCACACCCCATCGAGTGAAGCATTCTAGACTCCACCAGCCCGCCTCCCACCCACGCCTGACGCGTCCCTCGCATACTCGCGTTGCTTCAGCGACAATTCGATACGCGCCGCGCTCCGACCGTCCCTCGGGATCGTTCTTCGGCCATACACCGCCTGCCCTTGCCATGAATCCACACAAGCCTTGCACCCTGAGACTCCACACGTCCCTTGGACAACGGCCGGCTCAGCGTCACAGTGGGCCGAGTGCTTAATCCCTCGTCTCGTTGAAGAAAGGGTCTGCGGACGAAGCGCGGAGTGCATGCTGCGACCGACCTGCATTGGCAGTACGCTTGGACGAACCTTCTGCGCGACTCCCGCGGTCGCAGCGGGTCCACAGCAGCGATGCTTCGACGCGGTCGTGCTGCAGAACGTGGGGTGAGAGGGTGAGGGGATCCTTGAGATGGGATCGTGCTCGTGGCAACAGCACTGTACGTCTCTCTTTCCGTCGACGGCTTGCCTGCCTCGGACCCGGCAGACGACATCGGAAGTCTTTCGTTCCTGAGTCTAGATCCTCCGTCTGCCATTGTGCTGTTGATCAGACGTACGATACTGCCGTCATGGCACCCACGCGCCGTGCTTCGCCCACGCACTACCTTGGTAGCCCTCGAGATCACCATCTCGTCCTTGCATCGGTCCCAATTCTCTGAAACAGGATCATCAGTGCTAGGAAATCACATTGCCATTTAGTGTTTATTGTATTTTCTGCGCAGCCGATAGGTCATAGTTTAGAAAATCACCGCAGTAGTGAAGGATCAGAGAGGGGGAGTCATGTCTCCATCCGCACCCTGACCCTTCCTTCTATCTCATCTGCTCTCCTGACCCACCATCGCTTCTGCTGGAGGTGCATCATCTGGGACTCCAGCGCGCGGGAAACTTCCACTGCCTTTCTGCCGAACATAGAAGATGGGTGCTCATGTACAGGGTCATGAAATCAGAAAGTCGCACGGCAGAATTGGAACAGCACAGCAGCAACAGCACATCGCGGTAAAACCTCCCGTTCCCACTCCCCACGCTGAAAAGCGAGGCATTCTGAGTTGTGCTACGATTTCGCTGCTGTACGACTTTCCGTCTTCAATACCCTGTACATCACGGAATGCGAGGCTTACTTCCCCGCAACGAGAGATAGGTGGATGAATAGATGGGCTGACATCCCCCACACAGCACGGTGTACCGGGCTTGAGACTGGGGGCTGGGTGCCGACGTGTAAGCCAGTACTGTGTAAGCCTCGGAGCAGGACAGATGATGCGATACGAGTAAGCGACTCGGCATACGAGTCGGAGAAAGGCATGTCTCAGCCACGCTGGCACGGCAGAGGGTAATCTGATCGATAGATAGACCGATAGATGAGCGAAACTCTACCAACAAACCTGGGTGAGCCGCAATGAGCGACATTCCCGGTCCGACACCTGAACATCTGACGCCCGGAACAATGCCTTTGTTGATCGGATCGGGAAGAGCGATCGTAGTGGTCGCTTATTTCGGATTGTACTTGTCCTTCCATATCCTATTGCACCGTTAGCACGTGCCTTTCGTACCCTCTCTCCCACCCATGACTCCCTTCTCCTGGGTCTAAAGTAGGTAGTAGTAGCATCGTGTGCGTGCCGCGCCGCACACCACCTTCCCACCCGCACCTCCATCGCATCAACACCACGCCCGTCCGTCAATAGACCAGCCAGACACGCACGCACACCAGCCATATTGCGCCGCCAGCGACAGCACGCCACGTGTATGCGCTCAACACGAGCGTGCGGGCCCGACGGAGCGGGTGTGCGCCAGACGGATAGTGTGACAGGGCAAGCGTGGTGGGGTGTGACTTTGGTGCTGCGGTCAGGACCGTACCGGTTAAGCGAAGGATGCATCCAGGTGTGGTGGTTTTGGAGCGTGAGGGCCAATCGATGGGGCTTGGCGCATACGAGACGTAACGCTATGTATTGCCCAGCTGCCGTCCCTAATTCGGGCGATGACGAGCTTGATCGTAGTCATCGTGGGCTGGTTTTGGTGTTGATGCGATAGCGGCACGATGGCGACGATGCTTCGTTGTAACGTGCGCCGTTTACGCTTGAGTGAGATCGCCGCCGGATCTCGATGCACTCCCAGATCGCGATGTTTTCAAGACGGGATAGAAAACAAGGTCTGCTTACCACGTGTTGCCTATTGTCTTACTTCCCTTTGACTCTGCGAGGCGGAGGAACTGTGCCGCTTTGAACTGTATGGGGCGTTAGCAATAGTCGGCCTTCCTGATGCGTATGCTGCCCAACAAATGAGGCTGAACGATTCAATACGATACATGACGGTGTGTCTTGGAATCCTCCGCGTGATGGTGAGATTGTGTTTATTGATATTCACCGTTCGGACAATTTTGCAGATAGCCTTGGCGCAGACTGGTCAAGTAGTGTAGACGGAGAAGAGCGACAATGTATGGACAATATCATCGCCCAGAAACGGACTGAGGAAGCGCTGGTGTGGTAGCCAAACCGCCATGTCGTGGCGAGCTAGTCGATAGTACTCTGAGCGCTCTCGGCCCGTCTATCTGCTGTGGCCATGTCGGGAGGTTTGCCGGCCTTCGGTCACGCCCGGTGGTAGCCATCGATTTGCAGGCTGAATTATCCGAACTGAACTCCTGGGTTGAGGCCCCAATAGACTGAGGAGAGAGAGAGGCTGAGTGGCGGAAGGTTGAACATGAGGCTAGGGAGCGGGAGGTGACTTCCATGTGCGCTGGAGATGACGTCCCAATAGAGGAGAGGAAGGCACGACTTTTCCCTACATCGACAATGACGCCCCCGTGAGGACACGCAGTAGGCCTGTCTTGAATGGGCAATGTCGAAAGAGTTGTTGCGGAAAAGGTGAAGACACGCAATGGATGTTGCAATGACGAAAGAAAAGCTGGAAACATACCTTATCTTTCTTCGTCCCAAACCCTTCGAGATAACACCAAGCCACCTCATTCATGGCATCCGTATCTCCCAAATTCGCAGCCGTTTCATAATACTGCTTCGCAGCCACGGGATCCTTCTTCGTGCCCCACGCATACCGAAAGCAATTGCCCAACTCGAACATCGCAATCACCAGCTCCCCCTTCGCAGCACCGCCCTTTTTCATGCCCGCCTGCAGCGCCAGTCTTTCTACCTCCGCGCTGTTCGATGCCGCAACGGAGAGGTAGCGCACGGCTTGCGACATGTCCGGTTCGCAGCCCCAGCCATGCCGCAACGCAAGGCCGTAGAGGACCTGGGAAAGTGCGTTATTGGCGCCGTTGGGGTCGGCCAGCTTGCCGAAGATCTTCGTGCTGGCCGCGAAGTCGCCGGCCTCGTGCAGCCGGATCGCCTCCTGGATATCCGCATCATCTGGGGCGGCGCTCACGGTGTGACTTCCACTTCGACTCCTACCCTGCTGTAGACCCGGGGATAGAGGATTGCTAACTTCGATGGTGGGCGTGTTTCCCCCGCTCTTCAGCACCGTATTACCTGAAATCAGCACTGTGGCGCGCTTCTCCCAATTCGCTTCCTCCTCCTCGTTGCGCGCGACGCCATCGCCTGTTACAGCTGGTAGATTCTCGGGCACGTTGACGCTGGAGGCGCTGCGGTTGCGACCAAAGTGGAGCTTGTGTCCGCCCTTCTCGCTCTCCTGTGGGCCTCCCGATTCTGCTGCGTTGCTATGCCGCCTAAATCTGCCTTTGAACCCTCGGTGTTCTGGGGCGGGGGAGAGAAAGGGTTGCGACGCGCGCGTAGGGTCACCGGGAAAGGTGGGAGGCTCGATGGACTCGCGCGTCGAGGTTGTGGTGCGGTAGAATTGGAATTCTGGCACGTCTGGGCTCAGAGTGGGACCTTGCTCTGCGACGTTCCCCTCGTCCCTAACTTTGTCTTTCTTCTTTAGTAGATCCTTGAGCGTCATTTTGGGCCTGTGATATGCGATTGCGGCCTCAGACGTGTCGATGCGGCGTGTATGCGGCTGTGGGGCAGGTAATGCTTCGTAGAGCGATGCGCTTTACGACGCGCTGCTTCGAGAGATGTTACGGGATTCTAAGGAATGTCTTGTATTTTCGTAAGGTGCCGGTGAGGTTATCTACATGCATAGAGAGTGACTGGAGGCGCTGCCGTGTCTTCGTAGGCAGCTTCGTTGTATGTGGTGCGGCTGTGCTTGGCTCTGCGAGCCGCCTCAGCCTCCGACATCAGCTCAGCGCTTGCGTTTGCATGATGGTTTCGATCAATCAAGCAAATGCTGCATGATTCTGCTGACGAGTTCAATGCGCGTATGAAGACTCAATTCATCACTCGCAGTAAAGCGTGAAAATCTTTGACGTGTTTTCCATTGTCTATGTCCATTCTATGCGCGGCGCTCAGCAACTGTAATAGAGCTGCCCTCGCATGATCTCGGAGTATTCCCGTAATGCTGGATGCTCCCATATTCAAGATGCAAACCAAGCACCTCAAAGCCAACATTGTACAAGAATGAACTTTAGCGCTAAACGCTGAAGCGGGTATCAAGGATCCGTAAGAACGCCTCAGCCCGGTGTAAAGTCGCTGCTAGTACGGCGACACCTAGTAGAAAAGGCCGCGAGAGATACTTACCTTGGGCCGACCAGAAGTGGTCACACTGGGACGAACTTGAACGCCATCAAGACATTAGGAGATAACCGAAGGAGATGGATCGGACACCTACAGGGTCAGAAGGGAGAAAGATATATACAAGGACAGCGGCCTAGTCCTGGGATTCGAAAGCAACGTAGTCATGTTGCTGCGTGATAGCATGGTTGTGAATCTCGTCCGGAGAGCTCAAAGCATCTCTCATGTCGCTGATGTACTCATCACCATCCACGGCGCTCTCCGGTGATCCGACCCCTGAAGAGCCAAGTGCAGCTGCCTTCATGCGAGAGGCGTGATGGACGTGCCTCAGTGGGCATGACGCTCCCGCGGCACAAGATCCGTTGTTAGCAAAGTCTGGACATTCGTAGACGTGGAGACAGGGACAAGCCTCTCCTGCGCCGCAATAGCCGAGCCTGCCAAAGGACCCGCAGACCGGAGCATTTCGGTCGATCTGGACATGGGCAAACATGCATGGGGAATTAGTGCATCGATTCTCCAGGAAATAGAGACAGTGCGGCGTGTTGTTGCCTGTCGTGTCGTGTGACAGCGAGCAGAGGGTGTCCTTTGTGCAAACATTTTGGTACAGAAACCGCTTGCAGAGGGCTAGCTTGTTGAGATCGTGTATGTCGGGGCACCGGAGCCGGGCGCATTTGCCTATGAAAGTGTCAGACAGACGATGGAAAGCTTACCACTTTTGGAGCCCAATGAAAGATACCTGTGGATGTGAAGTTCGGGCACAGCGTATTTAAACTAACAGCTCGGTCGATCCTCTATTTAGCTACGGTTAGTCTACTGTTTGCATCGCAAAGATCTTTGGTGTTTTTTACAGTGCTGGGCTCGTTCCAAGCCGCGGAGCGGTTGGCACGATTCGGTCGCGTGTGGGGAGACCTCGAATATGGCTCGTGACCCGCGTTTGCCCTCCTCTTTCCATGAATGCGCGAACGTATACGTTGAGGGCCAACAGCGTTACGATCATGAAGTGATTGATGTTCGTCGTTCGAATCTGCATCGGGCGTGTCGCTGAAGGAAGGGGTAGAAGCGCGGCGATAGCCAACAGCCACCCCATAGCTATTGTTCGTCAGGTTGTAGCTAGGCGCACCTACAAGGCCTTGGTCGCGGAGATCTGCCAGCTTGTGACCCGTAATATAGCCTACTGTTCATGAGCCAGTAGCTCGAAAGATCCGTCTCTTACATACTTCTAAGCTCCGCCCGGGCCTTGAATTTTGCTTCCGGTGTAGCTAGAAGAGCAATCTCCTGCGTAGTATAAGGTGGCGGTCCGGGTGGGCGCGACATTTTGCGATCGTTGAAGCCTGAACCTGTGTAATATGAATGCTAATTAAGCCGCGTAGAACAGGAACAAAAAGGGGAGGCACGTACAGTATGTTTGCGCTACAGAGAGTTGTCGCGTGGGGTGACAAAGAAAGCACAGGCGACAGGGTCCACTGAGGATGTGGCTCGTGCACAGCGCGTCTCGCTGTCACGTGATATGTACCACTCCAGGGCTCCAGTGAGCGGCTCATAGTTCAATCTTCAGCATATACAGCAAGCACACATCAATATCTTATTAATCCGTCGTAATTACATCGTTCTGGAATTTACTTCAATCCCATTATCTGGTGCTATACACAAGACTCAGAAGGTTGCCGACAGGATTTAACCCCTCCTCAGCTGTGACTATACGTTTCGGAATTTCGAACTCAACTTCGGGAGCCTTCTTTAACTCTCTGTTCAGTTCCGTATCAAGGAGGGCCGTGTAAGAGTGGTCTAAGAAGTCTTCCAGATTGTATGACCGTTTCGTGAACTGCTCCGAGATAATCTTCGCTAGCGTCGCAACATTAGGGTGGTAGTGTGACTGTAGCGTCTCCAATTCCCATACGCTGCTCTCAATGGCATCTGTAAGAAGCGGGTCATGTTCATCCATGTCAAATGGATCTTCCATGCCGTTTTCTTCCATATCTTGCTTCAGGGCTGGGTCTCGTATCTCGCGATGCATCATGAATGTGCACGCCGGATGGCGCTTGAACATGTTGTATACCCATGGGATGACAACGACAATACCAGCCGGAGGTGCATACAGCGCTAACCGTGAGAGCCGCTTGATGAAGCTTGCCACAAGTGTTGCTGGTAAATGTGTGGAAGACATGAATGTGTCCAATAATCTGAAGAAGCGTGATCGGTGTTTCGAGTGCAGCAGGCCATCATCCAGTAAAGAGTAAAGTTTTTGGTAGAAAGACGGATAGTCGAGATTCTTCTCGGAGATGAGATAGTACAGACCGGAAAGCGCCAGGAGGGATGTAGCGCCACCAACTTCGTAGGAGTCTGTAAGGAAGTCCATGAGCATTTCGGGCTGCGCGAACCATGGTGCGATTTGGTGAGAGAACACAGTCAGAACGGACTTTCGTTGCTCCTTTGTAATGCCTGATCGTAATGTTGCAAGCCAGGCTTCTTGTGCTTGCGATCTGTACGAGCTCAAAGAAGGCACCGGACTTTTTCCCTGGACCTCAGTATAGAAATTTTGAATGTCGTCTTTCGATGTTGGGACGGCTTCAAGACTGAGGAGAAGCGACAAGCTGTTGCGCGCCGCACGTTCCTTTTCTACCTCGTCGAGTTCGGATTGAAGTAGCGTTTTGATAGATCGGAAAGTAGAATACCGGATGTCGTCGTAGGTGCCAAAGAACTTCTCCGCAAACTCGTCCCTCGAGCCGTCTTCTTCGGGCAGTAAGAGAAGCGCCTCCACGATCCTATGAAGGGGGCTGTTTTTTATGTTGAAGTCTTTCTGTGCTTTTGATTCTTCCTTGACCAGCCGTAAGAGCAGAGTCAACGCCACGGACTGCTTGGGCGGGTGTTCGCTGCTGAGGAAGTCGTGCAGTAGCACTTCTATGTATTCCTGATATCTTTGCTTCAACCATGTTACGATCAAAGTCTCAGCCTCAGTCATCCTCTTGCTTTTGACCATGTCTCCGGTAGACAGGAGTCGTGTGAATACTCGACATAGTGCGACGGCCGCGAGAACAGATGCTTCGTCTTCGGGATCTGAGGCTTTCGAAAGCTTCAAAAGGGTTGCAATATTGTTGTAGTGCTTTCGCGACTCTAGGATTTGCGATTCGAGGCGCAGAATCTCTTCCTGAGGGTCTTCGTCCTCGTCGCTGGAAGGCTTCGGGCGGGGTTTTGACTTGGTTGCGCGGCGCTCTGCTTCTCCCAATTTTCTCTTCCTCTTCACACCAGCTACGGCAGTAGATTTTAAACCCGACATCGCAGCGGCGGGGTAGTGGATCGTTTATGGACGACTGTCGTGTTGCTGTTCGTTGTCGCAATTGCTGGTCGTGAACTTTTTCCCAAACGCCGGGCCGTGTTCGGCTAGTCGGCTTGGCGCGTTGATTCTGCACCGGCGAAGCTCTCAACTCCATCAACGACACCGCCCAAACCTCCCCACTCTCATCCACAGCAATGGCTTCTCGTCTGGCAAGGAGCGCGGTCGGTATGTACAAGCTTCCCAACGCGATTGCGGTGCCATTGACCGCCATACTCACCCGCAACAGGCGCCGCTCGTCTCCGCCCATCGCTCCCTCTCCGCACC
This sequence comes from Paraconiothyrium sp. Pb-2020, assembly GCA_022419385.1. NCBI lineage: Eukaryota > Fungi > Ascomycota > Dothideomycetes > Pleosporales > Didymosphaeriaceae > Paraconiothyrium > Paraconiothyrium sp. Pb-2020. The sequence continues at coordinate 2,036,255 of JAJUBI010000008.1, forward strand.
CTCCCCAGCATCACGGCCCAGATCACCCCGGCCCGCTACCAGTCCAACCTGCCCGAGGACCCCAAGAAGAAGGCTCAGTCGCTGCTCGATGCGATTCCCGTGCCCGGCAACAGCCCCATTACCAAGGCTGCCGTCCTCTCCGCCGCCGCTGGTGTGAGCACCTTCGCCATCAGCAACGAGCTCTACGTTGTCAACGAGGAGTCCATCGTCGCCCTCTCGCTACTGACCATCTTCTGGGCTGTCGCCAAGTACGCCGGCCCGGCCTGGTCCAGCTATGCGCAGTCGCAGATTGACAAGATCTCCGGCATCTTGAACTCGGCCCGCGCCGACCACACCGAGGCCGTCAAGCAGCGCATTGAGAGCGTGCAGGATCTCGGCGGTGTCATTGACATCACCAAGAACCTCTTCGCTGTTTCCAAGGTACGACACAGGGGATGGAAATGAGATGGATCTCCGCTGGACCGATGGGGCTGACTGCATGTAGGAAACCGCCCAGCTTGAGGCTCAGGCCTACGAGCTCGAGCAGAAGACGGCCATCGCCCACGAGGCCAAGACCGTCCTTGACTCTTGGGTCCGCTACGAGGGCCAGGTCAAGGCGAGGCAGCAGCGCGAGCTTGCCGAGAGCATCATCGCCAAGATCGAGAAGGAGCTTGAGAACCCCAAGACCCTCAAGCAGATCCTCGACCAGAGTGTCGTCGATGTTGAGAGTGCGTTAAGCCATCTTATTAGGTGCACCCCGCTAACAGCTCGTAGGGATTGTTTCGCAAAAGGCATAAGCTACCTAAAACGTCTCCTTTCTCGTGGATTAGCATCATCCAATGTTACATAAATCTGTGCTATAGTCAATCGGGTCGGATAGATTACCCAAGTCAATTTCATTTGGTCGAAGAATCTTTGCGATCTGTTCGTGTTGCATCCGCAAGCTCGCGTAGACGAACGTTGTCTCTCATTTTATGAGTGAACTAACGCCGCAATCTCTAACGACCCCCATGACCATAATATTTGCTTGACATTGCAGCTTCATGGTCCGGGGAAACAGCGTTTTATGGATGCGAAAAGCTTCAATGGCGCCAGTATCTCCTAGAGATCGCTCACTGTCACGTGGCAGTAAGCTTCCGGGAAAGAAACGACAAGCACCACTTAGGATCACGGTATATCTACTACATTCTTTGTGCGAACAATGACTCCTACCACTAGTTACTCGAGCAGAGTAAATTTTCCACCCGATTTGGATGTGGAATATGTAGAGCCGACACCTAACATGCCGACTGACTGAGATCGACTTACCAACCTTCCGTAGCTTTGATTGTTGAATGTGTAGGACAGTGAAAACGTTCACACCTTATGCATGGTTTCCAGACACGCGTCGAGTTATTTTGGGACGGTGAGACGGAAAGCTGGCCCTCATCACCACCACCACCGCTGCGATGGAAGATTCAACATAGACGGGGATAACCAATCTGTGTGTATCGCTGGCCAAGTTTTGCAAGGGACTACGGTCGATGAGTCCCAACCCGGCTCCTCCGATGGCGAATGGCTAGTGGTGTTTCGGGAGTTGATTAATTTGATTTGTGGATGCTGTTGAGAACGTGGATGACGGCGAGGAAGAGCGCGCACGGACTGAAGTAGCGGTAGTTTGCGGTGAAGCAAGTGCAGCGTCCGAGATTGCGCAATATTATCAATAACATTGAAAGTGTGATAAATTAATTCTAGACATGACAAGTTGGCTGCAAGACTTTGGACATGAATGTCTGGAGCGGATGTTTGTCGAAGGTTGCGGAGATTGTCGCCAGCACACCGTGTCTTGAGCCATCTCTCTAGTCTCAACCAAAACCCATGAGTCCTAAGTCCTGTACTTTAGTGTTCAAGCGAAAAAATATTGACAGCTCGACCGCAATCGACTGATGTCTGTTTTGACAAGTCCCATAGAACAATGGCGTCGAAAGCCAGTACATGTCGGTTTCCTCAGCTGCTTTCGGTCTCCAAACGTAACGAGACGTGAATAGATGTTCCGATTGTTTCCAATACTCGAGAACAAATCTTCACGGGCGGAATCCATTGTTGGTCTGATTTAATTCAAAGGCAACCGCGTTCGACACCTACACATAGAAGCTTTTACCACAAGGGTTGGGTTCCACGGAAGGCGAGCCATGGCAGGTCATGTCGCAGTTTTAGTATGAAGATGTGCTTCGCCATAGCTGGGGACGGACGCACCCAGCAGCACAACATGGCTTGTCGTCCTCTATGATTTTTAGACAGCAAAATCCTCCACATGAATCACATGCCATTCGAATTTGAAGTTCTCCATTTCCGAAGACATAGCGAACTGGTCATCCTGACTTGACCCGAGATTCTGAAACTAGGGAGTATCTTCTCTGGGATGAGAGCGCATGCGCACACCAGCACAGCATGGAAGGGGGCCTAGAGGATTCGCAGACAGCCGAAGGCCACATGGACTATGTCTTTCATATTTTCGTGGCCCAGCCCGAAAGACATAGGCTGAGACGTCGCGTTTCTGGAATTCGAAGAGCAAGCTTGCCCTGTTGCTCAGGAACAGACGCTGGCATCAGCACAACGTCGTCGAGATGTTCCAACTTTTGGAGACAGCAGAAAGGGCCACATGTGCAGCACTGTGAATGCTTTTGGTCGCCTGCTATCCAGAGCGGAGCTGCTATTTTTCTTGACATAAGTGACAAGCACAAAGTGTTGAAGAGAGTAAGAGTCAAATAGCACGTCGGATAGAGAGCATTTTTAAGATGTTTCTGCATTCAGTTCGGGTTGACTGGGCATGACTCGGCCTTGTGAATTGCTCCGGAAGAAGAGAAAGCCCTTTTTGCTCTACAAGGTCAGGGCGCGCACACCGGCACAACATGGCAAAACGTCTTTTGAATCGGTAGATAGCGGACAAGCCCACATGGAGGACCATGGCGTCAATTTGAGAGTTCCGAAACACATGATTTGTGCCTGAATTACTTTGAGTTCTAGTCAGAGACTGTAGCGAAGTGTGGGGAGAGAAGGTAGGCCTAAGACTGGTCTTTATACGTATCCTAGTCGCTCTAGCTATGGTGGCAAGGTGTTTTGAATTGAAGCCCTAAGTACAGAAGATGAGCCTTGCCATATCTTTGTTGTGGTGCCATGGAACACACGACAAGGGGAGGGACAGGGGTATTGTGTGGTTTTGTTTGATAGTTTCGAAAGTACAGAGATACCAACAAGACATCGATATTCGCCGTTTTGAATGATTGCTCACACACCATGGTTCGATTTGAGTTGTAGTTGCCGAGCGGACTTATCCTCCCATATGTGGACGAATGCAGGGTTTGAGACCCACAAGATCCTTAGGCTTTGAGTGTTCAACATGAAAGCTAGGCTAGTCAACTTCTGTAAAGATTGATTGAAATTTCATCTTCCGTGGCTCTTCTCTATGAATCTCTTGACTTGGGTTGGTGGAGGGAACATAGGACGTGTTTATTTCCGTCACTGTTCTTGATCGTCTACACGTCGGAATGAGAGTTCCATCGTTCGATCATAATGAAAAACAACAGAAAAAAATACCGGTGGATGTTTCCAGTGCCAGCGAGTATCATGTATTTTCGATGACATCTTGCCTGTCCATGTTTTTCTCCTGATCTGAAGTCCACTGCCGTCGCATCATCACCTTCCCCCCTGGATCCTTGGCATCCTCACATGCATGCCAGGGTGTCTTATTGATCGGTGGCTTACAGGACAAGTCAGCTGCCGTGATCTTTTTTTTTTTTTCAAGCTCAGAAAGCCCTCCTAGAAAGAATGAACCTTGCGGAAGGAAATGAGGGTCTGGCATGTCCTCCCAAGAAATTATCAGCCTCAGTATTAGACCTCAGGAGGCAGGTGGTCACATGGTCCAGAAACATTTCGAGCGTACTCTTCCGCCCACGATACTCCGTTGTAGGATATTGCTTCACTACACGATGAGAAAGGATCTTTCTCTTTCACGTTTCAGAATCTCCCCATCCATCATTCCATCACAATAGGCTTCGCCCAAGAAGGTATGCGTGTCTTCTTCGCCACATGCTCGCAACACGTACGGAATATGAGCACCACAGAAGACGACCACCACGTCACCGGCAATCGCTGAACCAGGACACATACCGATGTATCCTCGGCGGGTGATATATGGCCGCTTCCCATCCATGCCACTCATGCTGTTACGGTATCTCCCCGACGGAGACCGCCGTAACTCCTCAGCAGTGAGCGGTCGCGTCCCTGCTACCATTATTTCGGAGATCCTCACACATTCGTGATATGCCTCTTCAACAAGTGGCTTCCTGGCACGAATGTAGTCAACCTCAGGGTCCCAATAAAGGTCTCCGACCGGCACTCGCCATGTCGCTTCGGCTCGTCGGAGTGGGTCCTCGTAGATAGGTTCGTCCTTGATGGCAGACTTGCTGCAGAACTCTTGAAGTGTTTTAAAAAGGTGGAGGTATGACGCGTGATCGTCGGAAGCATGCCACACGTTCCCTACCTCCTCAATTGTATCGACCAAGTATCCTCGAATACCAAGGATATTCTGATTATTTGTCGGCACCACGGACGCCTTTGTGATTCCAGATGCGTGAAGCAAGTGATTCTCTGCGAATTCAAAGATAGTGTAATAGGATGGCGCAAGATTTGGCCGCCAGTCCGGGGCCCAAGTCGGTAACCCTTCAAGACCGTCCTCCTTCGGGAACTGAGAGAAGCTGAGGAGCTCGATACGTCCCTTTGTGATCATGGCCAGAGCTGCATGTGTGAAGATTGAAGCGACATCCAAGGTGACATAGTCTGGCTCAATCTCCAGCTGCTCGGCATCAACGGCCAGACCGAGCAACCCATATATGCGATCTCGAGTTTGCGTTACTCTTGTATCACTTTCAACGAAGAGCTTCCTGAGCAGGTGGAACAGCTCGTCTCCCTCCCCTTCGCCGTTCGCGAACTTTTGACGTCGCTTTCGAGTACTCAGTAGCGGCCCCAGGCGGTGTGACTGCGCTTGCAAAGCGAGTTGCGCAAAGCTAAATCCTGGATTCGACTTCATGGATTGCTTCATGGCTGCCGTAAATATGTGGCTTGCACGCCTGACAAATTCCACAGGAACGATCTTCTGTCCGCAGACGAAGACCGTATCAGGGCACAAGCTGATCTCCTGCACGATCCAGACACGATGGAACCAGGGTCTCTGATCGAGATCGACAATCGTTTGCAGCAAGTTCTCGAATCGAGGCCGCGCTTCATCGACGAGCTGGTGATACGGCTTCGTCAATCGATCGTCCACCGAACGGCTTTCCATGATCTCGAGGAGACGGTGAATCTTCTCTTTCGTGAAGTAATTTTCCAATCCAATGTCATCGACCTTCTGCCCAATATCTAGCCACAGATCCATCAGTTCATCAGATCCATCTGCTGCGGGGCCGAGCCAGACGAGGGTCTGCTCAGCTTTGCTGTATATTTCTGTCATAAGGGACACCTGTTTTGATTTCTCGGCGCCATTGCTCTGGTCGATACAAATTTGATCGACCCATAGAAGGATGTGTTCCTGTTGTTGACTGGCGATATACTGTAGAGCAGTGTGAAGGGACGGGGTAATGTTGAGTTGGGCTCCGGATAGATCGAGGAAACTTGTTTTCTCCGCGGTCCCCCAGGTGTACGAGAGCGCTTTGAATTTCAACGGTGCTGCTATCGGTGAGGTCAAGAGCTCGCAAACAAGGCTGCCATTCGGGGGCGACGTGGTTTCCTTGTGAGTCGTTGGCGATTCGGATGAGCGGAGCCGAAGTAGGCGGATATGCGTCGCTGCCGATGGCAGTGTACAAGAGGTGTAGTCAAACTTGGGCATATTCCAAAACCTCAGCATGCGGAGTCATATGGATTGCATTGTTGAGGAAGTTTTGGTGCATGAAGAGTGCTCGTATTCAGCGAGGCACCCTTGCCTACTTTCGGCCTAGTGACAATCTCAACACGAGTTCTTTCGTATTCCAGCTCTTGAGCCGAGTCAGAGTCCTAGACTTGCATGGATATTCTTGCTCTTTGCATACTTAGAATTGGCCGAATAAAATCCTTGAGTACCTCTATATGGACCCCATGTGCCTTCAAATACAAGCTTCTCAGGATTCCCATAAACGCAGCTTATCTTTCCCTCCTTGCCCAAAGTGGTTCATCCAAGCTGAAGGGAATTTCTTCGAGAAGCCCTGCACGAGACAATTCCGGGCTTTATGATTACTCGTATGACTTTGCGTGCATAGGCTAATGAGGACACCTCCCCAGAGTCTCAATGGAAAAGTCATAGACTCGTAGCCCTAATTGGGAGCTCTCGACACTCCATTTAGCCGAGATCGGATTCTATGTTGGCCAAGTTTCTCTGACCAAGCCAAGAAGCATTGTGTTAAATGAGACTTATCTGAACAAGTAGAACACCAAATTGTCCCAATCACGGTCAGTCAAGTCCTTCTCCTTACGATCATCATCTGGAGCAATCTTATGTCGAAGGCTCATCGCTTTGTCAAGTTGAATCTGCGCCTCGTCCTCATTATCACTTCCACCTTCACGCAGGATCGTGCGACCCAGCTTCCAGTACCCGCGAGCTGCGATAGGTTTGAACCATTTATCTTCGCCAATGAAGGAGACTATCTTCTCTAGCAGGGTACTAGTCCGTGTTAGGGCATAATCGGCCTTGCGCTGAATTGCTTACCGTGCTTCTTTGTATCTTTCACGGTCAAATTCATCGCAAGCGAGACGGTAATACGCTGTGAGCGACGCGAGTGATCGTTCTCCGGTAGCCACAGGCACCACTTTTTCGGCACGTTGGTTGTACTCGTACGAGTCGTCTTTCTTGTCCTGAGCTCGCCGAACGTGACCCATGCAGGTAAGTATCATTCCGGTTCTGGGCTGGTCAGCGCTTTATGTAAAGATTGAGTTGCCTTTGCGACGTACTCGTAGGTCTTGGTGTCGTCTTTTCCAAGCTTCTTTTCTCTCTGCTCAAGAATAGGAGAGATCAGAGTGTCTGCGAGGTCGGCTTGCCCTCCAAACGCATAAATGAGAGCTCGGTGGAACCACGGGTATGGGAAGGGTAACTCTTCAGGTGGAGTCCTTTCTGTGATAGTATCGCTCGAAACCTCCCATGAGCGTATTGCCTCTTTCTCATCTGGAACACGCATCAACGCCCGCCCGTATTCATTATACGCGATAGGGAGAGTATCGATGTCTTCCTGAAGTTGATGTTTCGTAATGCGATCTACGAGCAGCTCGATCCATTTCTTTGTGCAGCGAGCACCCTTTTCCGTGTCAAGATAGCTTCCAATAATGCCCTGGAACCGGTAGCTATCTGACAATATCTTGCTTCTGATGAGCTCGTCTCCATCATTGTCTTCGATCTCCGCAATTCTTTGGGCTAGAACAGCATACTCGTCGCCCTTCACCAAGCCATAACCGGTTTCTTGAAGCTGATATGTCCTGTAATTCTCAATATAAATTTTACAAAATATTGAACGACTTACCAACTAGACTCATTAAAGAGGGATGCAACCGCGAGAGAGGGCTTGACCTTTTCCACTCCACGTTCTTCGAGTACCGTCCGCAAGCGAGAAACGTGGGGTTGATATCGCTGAACTTGACGCAGCCGGTCAACGTCATTCAAATTGCTATTGTCGATGAACGGCCAGACAGCGCTTTGAAGTACTGTTGCTGCGTCGAATACGTCCTTGAACAGTGCTAGATCTAGCTTTCCTCGTACCACGTCCTGGACTATGCGATGGACACGAAGAACAGTCAACTCCTTATTCCGAGTGACAAGGGAGGACCTCATGAGTGCCTCTCGAGCTTCATAGTACTGTATTCTGTTGGAAGGGTAGTCTGCAAGTCGAACTTTCTCTGCGCCCTTTGTCAAAATGTCCTCCGGTATGGAATCACCATCTAGCATAGAGAGAACTCTTAGGAGAGAGAGAGAGTCAGGCGGTAGACTCTCGATGTTCCATATGAAAGCAATTGTCTGCTGTCTGGTGTAGCCGGGGATAGGAGACTCCTGGAATTTCTTGCTGTCATAGTCGTAGTACTCGACGAATTCGGTCAGCGATAGGTGCTTGCTCCGGATCAAACTTGCCATTTGCACGATAGCTAGAGGAAGGCCACCCAGGCGGTCCACTATCAAGCCACACGTTTTGGTACTGTCGACTTCCGCAGCCCTTTGCGACGATACTTCAAGGAAAGAAGTCGCTTCCTCAATGGCCATGGGTTGAAGCTCTATACTCGTAACATTTGGGAGGCTGGTTGTCTGGGCGACTTGGCCTCTGCTCGTTACTAGAACACACCCGTGGTTTCCTGAGGGCCAAAAGTCGTACAATAGGTCAGGGTCGTCTGCGTTATCAAATATGATCAGCCATGAAGCGAGATCATCCCTCTGAGAAGAGTCGCCTCCCAAAGTCCGTACAGGGTTTGCCAACCAGGCCTTCACCTTGTCTCTCGTCACTTCAGGTTCTTCTTGCAGCGCCGACGCCTCGTCTTGAAATCCGAGCATAACAGATATGTTCCTGAACCCAGCAAGTAATCGTGTGGTACTTGCGCTGTGTATCCAGAATACGGCATCGAAGTTGGTTTTGCGCGTGTGAGCATATTGAGCAGCTATCTCCGTCTTTCCAAGACCGCCGATTCCATACACAACGCATGCTCTCGGAGCATTTTCGACATGACCAGAGGTTAAAGTACTGCTTTCCGTGTCCGGCGCAGGAAGAGCTTGGTAGATCTTATCGAGTACAGCACCCTGTCCGAAGAAGGCAGGGTTTCGAGAGTGCGCTAGGGAATAACAAGGTAGGAGTATCCTTTTCGTACTCGAGGAGGGTGGGGGAGTTGTAACTTTGAAAAGGTTAGTGGCAGGTTGATTAGCTCTGAACTTGAAGGTTACCATGGCTCTGTTCTAGCATTTCTTCAAGGTTACTGAGAGTCTCTGATGGGTCGGTGTCGGCTTCGAGTCGTTGATAGGCCATGCTCACTACTTTGGGACCAGCTTCTGGCGCAGCCTTTAAGTAGGTAAGAAGTTTCTCGAAGATCGGCGTCCCGTGAATCATTTGGTTCAGCTCCTCATGGTTCGAACTGACACCAAACAATTCTTCGTTTACAGCATGAGACGTGGCATGATCCTTATCCACGAGCTGTGTTTGCGGCGACAGCATCAGCAATCACGCTCTATACATCGAAGCAACGCCGCCCCGAGACGTGTACACTTACGATTCTTTCGATTGGGCGGAAACGCCCCAGCGGTCCAGAATCGCGAACTTTTGATACAGACTCTTCATAGATTGATAAGACTGGTGCTTCGAGTTGTAAGCCACTGAACTTCGCACATACTCCAGCAAGCGTTTCGATGTCTTCCTTGCGTAGGATGTTCTTCGGAAGCTCCTTCTGTAGGAGTTTCAGGATCCACTTCCAGAGTTCCCATCGTGGATCTGCCGCAGAAGTGAGATGCGGGCTGCCCAAGAAGATGACACCGGCAACAGCATTGCGGATCCCTGGATAGTCATGGTGCGCGAGGTAAAGCGCGTGCTTCAGTAAGATGCCGCTCAAGCTATGGCATATGAAATACAAGGGTCTCTTCCGTCTCTGGATGTAATTAAGCTGAAGTAGCTAATTTGACATGGCGACGTACCTCGTAGTCTCTCGCCTGACGAAGGCCATCAAGGAAAACCCGTGCAAGAGATAGGACCTGGTGCCACACAGTACCACCGCCCCCACCTTTGGGTTCGATGTCGTAGTTGAAAATGAAGACGCGTACATCTTGGTCAGTAGAAGCGACCAGAAGCTTCAACCACATGCACTCTTTCGATTTGGAAGCTACACCTGGGACAGCTTGCGCCCACAGGCCCGGAATAACAACAAGACTTACGATCGTCAACTGTGTTCATCTTCCCACCTTTTACTTACTCGATGCCATCTTCCGGTGCTCTTTGCTCAGACAGATGGAAGACCAGCTTGAGTTCGGATTTAGATCTCGAGGAGAACCTCATATCGCTTCATCAGACCTCGTTACGACGAAACAAAGACTCTGTTCTCTCGCGATGAAAAGCAGTCAAGATCAAAGTAAAGTATACGCGTATGACGTAAGATAGCTTTACCGGTGAGTGCTCAGGTGATGTCTAACGTGGTACAAAACGTAGTGATGGGAACTGGTGGGGTTTGCTGCTGTGTCCTTTGGCCCCAATCCAGTTTCATCACGAATTACATTGATTGGGCCACGCAGCTGGCTGCATAGAAAGCAAGCAAAATGCTCAGAAACATCGTGATGGGGTTGTCTATCACTGCTTGATTTGGGGCAATGATCGGCGTTCCGGTGAAGGAACGGCATGCCGACCGTGCTGACTGGCCAACTGACCGACCGGTGCGGGGAAGTAACCAATCAGACAACAAGAGTTGCGCCGTGCGGCTCAACTTGATCAAATCATACAGCGAGTGCAGTGGATGGTAACGCACCGCAGCCTGTGCTCGTACAGAACCCCACTCTTCAAGTATTCTCGCCGGAAATGGACGCAAAGCGGGGCGATATGCGTGCTGAACGGTGTGGCACCATCTCGAGAGGTGTTATGGTTGGCACAAGTCAACATGATTTTAAGAGATGGGGTGATTGAAACTAGCAGCGTTACCTTTTTGCCACAATTGGTTGGTTTCTATCCCTTGGCGCGACCGGTGAAGAGTCCACATCTGCCGATGCTTCCCGAAGTTCATATCTATGTTTTGATAGGCGGCTTAAGACAGAATACATATGCAGCTGGGTGAATACCACCATGAGCAGTTTCGTTCGTGGTTCGTGGTCTGTCTCAATCCTTCAAGCGTTGCAATTTTCAATCTCTCCGTACCCAGCCTTCGTACAATTGTACTTCACGCCGAACGTCCTCACAAAAGCACAAATCGAATCGAACGAGAACATGCCTGGCCAAGTTACTAACAACGTTCGTCGACCATGTTGAATACAGTGCGAAACTTTGGCTGACAACGTAAAGGGCACGTCTGCTCCGTCCAAGCTTAGGCCTTGGATGGGCATCAAACCCCGAACGAAGCCCACCGAGGAAGAAACGATTCGTCACGAGTTCAAGGCTGGGGAGATGCTTCTAGACTTTTCTCACCGTGGTTGTGCCATTCCACCAGCCCTAGAGTAGACAACGACCACCAGCGGAACCGTTGGTCTTTCGAATCTACGGTTAGATTGATAGGCAATAAATCAGACTCATTGTTATTCCCGCGTAAACTATCCATAGTAATGTGTGAAGAAAACTAGACCGCCCTTGCTCGATCAATCCCAAAATATGATCAGTTCCACCTCAATGCTCTGCCTTGGTATGACCTTCTCAGCGGGAAGTGGATACGGAATAGCGCAGTGCGGTACACCTGGTATGGCTCTCGTTAGCTTGGCACCTAATGGTCCCCATAAGCCAGATATACCTGATCGAACAGCCATGGTGCTGTCAAATTGTCGGAAGAGGAGAACTTCGTTGGGCATATGGTCACTGACGTAGTACCATTTGTGCCCCGGACGATGGTATACCAAATAGTTCTCGTCGACGCCATTATCTTCGTAAACATCATCACTGAGTTCATAATCGAGCTCGGGATTGACGGTGGAGTAGTCAACTACAGCTAATGGATAGTCGTTCAATGGGCCCACGAGAGGACGCCATGCGCTGCAAAAGCTTCAGCATGCGCATCAATGTAGATCAGGAGTCGGTTACATACTGGCTGAACTGATGGTTCTTCGATAGAATTCGATCCGCTTCCGCGACTCCGAGGAGGTGCTCGAGCTTCTTGCGAATTGACCCAGGCGTCCAATCTGACTGACGTCAGGCTATTCGAGTTTATCACCGCGAACTTACTGGCTTACCGACGTGCGCGACCAGAACAGGTTGAGACTCATAATAGTTCTCTCCAGTCGACAGAGGGAATTGGTTGTGTCGTTTGCGTACCTGTGCTAGTCAATCCACGTTGCAAGGCTGAGAATAACAGATGAGGAACGCCGACTTTGTGATCCAGCGCTATAGCTTTGGCTCCTGGGTGTAACTTTCTGACGAATTCCTCAACACATTTCTCGATGGCAGGATAGTATTGTTGCTGAATGAGTTGGTGCTTGCTGAAATCTAGTTGCCCTGCTGCATCGGATATTTCGAGAAGAGTGAACCCACAATCTGGAAATTTAAGGACATCTTGAAATTTCCTCATGTCCCGAAGTGGCACTCCCGGAACATTGGTTCGTTGCACGTTGGTCCTCGGGAACTCGCGGTCTTCTGGGTCGAAATCAAGCCTGTACGGGCGGACACTTTTGTAGATTTCGGCCTCCTCCAAGAACCAGATTGGCGTCGTAGTCATTTTGATACAGTGCTTAGGGTTAATTGAGTGAAGCAAGGCTGGAGTTTTTTGGGTGGAGACTACGTAGATAAAAGCCCTAAACCTTGAAGGAATAGATGATACGATGATAACGCAAGAAGCCTTGTGACGTGGGCGCTCGGAATGGAGGTCAGCGATGATCATCCCCGGCAAGGCTCAATGCTGAGCATGCGGCTTGCATATTGCTTATTGCTATGCACCGGTCAGAAGGGCTGGGATGATCCCAAGTGTGCCTTCGGTTAAAATGCATCCCGTTGCAGCTGACATGAGATCGACCTCGGTCGCACCCAGGTACCTTATAAACACAAGTCGCAGTAGGACCCCCACAGCTTTTGCTAAAGTCACTGGTGGAGGTACAAGCATGCCTTCTCGAATTAGCTAAACTCGTGGAGAGAATGGATGCATTGTTACATACCGATGGACATGGCTACCGCACTAGGCAGCCAGATTTTGAACCTTGTATATTGAGAAAAGACATCTATGAGGCGTATACAGGCAGCCAGAATTATGGCTGCAATGGTAAATGCAGGCACACCCTCTGGTAGAATGCCACCGCGCACTAGATTTGCAGTATTCGACCACAAATAAGCCATAGGTATCGGGAAATCAGGACCTGGAACTGTATAGACAGTAGTGAATAAACGATAAGCGTAACTTCCAATGATAGTCCCAATGGCGGAACCTAGAAGCTGTGCCCCGAACATTACCCTGGGGGATGCTTGTAGAATGTATGCTGTTTTGAGGTCGCCCATGAGAACGGCTGACTGCCACAAACCAGCCTCAGTGATTGCGCCTAAGATCATTGTGGTCAAACCGCTTGTGCCAGCTTGTAGAGCAACTGGTCCGAACAAAAATTGACCAATATTGCCTAGATGGATTAAGCATAAGAAGAAGTAAGATTAAACATGTACGTACTTAGCTGGTTCGACGGTACTGTGTCTGTTTCTCCTGCGGACTGGATAATGATGAAACATGCCGGAAACGTTATGGCGACTGCTAAAAAGATAGAGTAGACCGGTATTTGTTTTCCGAACAAGAAGCGTACGGTAAATAGACAAAGGGCTATGGAAACAGCCAGTGTGGCTAGGAGTAGACGCTTGGAAACGATGCTGGACTCAGAATCCGGGGCACTTCGGCTCATGCTTTCAGGGGAAGTCTGAAGTAAGGGTTCGTTGCTTTGGTCAGTGTCGCGGTCCGCGCTTCTGGGAGATCTGCTCCCAGATCGTGTGGACCATAAGTTGATATAGACGGATCTTGCGACTAGGTAGGCGAATCTCACAAGCGCATCCCCGAGCAGAAGGCCGATTGAGATCCATATCAGCCAAGATCGTGCCCCGTTCTCCATGTCTCCAACCGGGCCGGGAGCCCATCCTTTGTTTTTTGCAATGGGCGATAAGATTCCCCACCCGGTTAGTGCACCTAGTACCATCGAACTTGCCACACCTGATTCAAGAATGACCCCGAACGCTATCAAAGCTGGCGACAATGAAAACGACCAGAGCCAATCTTTGGCTGCCACCAACCCAAAGATGGGAAGATTTCCAAGGATTGGGCGAAAGAATGACAGAATCAACTACGAGAATTAATAGGTAGACCTACTTGACCAACAGGACTTACATATAGTACGGTGACGACTGAAAACTTGCCCATGATGGCAATTTGCGAGGCCCAGTCGTATTGCCCAGTTGGATGTTCAGAGATGTGATCATCTTCGGCGTCTCCGTTTGTTCCATAGTTACTCGTACCTTCATCTCTTGGGCTTGCGTCTCGCGTCTCGTGGGGAGGCGGCGCCCGTTCCTTTGCTGCTCTCTTCAAGGACTCTTTGTCGTTATGTAAATATCCAATCAGTGTTGCGACAGCATATGGCGATGGAAAGCGCAGCTTTTGCTTTACTAAGAAATGGCGCCTCAATGGCGCGGAGAATATGGTCCCCAGAAAGCACACACCCAGCGACCAGAGTGTTAATTCGAAAATAGTGAAAGACTTCATTGCTGTATCTTGTGGGTTCTTGAGGAACTCTATAGCTGGAATGACACTGTAGAGGCTTGCTGCTATAGGCATACTAGCGATTGAAGATGCCATTGCCTGGATGACCACATTTTCCGTTGGGGTGAACGGCGTAGTCACCCAGGTTGAGATGATTTTGAAGATTGCAAAACTGATGAGTGCGGATGACGCAGACATAGTACTGATACTTCCAATCCGAAGGCCAAAATTGATATTTGACACGCAGATGAGCAAACCGAGCAACGAGCCAACGGCCACCATGGGGAGTGTCAATCGAGTGCGTCGGAAGGATTCTTGCGAACTCATAATAGGCAGCAAATTGGTGTATTCGTCGGGGGGAGTGATAGGGAAATAAGAGGCATGGGAAGGGAAGCGGGGAAGTTGTGGCTGTTTGCCTTCTGTTTGCCTGTGCGGAAGCTTGGGCCTATGTGCGATGAAACACAGTAGCCACACCGACAGGCTGCAGGACTGCATATCTGGAGCAGAGTCACTCAGCGCATCTGCAGTCTTCTATAATGGCAGCTCCGCAATGGAACATTTCTCCTAGAAGGTACACCAGCGATGCACACTACGATGTCGATCCGGAATCCTTAGGTCACCCCGCCGCTGGCCAAAACGATCGGCGGGGGCACCTTTCGTTTCCGAGACCACCTGACCCGAATCAATGCCCATATCTTCCTGCGCCTTGCAGCATCCAACCACCAGGCTAAAAGCGAGCAAAGTAATACAGGTGCCGAGGTTACAAAGAAAATCCAAATGGAGTGTCCCTGCCCATCAATCTCCTTGAAATTCATCCCGAAGATGGTCGACGTAAACGCTAATGGCACGAAAATGAAGGCAATGAAGCTAATTTTACTTAGCCTTTCCGCTTGCTCGATGCTCTTCTGTGCTTCATGCACAACGGCTTCGTTACTCAGCATTGTCATCTCGTCCACACATATCCTGGACACTGCAGCCGCCCTACCAATCAGGTATTGGAATGTCAACTCAAGTTGCCGTGCAGCGGCGCTCCCTTTTTGAACCTGCGCCTCATCGAGGGTATCTGTGCCAACGGGGCCATACCACATTGGACCTCCTCTAGTCGCGACAAATTTGAGGACCCCTTCAAGGCGCATACTGTGCCGGTCGACTAGCCGCTTGATAGACTGGATCTCAGATATACTGCGCTGATGTTCACCACGGCCTTGGTCCTGCTCTTGCGCCTTGACTTCCATCAGGTTTAAGAACTGGTGTTCTGATGCTGCATATAGTCTTAACACTTCATCCAAAGCATAGAACGGATCTTTTGCTGCTAAGTCATAGTCAAGTGACGCGCCAAAATCTTTGTAGAGAAAGCTAAGTGTTTGCTGTAGACTCCGTGGTGCTGTATCTTGGCTACTACTTGTTGCTGTTCCACTCTTCCGCAAAGTCGATAAGTTCTTTATATCGTGGCTCCTATGGTGCAAAGGTACCGGAAGAAATCTCGTCGTAGACGAATGGTTCTTCTGGATCTCTAGCCATGGTCCATGTGAGCTCTGGCTCAAGGGTGCACCATTGTCTGACCAGATCAATACTATGGCCTTCCGTCAGCGCCGAAAGAATCTTTGATATTGGAATTGCAACTACGTACGAGTCCAGTAATCATCCTGCTGTTGCAGTTGTATGGTCACTTCTTGTTCGACCGAAAAGTGCTTGAGGTCATGCAGTTGAAAGTCGCGCACAACGGAGTCGCCAACCTTGGCACCGCCATTGATCGAGAAACCTTCTTGGTAGGCTGCCATTTCCTTCTTGAACAGGCTTCTACAGTCGCCTAGGTCAGTTCCGGAAACATGATTGTCCCACGACCCAATGCTGGTGAACTTAATTTGCAAAGTCCCGGTGCTAATCAATGACAGGGGTGGAAGACATTGGTTCTCTGCTACACTGAGCTGATGAGGGCTTGAAAAATGCTGGTAGAAAAACTCGTGATCGATGCCGAGCTCTACGCCCAGGTGACATAACCAGTCGGGCGAAGGATGCCCTCTAAGTATCGCTATACGGTTGCCTTTGATCGCTTTCCATTTATCTCGGATGGCACTTTGAGCAGCTACTGCATCGAAAATACGTTTTACCTGTCCATTCGTCGCCTCAAAATGATGCACGACTAAGAAAGCAAAATCGGAAGAGTTTTGAGTGGTGGAAGTCGCGTCTTGTGTAACAGACAGTGGGGCAAGGAACAAGGACAGCGTTTGGTAATGCTCTCCATTGTACAAAGTTTCTGCAGTATTGTTTAATGCGAACGACAAAAGTCTTTGCGCATATTTCCGATGGGCTACAGGTCAATCAGCATTCACTTTCGTATGTATAATGTTTAACTCACGAGGCTGGGTTTTCTCGTTCGTCCCCTGCGAATTCGGTTCAGTCGAAGCGATAGTAGACATGATTGCGCGCGACTATGAACTAATTTGTACCATGAAGACGTGATCCGAAATGGAAGCACGTCCGTTTGGGAGGCTTTTGTAGTGTTCAGTTGCTTTGCACGCAAATGCAGACCAGGCTGCAGGATTCCTCATGACGCAACATCACACGCATCCGTCAGTTGCCCTGGTCGCTGAGCCACCTTCTGTGCTTGTAAGCTTCATTCGTGTCTACATTGTACGGCTCTGCAAGTCACAGGCAGGGATCACAGCCTACCGACTGGGCGTTGAATTGCAGACCTGGCGCCACATACATCACTCAAATACGAAGCAACCAGCACATGACTCCTAATTTCCTCGCCTTTCAGAAGTCAGCCTTTCTACCCGGAAGTTCTCCCCTAACATATGTGTGCCAGTGAGGACGACTCTTATTCATCTCTATCGGCAAGGCAGCCTTACGTGTAAAAAGTTACGGCCTTTCAGACCGGTGAAGCGACTGTCGCAGTAGTACCAGGGTTCGATCGCGCAAGGATTTCGATCGAATAGCTGCGATCATCTTCTTATAACGGTATCCGCGCATGTATGGGTGAGGCTCAAAACGACCTCTCGGCCACATACCTTCTCAATCTCGGCATTTCTTAACACCCAAGAGAGAACACATATTCCTGTCCTGCTATCCCACGAACCTCCCGCACCCATGATATCATCACCGTCGATTTTCAGACCCGGAGCCGGACACAAAAGACCTTTTTGAACTGTTTTTCGTCCCCGAACATGCCCTGGAAAGTGCTTTGCTTTGGTCTCCCAGAGTCCAGCACAAGACATATTCTGGATCTTTGGTAGTTTTAGTGAAGCTTAGGAAAGCTCTAAGATGTGGAGTGCAGATCGTGAGCAGAAAATGACCGTGTATTTATACATGCCCTCTGCGAGACGGCCTGACATCCTGTTCAGAGACAAACTATGATGCACATAGCCTTCAGCAAGCGCTCACCCTGGTAGGGGTGAAACTCGGACAGCCTATCCGTCCACATCGCTTTTTTGGGTGTTTGTTTTTGAAAACTCTAGGAAGGGAGACATAACAAGGTGCATGATAGATCTTGTTTCCTCACAGTGGTCCTGTCGATCATTCCTGTATCGCAAACCCGGAGCAGGACACATGAATTTCCTTGGTTTGGTTTTTAGTCCCCGAACATGTCTCCCTTCGAGCCATTTTGGTCACTCGGAGCTCAGCACAAGACATGTATCTTGTTAATTGAGTGTTTTAAGCAAATTCAGGGAAGCCTTAAGATGTGGAGTGCAGGTCGTGAGCAGAAAATGACCGTGTATTTATACATCCGCTCTGTGAGAAGGCTTGGCATCCTGTCCGGAGACGAACTATGAGACTGTAGAGGATCATCCCAGCGCGCACTCTGGTAGAGATGAGGCTTAGGAAGGCTTTCCGTCCACATGTCCAGCTAGTCCACCATTTCCGAGCACCCCGCGAATGAGACTTGGTAACGTCCATCTTGGATATTGGTTCTCCACATCTGTTCAATCATATTCAGGTCCTTTAGGCCCGAAGCAGGACACATGCTGAGTGTAGATTTTGTTTTTAGTCCCCGGACATGAACTCAGTTCGCTTCCTTTTTGATCTCCCTGAGCTCAGCGCAGAACATCAAAAGTCTGTGTCTCGATTTTAGTCAAGGTTTAGAAGCCTGAGAGACGTGCAGTGTAGACTGTGGGTAGAGAAGATGGAGATATATATGCATTCTCCATAAGAGGCGGGGTGCTTGAGTCATAGTTCATAGACGGACTATGAAGCTGTAATGGCTTCACAAGCGCTCGGATGATAGAGGTGAAGTTCGGAAAGGCTTCTCGTCCACATAAGTTCACAGGTCGTTCGTTTTTGACCATCCAGAAAAGACATATGGCAGTGTCGTTGCTGGATTCTCACTCTCCACACATGATTGTTCCGCATCTAGGTTTTGCAAGCCCGGAGCAGGGGACATAGCATTGGGTGCTCACGCTTTTAGACCCTCGTACATACACCGCATCCTCCGCACTTTTGTCTCCAAGATCCCAAGGCCGAGGACATCGCTACCATGTAGTTGAGTTTTAGCTAAGCCCCCAACGAACTCTGGAGTCGCGTAAAGCGTAGAGTAGCAGATAGCGAGGTATTTATACCTTACAACAAGCTCGGGGCATTTCATTAAATGACTGGAATTTTGCGATTAATTCCCAACTTCGACGAACACTCATCAACCGAAGTGGCAGGTCGCAGGACACCTTCTCTCTCATGTAGACGGCTGCAGAGGGTCTTGAGACACCAGAAAAAACGCCATAATATGACATTAATCCTCCTTTGAGAGACCCGCACATCTTACTTGCATCCTTGATGTTTGAGACACGCTGGAGGCAGCAGACATTTGCTGTCATTGTCTTTACTTCTAGTCCCCCACCCACCATATCGAAGGGAGTGCTTTTGAGTCTCTCCAAGCCCAAGACATTCGTACCACGTTAAGTAATTTTAGTCCCAGTCGCAGAGGACGTGACAAGTTGTGTGCAGACTTCGACAGGAGACTAGGAGGGTATTTATATGCCCCCGAGCGAGGCTGGGTAATCGATACTTCTGGTTAGTGACATGTTCCAATAGGATATGCACTTCGACAGATGCTGGCTGTGAATGAGAAAACCCTCGAAACACCCTCTCCCACATGGTGAATGGGTGAGAAGTTTTAGACAAGCAGCGCAGGGGATATCAGGGTTAGGATTGCGGCTTTCAGTCACCCGCACATGACGTGTGGCGGAGAAGTTTTCAGGGACACCAAGCAGAACACATCAGCTTTTGGGTCCATCCTTTTAATCCCGCACATGACTTTTCATGCTGAGGGCTTTAGTCCTCCAAAGTCCCAGACATCATGCTCTCCCAATCCATTTTTAGTCAAGCCCGTAGAAGCCTTCGAGGAGTCGTGTGCAGCACCAGAAGCAGAATTGAGGAGGTATTTAAACATCCCAGAACGGTTTTTCAGCGTTCGAAGGGCGGACCAGGGGGCGAGAAAGTGACTTAGACAGTGCCGCACAACCTCCATCCAGTGGAGTGCATCGAATTCCGAAACACACCCTCGTCCACATTATACCTTGAAAGTTGAGTTTGAACACCCCAGCGCCGGAGACATCGCTTGGGTTGATTTCTTTTTTTAGTCCCCGGACATCGTACTCTTCTTGCAACAGTTTTAGTCCCCAAGAGCCTGCGCAGGACATCAATGCCTAATCGCTCCATTTTTGATCAAGGTCATGGAGAACCTTTGAGAAGTTGTGTGAAGACCTGGAAGTGCTATTGCGGTGGTATTTAAATCTTCAATTTCCATGGGTTCGAACGGGTTTACTTTCGAAGCACGCCCTCTTCCACATTCCATCCTGAGCTTGCCGTTTCGAACACCCAAGCGCCGGAGACATCACCACGACGGCCAGGAGTTTTAGTCCCTGGACATGGGAAAAGTCGAATGGGTTTTGGTCCCCAGAAGCCCGCGCAGCAACATGTTCGAACGGATTCTGCCTTTTGGTCAAGGTCCTGGAGAACCTTTGAACAGTTGTGTGGAGAGTCAGAGGTGCTATTGCGGTGGTATTTATACATCCCTTGAAAGGGACGTCGGCGCCTTCGGTCCGTAGTGATGATGATCATCGCCAAAAAGTGGTGATACGTATACCTCATGCGCGGTAGTGCCACAGGATGCACGATGAACCCAATCTCTCGAGGATAGCATCACAGTAGGTCCCTACCCGCATCTCACACATTGCAAAAATTAA
Source organism: Paraconiothyrium sp. Pb-2020 (assembly GCA_022419385.1). Classification (NCBI taxonomy): domain Eukaryota; kingdom Fungi; phylum Ascomycota; class Dothideomycetes; order Pleosporales; family Didymosphaeriaceae; genus Paraconiothyrium; species Paraconiothyrium sp. Pb-2020. Next base: position 2,056,786 of record JAJUBI010000008.1, read on the forward strand.
TGTGAGCATTTAAAACAAGCATAAGCCATTCATTTTATCTATCATATGCACATCTCATCCATTAATTAGGGTATTATATATCATCCTCTACTGCAGCGACTCGACAACAATCGCCGACGCACCTCCACCACCGTTACAGATACCAGCGCATCCAATCTTGCCCTTCTTCTCCCTCAGCACGCCAAGTAGCGTCGTTGTAATACGTGCACCCGAGGCACCGAGCGCGTGGCCGAGCGCAACAGCGCCGCCGTGCAGGTTGACCTTGTCCTCGCTCAGGTTGAGGATCTTCATGTTGGCGAGAGCGACGACGCTGAAAGCCTCGTTGATCTCGAAAGCGTCGACGGCGCTCTGCTCGACACCGGCGTGCTTGAGGGCCTTGGGGATGGCGAGGGCAGGTGCGGTGGTGAACTTGGAGGGGTTCTGTGCTGCGTCGCCCCAGCCGAGGATCTTGCCGATGGGCTTGAGGTTGTGCTGCTCCAGGGCGGCTTCGGAGACGAGGACGAGGGCAGCGGCGCCATCGGAGAGGGGCGAGGCGTTCGCGGCGGTGACGGTTCCGTCTTTGGGCTTGAAGGAGGGGCGCAGGGTACGGGTCTTGGACTCGTTGAACTGCAAAGATTAGTGAACGGTTCAAAATGATTACTGAGCGGTCCAATCGGTCGCTAATGTGCCTGTTTAAGGGACGACTCACGTTCTTGGGCTCATCGTCCTGGTCGATGACCTTCGCGGGCTTGCCGCGACCGCCAGAAACCTCAATGGGAGCAATCTCCGCCTTGAACCAGCCGGCGTCCGCAGCGGCATTCGCCTTCTTGTAGGAGCGGATGGCGTAGTCATCCTGCTGCTCACGGTTGAAGCCGTGGTCATCAGCGCACTCCTCTCCCTGCACGCCCATATGCTCGTTCTTGTATGCATCGGTGAGACCGTCCTTCAGCAGACCGTCGACAAGGGGCTGATCACCGAACTTGGCGCCAGTGCGAAGGTTGGGGAGGTAGTGGGGGGTGTTGGACATGCTCTCGGTTCCTCCAGCAACGACGATGTCGGCATTGCCAGTGATGATAGTCTGGGCGCCGACGATGAGGGCCTTGATCGAGGAGGCGCACACCTTGTTCACGGTGGTGCAGACAACGGACTCGGGGAGCCCTGCTCCGAGAGCACACTGGCGGGCGGGGTTCTGGCCAAGGCTGTGATGCGTTGTCAGAGCGAGACAAGGACTGTATGCTTTGAGGACTCACTTGGCGGAGAGCACATTGCCCATGAAGACTTCTTGAACGTCTTCCGACTTGAGACCCGCGCGCTCAACAGCAGCTGCAACAAGTCAGTCACTATTCTTAACGTAATGACCACATGGAGTTCACGTACCCTTAATAGCATGGGAACCAAGCTGGGTAGCACTCAGACTCGAAAGTGAGCTAGCAAAACGATCAGTTCATGTATGCAGCTCTCCGCTTCCACACAAACATACCCCAAGAATTGACCCGTCGGCGTCCGGGCGGCGGAAACGATGTATACAGGCGGAAGAGAAGACATTTTGGGGTATCTAATAAGTAGGTGAGAGAAGGCGGAGTGAATTGGCCTGACAGCACGCGAGGGGCAACGGCTTTAATTGTCTAGAAGTCGTCGTGGCGTCCATGTTAGGAAAAGCCCGAGTGGGGTGTTCCTGAACCTTTTCGCTCCGATAGCGGCTCCGATTGGGTGGAGACTAGACATTGTTGACCGCCTTTGCTTTCCTCCCCCGGCGTTACGTTTTGCCGCCGCCTAGTCGATCGCGCCAAGACATCGAACATTTTGGGTAGCTCATGCAAGCTTCGCGCGCGCAACCGCCGCCAACACCTCTACAGCTATGGACGACCTATACGACGAGTAAGTGCGCGGCCAATTGCTTTGCTTGGTCTCGCGATTCTAACTGTAGCAGGTTCGGTAACTTCATCGGCGAAGCCGAGTCCGACGACGATGTGCAATCCACCGGCGAGGCAGCCGACGCCTACGTCCTGGACGATGAGGCGGAAGAGGAGGCGCATGACCAGCAGCTGATGGAGGTGGACGAGGGGCCATCAAATGCTGTTATATTACACGAAGACAAGCAGTACTATCCATCCGCAACCGACGTATACGGTCCCGATGTCGAAGTCCTGGTGCAAGAGGAGGATACGCAGGCGCTGTCACAGCCTATAATTGCTCCCGTAGTGCAAAAGAAGTTTACAGTGCAAGAGGAGGATCTGCCACCGGTGCACTACTCGCGCGAGCTTATGACGGATTTGATGAACTACCCGGACCAGATACGGAATATCGCCATTGCGGGACATTTGCACCACGGAAAGACGGCGTTCATGGACATGCTGGTCATGGAGACACACGACATTCAAGATCGCCTAGATTCAAAGCGGGGGAAGAAGCGCGAGGAACAACTGCGGTATACCGACGTACACGTGGTCGAGCGCGAGCGCGGGCTCTCAATCAAGGCTGCGCCCATGACGCTCGTCCTCCAGAACACGTCCATGAAGTCGCATCTCTTCAACATCATAGACACGCCGGGACACGTCAATTTTGCAGACGAGGTGGCAGCCTCAATGCGATTGGTTGACGGTATAGTGCTGGTCGTCGATGTCGTGGAGGGCGTACAGGTGACGACTGAGCTCGCTATCAAACATGCCATACTAGAGGATTTGCCTTTGACGCTGGTTGTCAATAAGATGGATCGTCTGATCCTGGAGTTGAAACTGCCACCGCGCGACGCATACTTCAAGATAAAGCACGTTATTGAGGAAGTCAACACTGTCATCGAGAATACAATTCCTGGCCGCGGCGAGCGCAGACGTGTAAGCCCTGAAAGAGGCAACGTCGCTTTCGCGTGTTCAAGCATGCGATGGTGCTTCACGCTGCAGTCGTTTGCGAAGATGTATGCCGAGTTCTATCCTGGACCCGCGAAAGCGCCAGGATTCGGCAAGCCCATGAAAAACCTCGACGTGGAGAAATTCGCAGTGCGCCTCTGGGGAGACATCTTCTACAACCCCGGAAGTCGCAAGTTCAGCCGCAAGAGCCAAGAGGAAGATTCAAAACGCTCGTTCGTGCACTGGATATTAGAACCCATCTATAAGCTCTATGCGCATACGCTTAGCGAAAGCGCAGATGATCTGAAAGACACCCTGGATCAGCTAGGCATCCGGCTGAAGCCATCAGAATACAAGACGGACGCAAAAGAGCTTATGCGGTTGGTGTGTCAACAGTATTTCGGGCCTTCAACCGGATTTGTGGACATGATCACACAGCACGTTCCATCTCCAGCGGACGGCGCAAAGAGGATGCTCGAAAAACATTATACCGGTCCCTTGGACTCCAAAACAGCAGAATCTATGGAGAAGTGCGACCAGAACGGCCCGCTGGTCATCCATGTCTCCAAGCTGTACAACACCACAGATGCAAAGTCGTTCCACGCTTTAGGACGAGTTTTGAGCGGTACAGCTACCACAGCCACCTCCGTACGAGTGCTCGGAGAAGGTTATACGATTGAAGACGAGGAAGACATGGTAGTGGCCACCATCACCGACACATGGATTGCCGAATCGAGATACAATGTTCCGACGAGTGGCGTGCCTGCAGGTAACTGGGTGCTTTTAGGTGGCGTCGACAACTCAATAGTCAAGACTGCTACCATTGTCTCGCAAAAGCTACCCGACGATGAAGACGCTTACATCTTCCGCCCTATCCGCCACTTCTTCGAATCCGTCTTCAAAGTCGCTGTCGAACCCATCAATCCATCTGAACTTCCCAAGATGCTTGACGGTCTCCGCAAAATCAACAAGTCCTACCCTCTCATCACCACCAAGGTCGAAGAATCCGGCGAGCACGTCATCCTCGGCACTGGCGAACTGTACATGGACTGCGTACTCCACGATCTACGACGACTTTACGCGGATATGGAAATCAAGATATCCGACCCAGTGACTCGTTTCTGCGAGACCGTTGTGGAAATGTCCGCCATAAAATGCTACGCCCTCACTCCTAACAAGAAGAACAAGATTACCATGGTAGCAGAACAGCTCGACCCAGGCATCGCAGAAGACATCGAAGCCGGCAAAGTCTCCATCAAAGACCCCGTCCGCGTCGTTGGAAAATTCTTCGAAGAACACTACGGCTACGACCTCCTTGCGGCCCGGAACATCTGGGCTTTCGGTCCGGACGACATGAGCGCGAATATCCTGCAAAACGACACCCTCCCCTCAGAAGTAGACACCAAGACACTCCGCTCCGTCCGCGACACCATCCGCCAGGGTTTCAGCTGGGCCACGCGCGAAGGCCCCCTCTGCGAAGAGCCCATCCGCAACACAAAGTTCCGCATCACAGACGTCGAACTCGCCTCCGAAGCCATCTTCCGCGGCGGCGGCCAGATCATCCCCACAGCCAGACGCGCGTGCTACTCCAGCTTCCTCATGGCGAGCCCGCGGCTCATGGAGCCCGTGTACAGCTGCAGCATGATCGGGCCCGCAGACACAAAGTCTAGTCTCTACACCGTGCTTGCGCGGCGGAGAGGGCATGTCCTGCAAGACGGGCCTATCGCGGGTACGCCGCTGTATAACGTCCGCGGACTCATCCCCGTCATCGACTCCTTTGGCTTCGAGACGGATCTGCGCGTAAGTTTGCCTTTCCTTTCCCTCCCAACTTCACACCTAAGGCATCATTTGCTTACGACATCGTAGATCCACACACAAGGCCAGGTCTCCCTCTCCCTCGTCTTCGACCGCTGGTCCATCGTCCCCGGCGACCCGCTCGACAAGGACGTCACGCTGCGGCCGCTCGAGCCCGCGTCGGCGCAGGCCACCGCGCGAGACTTCGTGCTCAAGACGAGGCGACGCAAGGGTCTCGCAGAGGACGTCACGATCAGCAAGTTCTTAGAGCCGGAGCTATTCAGGCAGTTGAGGGAGAGTGGCGTGTTAGAGGGCGGCCAGTAGACAGCCTCCGACATGATGTGCAGTGAGGATGTGTAAAGGCGTTCGGGCGTTTCCACGCGCGCAGCGAAAAGTACGATACGGTAGCAGAGCTGAATGAATATACCCAAGATGTCCAAGTGAGGCCAAGCGAAGTTGCGTGATACAACGGACAGGTAAATCCCCGCTGAACACGCATATGCGCTCAAAACCTCCGCTGCGGACTGCCGTCGTACAGCAGGCTAGGCTGGTCGCAGCGGCGTGCCTCTGGGTCTAAATGTAGCTTTCGTCTGTACGATCCTGGCGTCGATCTGGGCTGTGCTTGGCGTCGGGGTACGGAGATTGGGCTTGGGTGGGGGGGTTGGACGGGAGGTACGCCCATTTGGAGTCTACCTCTTAGTATATTTACTGCTATCCATTTCCCCTTCCATCACTTGTAAGCCACTTGACACCTTGAGCTTGCACCGAAAAGTTGGCTGTGGTGGTTTTTGGCGAAAGCGCGGATTGAGAGATGGGGGCGATGAGGGCGTTTGAGTTTGGGACGTACGCTATACTGTTGACCGGCGTGTGATGCAGTGAAGGAACGTAGTTTGGCGGCAAAGTTGAAAGGGTAGCGCATTATGTTAAGCTATGGAGTTAGCTTCGATGGAGTTATTCACTTGAGAAGCTATACATCGTGTCCGTGAATAGCTGCCACGCATTCCTACGAAGGTGCACGTAGGACATCATCCGCCCACGGCACGCGCGAAGACATCTAGTAGTAAAGTCATGACGTGCAAGCAACGTCGGCATGTTATAATGTGCGCACTCAGTACCGCACACTTCACCAGCTCGCGGACGCGTGGGGTCCACAGTGCGCCTACCTTCAGACCCGAGCACGCGGACTTCGCGTACAAGATACAAATCCAGCTTTCATAGCATTGTCTTCTCAGCACCTCGGCAGCAGTCAACGGCACATCATTCAAGCTGCGCACGCTGAGCCGGCGCTCCGAAGACTGCGCGCAACGGAGCGAGAGGGGGATCAAACAGCTTATAAGCCGTCCGCGAGGCTGTGCTAAAGCGCTGGTCGCGCGTTTGTTTCGATGGACGAAACAGGAAAGCAGGGCCTGGGTAAGTAAGCTGGTCGCGCGATTAAGGTTGTACTGTGCCTCTGGGTTGCGTCGGGCGTAGAGCTTCGCGCGATATGGTGCTGATGCATGGTGTGGAGAAAGCGACCCGATACGCCCGCATGAGTGAGAGGTCGCACCGCAGACGAGTTGGAAGCTTAAATCTACCTTTGGCACGACATGTCTGCGATCTTGTCTTGCTTTTTCCTGTTGTTGTTTCTCTAGTTGGATAGGTCGTCCCATGCGGTGTGCGAGGCGTGCACCCGCGGACTGGACTTCCACATGCGACTGGTGGCCACAAGACAACCCGCGTAGTGCCTGAGACGAACCAGCCTCCTGCGCTCCAGCAGTCCGTGAAGGCCTTGCGCAGATCATGCTCTAAGGGGAGAACAAACAGTGGATTAGCTAAGCTACGGGGCGTTGCGGAAGGTCCGAAGCGCAGGGTTGTTGTGTGAAGTCCGGCTTGTGCGACAGATGCTACGGCCGGGGGTGGTTGGCGAGAAAAGCATTTGCTGTAAAATCATGTGAATGTGGTTTGTGGTGTTGCGCTACGTTATTGGGAGCTTGTGAGATTAAAGTGAATGGTGTAGCGCGGCACTGCTGCGGGAAAGTCGATGGAGGGTAGTGATGGCGAAGTGCTGGTGCGTTAGATGGTTTCAAGGTTACGGCGCTTCGCCACGTTCGCAGATTAACATACCGGTAGTTTCTCCTTAGTGGCTCGCTTCAGCCAAATGGCAAGCCTGAAAGGGCAGGTTTCGCTCTGAGTTGCTGACCAACATTAATTACGCGAGGGTAAGAACCAGAGGCTTAAGCCCCCGGCCGCGTCTCCACCAATCCACCCCCGATGCGACCTTGACGTCTCTTTGCCGCTGTTTCAACACAATCCGGCAGATTTTCTCAAGGGTCATCGCTGTCTCGCCTAGGGTGCCTCTCCAAACGTTCCTGTTCCTGTTTCATGCAGCCACCACTCACATTCGGCCTGGCTCTTAAATCAGCCTGCTCAATGTCCTTGAAACAGGCATCCTCTGACCTCCACATCCGCGGACCTTTGCGCCTGCCTTAGACAGCTATCCGTGCCGGGGCCCCCGTGCACCTCAGTGGCTCATGCGTCTTACCTGAATATCTTTAGGACAGTACGGTAATGAGGGTGGAGCTTAGGACCTACCTTCTACCCTTGCGGGTGAAAGGGCTAGAGTCCGTATGCGAAACAATGCTTGAACGAACGATGGACATCAGCCGCGAGCGGCTTTACCGCCACGTTTGGAAACAGTACCCTTGATGGCGAGTCTGGAGAGTCCGTTTGGACGGCGGGCCTAGGAGGCTATATTACAAGCGGGCCACGCATATGCTCACTCTTCATCTCTTTAGTAGAGGACATCTGACTCTGCAGCAGCATCTTTGCTTTGTTTCTTCGTTCCTTCTTTTCCCTTCATTCATTCTTTTTCATTGCGTTTTCAACGCACGTCACTCATTTCAAACAGCTACGAAATCATCTTGACGATGCATTTCTCTACAATCGTTTCTACCGCGGCGTTTGCTGCCCCGGCACTAGCTGGCTATGTGCTCCAGGATGATTATATGACCGACTTTTATGGTCACTTCAACTTTTTCACTGGAGGTGACCCAACGCATGGGTTTGTGCAGTATGTGGACGAGGCGACTGCGCGCTCCTCGAACTTGATCGACGCGTCAGGACCGCCAGTGCCTGTCAAGTGGGGTGTTGATACTGTCAACAAAGACCCGGCGGGTAGGGCAAGTATCAGGCTTGAGAGCAAGACGGTCTACAACAAGGGTATGATCGTCATCGACGTCGAGCACATGCCTTTTGGCTGCGGTACATGGCCTGCGTAAGTGCTCTCAAACAATGACAGTAGACCAGAGGTATTGACATGCAACACAGCTTCTGGATGTTCGGACCAAACTGGCCGATGCAGGGTGAGATCGATATCATCGAAGGTGTGCACGAGCAGGACACCAATGCTCTCACTCTTCACACAAGCACGGGCTGCTCCGTCGGCTCGGACACCAGCCTTTTCTCTGGTTCTGTTGAGACCCAGAACTGTGACGTGAAGGCTGAAGGCCAGGCCGAGAACGCCGGCTGCTCTATCAAGTCGCCAGACAACAAGTCGTATGGTGCCGGTCTGAACGACAACGGCGGTGGTGTCTATGCTACAGAGTGGACCAGCGATGCCATCAGCATCTGGTTCTTCCCTCGAGGCTCTGTCCCCGACGGCGCCACTGGTGACAACCCCGACCCAAGCGGCTGGGGTACTCCCACTGCGAAGTGGGTCAAGGATTCCTGCGACGTCGACGGCATCTTCAAGGACTTGAGCATCATCTTCGACACCACCTTCTGCGGTGACTGGGCCGGCAACACCTGGTCCTCCAGCTCCTGCGCCTCAAAGGCATCTACCTGCAACGACTACGTCCAGAACAACCCGGATGCATTCACCAACGCTTTCTGGACCGTCAACGCCCTCAAGGTCTACCAGCAGGGCGATTCTGCCGCTGCCGCTCCCGCTGAGTCCTCAGCCCCGGCTGAGGAGCAGCCCTCCGCCACTGATGCTCCTGTAGACCAGCCTGCCTCCACTGACGCACCTGTGGCCACCGATGCTCCCGTCTCGTCCGACGCTCCCGTCCCATCTGACGCCCCCGCCTCATCAGACATCCCCGTCTCATCCGCTCCTCTCGAGGCGATGCCCTCCGCCACCGGTGCCCCCATCGACAACTCCACCGCCGCCGCCCCCCTCGAAACCAGCGCCCCCGTCCAGCAAAACCCTGACGGCACCCTAAACATCCCCGTCGGCCCCTGGGGCTCCAACGGCGAAGGCGGCGGCAACGGCGGCAACAACGGCGCTGAAGACTCTCCCGGCGCAGACTCCGACGCCGTCCCCTCGGTCGCTGACCCCCTATCTTCCGCACCCGCCTCCATACTCCCCGCGACCGGCACGGGCGGTTTCGCCTGGCCCGGCGCACCTCAAGGGACCGGCTCGCCCGCCAGCCTCGCCCGACCCGCGCCCCTCCCCTCGTTCCCAGCCGGAAACTCCACCGGCTACCCCGTCCTCCCCAGCGGCACAGGCCTCAGCTCCATAAACTGGGCCACGGTCCCTACATTCCCCACTTCCATCCCGACGGAGCTCGCCTCGGCGACGGGCGACATCGCAGAGGTCTGGGAGACGATCTACACAACGCAGGTCGTTACCGTGCCCGGCGTGGGGCCCGCGCCTACGCTTGGCGCGGACGATGGGAGCGAGCCGGTTGCGACGGTGCAGCAGACTATTCAGCAGACTGTTGTGGTTACGGTGCAGGACGGCGGTGCGGCTGCGACGGGGGCGCCTGCTGCGGCGAAGAAAAGGTGGGCGAGGAGGGAGCTTGCGAGGGAGAGGCGGCGGATGGCGAGGAATTGGGCGTAAGCCCTGCGTAGGCCTGCGCAAGCATAGAGAGGAGATTGACTGATACCCATTTTGTACATATTTTTCTTCGCCGCGAGGCGCAGCGCCTCGGCCTCCTTTGGTGAAACTTTTTTTCTTGAAAGATCGGGGATATATGCATTGGGTTTGGATAGAAATGCAAGAGCATAAGCATACAATACCTCACTACCTCAACGTGCTTTGATCAAGGGTTCTCGAGTAATGCGTGTGAGGATCTGCTCACGCGTAGCTTAGTTGTACTCGCTTTCTCTTACGCGTAACTATCTCTTTCTACCGCTGCTAGCTATACTCTCGTCCATGCCCAAGGGGTTGTGTAGCTTGTTCAAAATTAGCTTGATCCATGGCTTCGGGACGAAGCGCAATAGAGTTCGTCCTCTCTACGAGACAGGCGCAACGCACACTAAGCTAACATTGCTGTGAAAAGAACGTGTACATGAAGTCGCATCGTCCACGGCGCTGAAAGCGTGGTACGAATTCACATGATGTAGAGCTGTTGTTGACAAGGCAATGTCAGAGGCGCGGGGAAGGTATTTCCGAAGCTAAGCGCATTTCCATTGGTCAGCGAGATAGATGGAAAGTCGTTCCCAACGCAGAGACGTATTCACTTTGGTGGGGTACGATCCTTTGGCACTTCGTTGGTAATGCGTTTCGCTTACAAATTCGCGCTAGTGTAGTCTTGTTTACGCATGGGATTGTCTACAAGAAGGCCTGGGATGAACGAAGCCAGCGAGTAGCGTGGTAGACTTGTATACGTACTACCCACAGCACGAAACGTCTCTGTTTTCATATACCCAGCGATTTCCTGCGTTTATGAACTGAGTCAAACGTCTCCCTCACCAACACCTCCCACCCCACCATGCGCTTCTCCCGCAAACTCGACGTAATCGGCGTCCACGCCGAGGGCGAAGTCGGCGACGTCGTCGTCAGCGGCGTCCTAGACGTCCTAGGAGAAACAATGTACGATAAGATGATCCACATGTGGTCGACCAACGACCAGATCCGCCAACTGCTCCTCAACGAGCCCCGCGGCCGCTCATCAATGTGCACAAACCTCATACTCCCGCCTTGCAACCCTAAGGCAGATGCAGGGTTCTTGATCATGGAGGCAGAGGAGTGGGTACCCATGTCGGGGTCTAATACGATTTGTACGGTTACTGCGCTGCTGGAAACGGGGATGCTGAAGATGGACGAGCCGGAGACGAAGGTGGTGTTGGACACAGCAGCGGGTCTCGTCACAGTCACCGCGTCCTGCGAAACTGGAAATGCAAGAGCGTGGAGTTTGAAAATGCGCCGTCCTTCGTATTTGGACTTGACGTACCCATTACCGTTCCCGGCCTCGGGACGCTGAAAGTCGACATCGCCTACGGTGGGATGATGTTTGCGTTTGTGGATGTTTCGGCCGTGGGGCTCAGGCTGGAAGATCATTATGAGAATGGGACGAAGCTGGTTGAGCTGGGAGAGAGGGTCAAGAAAGCTGTGAGAGAACAGTCCATGCCGGTGCATCCGGAGAATGCAGCCATTCGGGGCGTGACGAATGTTGTGTTCACCACACCTTTATCACTAGACCCGATTCGCGATTGCAAAGTTACAAAGAACGCTACGGTAGTGATGCCCGGTCGACTTGATCGCAGCCCCTGCGGAACCGGTACCTGTGCACGTATGGCAGTCCTCCATGCGCGAGGACTCCTGAGTGTTGGCGAAAGTTGGATCAACAAGAGTATGATCGATACGGAATTCACTGGACGGATTGTAAGAACGACCAAGGTCGGCGAATACGACGCCATCGTTCCTGCAGTGAAGGGGAGAGGTTGGATAACCAGCTTCAAACAGGTCGTTCTTGATCCCGAGGATCCTTTCCCAGAGGGTTTCAGAGTTGGTGATGCATGGGGGCCGCCGAACCTTGGACTTAAGGAGGGGGTCTTCAGAGCCTACAAAGAAGGTAGGCAAGGCTGATGCGATGGTGAATCGTATGAACATATCGTTCGACCTTTCGGGTGAGGGGTGGATCGGGAATCTCTGTGTGGCCTCTCGCTGTGATTCAGCTCTTCCGGGATTTCAAATTCGGACCATAGGCGAGGATGACGGCCGAGGGCGAGGCGCTGCTCACGAAGCCGCCCCCGGTCGTACTCAACTTGGAGGTCATCTGTGGTGAGGCGCGGGTTCTTGGGCCCAGCCCTTTCACAACAAGATAATTGTCGCGATGCAGGATCACAGCTTGGACAGGAGCTTGTAAATCGGGCAATGTCTCGTTGAAAAACGTTATGGGGGTCTCGTTGCTTTTTTGTCTCGTGAGACTCAGGTGCGGTCACGAAGTTCTCGTCCGCTGTAGACTCCCTCTCGAAGTCGCTTTAATCTTCAAACGACACGTTTCGTTTACGCGTAAATGATCTCGGCAGCGACGGGATTTAGTTTTTCTTTCTAGTTGTGGCCATGGGCAGATTTTTCCGCACCGCTCCGTGCGCCGCCTTGTATTTATGGCATCTTGCGTTGGCTAGAATTTCGCAATTGAAGATGTTATCGGCAAGATCCCCCGGCACCTTAGGAGATGGGAGACTGATGATGTGATATCTTCTTGAAGCGTCGCGTAAGAGTAGGCGAGAGAAGGTCACAGGATTTTGTCGATGTTTGACGCAACGCGTTTTCGTTTCGCATAACCACGTATATCAACATACAGCTCGTCCAATATCAAGCAAACGACCCTAGAGATCGGAACCCCCATCAGCGTGTTTCTGTCGTACCGGCGGCCTATCAGCTCTGGACAGCGATAGTGACTGGAAGAGGACCTAAGCACCGATTGTCGGCAGCACGGCGATCGAGCTATGAAGGGATGAGGTAACATGGCCGCGAAAACGTTTGCATGGATGCAAGAGACGCGTGGCGGGTGAAATGTAACGCTTTACGATGTCGGCTCGGTGATGGACACAAGCGGTGTCCTCCCAAAGCTCTTCTACAGGGGCGTACCCATCGGGACGGGTTCTATTAATTGCCCAGTGTGGAGAGTATCTTGCGATTAGGCCTTTTCGCAGATAGCACTGTAGCACTATCGCATATAGAACGGGCTGTTGTGGGGAAAGACCTAGAGCGCCAGGCGTCAGCAACCATCAGCAAGCATTGAGTAATCCAGTGCACGCGTCACAAGCAAAACACTTACGAAGCCGTTTCCAGATTCAAAAAGACCATTGTTTCCCTCCACTGGCGAGCCCATGAATCCTCCTGGCGAAGCCATCGTCTCGGTAATCGAACTTGTCAATGTAGACCAATCGATGTTCTGCCAGTCTGTGAAGTCCGGCGAGTTAACCTTGCCTTGCAGAGGCCCAGCCGCGGTCTCGTCGAAGGAGGGCTCGAGCCTACCGTCCAAGTTCATGTATAAGTAAAAGCACGAATCGGTGAGAAATTTCGGTTCTCTAACCTGAGATCAACGACGTGCTCCCAAAGGTAGCCTACAGCTTCGTCAAGCTTGAAGCTGACCCAACCGCAAAACCGCAACCGATCGAGTAGCGCATCTGCGCTTACAATGTCGAACTCTGCACAAGCCAGAGATACCTGAAAGGCGAACCACGGACCTTTCGCTGAACCTTCTGCGGATATGGCACCGATGGCCAGAATCCATAGGAGAAGATCGGGACACAACCGCCAATCAGGGCAGCTCGTGGCACTGAGAGCCTTTTCGAGCCGCTCGCTCGCTTGAAAATGAAGCAAGTGGACGTGGTTGCGGCCTTTGAAGGCTTCTGTCACTCGGATAGTAAAGATTAAGAGTGCTACGCACAGGGCGTCCTCGAGCGGGGCAACCATGTGCTCCCTGTCGCGCAGCCACTGCAGTAGCATGCACTCCAGAACGCAAGAGAAATTTTGCATGTCTAGTGGGTCGAGAGGACTGTATGGGTCACCGAACCATGCATTAAGATCAGCAATCAAGATCAATGCAGATTCGACTATGGTAGTCAGGGACTCCTGAACTCGTGCCACTGCACAGCATTCAAGGAGATGTCGAGATATGCGCGGCTGGTAGCCAGGAGGGTGACGCGGACTGCATGCGGCACTGAGGAGATCGCTAGTAGAAAGGTACGGCGCATCGAACGACGCGACTGCGTGTGCAGTGGCATGCCTATGCTCAGTAAGCAGATGCTAAGCGTGTTTGGGCTGGCTTGTACAGAATCAAACAAGGCAGTAGAGCATCTTGCGTGTCTCAGCGCCAATAGAACGTAGCGGCTTTCGGTCCATTGGACGCCAAATTGACCTCTTGGAGCGCTGAATGCCACTTCCTTGTTTGGTAATCCGTAGGAGAGCCAAATCGCATACCATAGTATAAAGGCCTGCAAGATTCGATTTGAGTCCATCGCCATCAGTCCCCCGCGTAACGCAACCATCCTAAGCAGCCCATTGAGGTGGATTGCGCGTTGATGCGGGTTGTCACCGTGTGGTCGCAGATGCCCAAAAAACGGGGAGGCGAGGGTTTCTTCGACACTGAGAAGATTGAACACCGCGCCAATGTTCGCGTCTGAAATTCCTGTGACCATGTCCGGATCCGCTATAGCACTGTTTACAGCTGCTATTGCGTGCGCCCTGTGGAACAGGACGGTATCGAGAGGACCTCGTCCGAATACGTGTCGATGAAGGGCGATCGTACTGAGCAAGCTATGCATGAACCCTTGGTTGCCCATAGCTGTGCCAAACCATTGCGACCTCATCAGGTGAGAAGTATTGCGAATGTCGACCGCAATGATTCCTGGAGCCATTTCGGTGACAACTTGGAGAAAATATCAGTCCATGTCGCAAATTGGTACAGCCCCACTGTACGCGGGGAGCTCGTTCTGAACGAGGATCGAATAACGAAACCCGACAGAGTGTTTTCTTTGGTATCCATTCCCATGCGGTGGAGATGCGACGGGTAATGAGCCGCCAGTTCCGCAGTCTTGGAAACCACGCACAGTAAAAGCAACGAGAGGTTAGACTTACAATGTTCCAGTAATACCGACACATCTCCATTCATGTCCACCGGCATCGTCCCAAAAGGGTCAAACAAATTGTTGTCAGGTTCCTCGTTTAGCGCCGGCAGCTGAAAGAGCATGCACTTTGGGCATAGGTGTTGTCCAGGCCGACAGAGTAGAATCTGGCACTCAGAACACAGCTCTTGTTTGACTACCAAGAGGTTACTCGAATCCACCAGTGGGAAATATTCCGTTCCAGGAAATATGATAGGCGGGCTTGGGGTGGAAGTTATCGGGGTGGTTGACAGGTCGGGCGTACCAATCGTTGTAGGGCTTGTGCTCTCAGGGCTTTTTCGTTGCTTTGCTGCGTGTTTACTCGTTGACCATGGACGCTCCCTCCGAGCCTTTTGCATAACAAAAGAACGAGCATTTCGGCGCCCTTGTTTTGAGCTCTTTGCTTTGGCTGCGTCAACGAACAGAAACTCCTTCTGGACAATAACGACGGGCGGAGATCCCCGCTTCGCCGTGGCGGGCTCCCGCTGGCTCGCCATGAGGTCCACCCCACGTAGACCTGGCGGGCCGGGACGTCGCTGCCCTGTTGTTCCCAGTTTCCAAGACGGCGGTGGGTGGAGGTGCCTAGCAGCTGGTAACTATCATTTTGTCGCAACGAGTGGCTGTGCAGAAACTTCCTGATCCCAACGTCACTGGTATCATCTTTGATTTTGCTAATACTGGGGTTGCCGCGCTGCTCGTAGGCTGAGGCCGCGAGTATGCTAGAGTGCCATAGGAGGCAACTGGAGGGGTCCGCGATGCCAAAACTATCAAAGACCCGATTAGTATTAGTCCGCAGCAGCGTACGGCTGGGTATCTGCAGCCGAAGTTAGCCTTCGCATCCGATCATGTATACGGCTGGAAGTACCTTCTTACCCTATCGTCGCGCGGTTTCGCCTTACGGAATTAACGCGGTGTGTTTATGATGAAGGTCTTGAGGGCCCCTGATGTATATATACAGAAACAGGGGGCATGCACGATGTTTCTACTGCGTTGGTTGCAAAAATAGATGCGTTCCTGAACTATCGATGCGGATCACGGAAGCGGAGACTGGGGCAGGCTGACTGATGGCCCCAGGGCTATCTTCATTCGAACAACATAGGGACAATCTGACCAGACGTCATGCTAGGCTGAGGCGAGCTGGTGAGCATGGCTGTAGCTGAGTCCTGCTCGAAAATCCCGGCCAACGAGGCTGCAGTGGCTTCCGCGTGTTGCTGGGTATAAGGCCAAGCACTGGACGCCAAACACAGTGATGCAGCCGCACTTCAAGGATGGACACAACGGCGACAAGGAGGGAGTCTATTCAGATCGAGATTGTGACACTTCTCCGGCTCTTGTTCCTCGTGTCGTCGAGATAATGTTTCTAAAGATACACGTTGGCACCCTGTTCGCGGGCCAGCTGCAGGTCCAACCGGCGCACCGGCTACGCCAAGCGTCCCCAGACGAAGTGCGAATGATGAGAGGTGTTTCGAGCCGGCTCATGCAAACACCACGCAGCGAACGTGTTCGACGATCAACCAGCAAAGACAATGCAATTGTGCGAGGTGAAGCAACGGGTGAGGTGAGGAAAAGAGGGTCCTCTTCGAACTAGCACCTGCGACATCATCGCGGCCACTCGCGGCTTCCTCGTGAATCGCCTACGACAATGGAGGCGTCGGCGGGCATTCAGGATGCGCGGGCTGCTGCTGGTGAGCCACACCTTTTCAAGGGCAATGTAGCATTACTAAAGCTGTCCTAGGCCTGCAATGGGTTGACATCCCTACACATCTGTTGCGCGCCGAACTACTCCGCCGACAAGAGCATGAGCGACCGGCATGCGGGACGAAGGGCAATCGCGGCTACTACAACACGCCCCTCCATGTCTTTGCCCTCGTACTCATCCTCACTGTGAGCACTGGCGGTAGGCTATGTATTCGCGACCGAACTATGCTTGTACTAATCATTCCCAGCATGCTCCTTCCCCATCGTCGCCAAGCGCTTTCCTCGATTCCCCGTACCGCATCAATTCCTCTTCATTTCGAGGCATTTCGGCACCGGAGTCCTGATCGCGACGGCTTTCGTTCACCTCCTACCTACGGCCTTCATCTCCCTCACCGACCCATGTCTCCCGCCGTTCTGGAATAAAGGTTACGAAGCGATGCCTGGCCTGATTGCCATGGTGGCCGTCTTCGTGGTTGTGGGCATTGAGATGTTCTTTGCTTCAAAAGGCGCCGGCCATGTCCACTCCACGGATTTTGAAACGCTTGGTGCGGATCATCATGGGGCACATTCGCGTCCGGGGCACCAAAGAAGTAGCAGTTACAGCAGATTCAAGGCAAACGGGCACCATCACCCGCCAGACATTGTACTGCACGATATGGAGTCCTCGGACAATCTCATGGCAGGCCGATCGCCTTCGTTTATCGGTTCGCCTATGACACCTCAGCCGGACCCGCGGAGTGGAAGTCCAGGGCGCAATTATAAAGATGGCGACGACGAGGACTCGGACCTCGATTTAGACCCCGAGGAGCTGGGTCCGCGCGGTTCGAACAGCTCCGAAGATGAGTCCCGCTTGTTATCACAGCCGTCTACACACAAGGATACCCACCGTTCGACCTCGCCCTATGCTGAGCACACTCCGGACATGACGGAAGCGCAGCGCAAGAAGCAACTGTTACAGTGTCTACTACTCGAGGCAGGCATTCTGTTCCACAGTGTCTTCATAGGCATGGCTCTTTCCGTCGCCACTGGCACATCCTTCATTGTGCTTCTGGTGGCTATAACATTCCATCAGACATTTGAGGGCTTCGCACTCGGATCGCGGATCAGCGCTATTCCTTTCCCTCCCGGTTCGGTCAGACCATGGTTGATGGCGTTAGCATACGGTACGACGACTCCAATTGGACAGGCAATTGGTCTCGGTATCCACACGCTGTACGACCCTGCTAGTCAGACTGGCTTGCTCATGGTCGGTTTCATGAACGCAATTTCGAGTGGGTTGCTTCTGTTCGCAGGCCTAGTTGAGCTTCTTGCAGAAGACTTCTTGAGCGATGAGAGCTATGTAACTCTGCAGGGCAAGAGACGTTTGCAGGCCTGTGGAAGCGTGGTCGGTGGAGCAGCACTAATGGCACTTGTAGGCGCTTGGGCATAGATCAACCTGTATATACTACTGACCAGCACTCCAAGCCATTCAAGGTCGGTTTGCATACTATGAAATAATCATCCGATCCATCCAGACGGTGTTTCAACCAACAGTATCCACATAGAGCGCGTCATTGAGGTCTGGTAAACGTCCCATATCCAGAAGCAAAGCCGCATCCTGTTCGAACGTCGTCGATGTCTTCGTCATCATGACATCCGGGATCAAAGTGGCATCCGTCCATTCGCAGACCTTGTCGTCGAGCCGGAAACCTGACCCCAGATAGTCAGGCGCGAACGTGTCCCAGGTCAACATGGTGGTATTCACATCGAGCGGCTCACCAAATCCATCCCAGAGCAGCATCGCCGGCTCATCTACACCCCTATCACCGCCCAGTCCAGCGTCCGCATCAAAGTCCACTAGATCATTGAAGTCGTTGAAGTCGAATGCATCCAGATTGAACTCGTCCAGCTCCGGCGGACTATCCAGCACCAAGCTCGGCGTCCTCGTCTCCCCCTGCCCATCCCCGTCCCTCTCCACCATCTTTCCCCCCGCCCACTCCTTCGGCGTAACCCCCATCTTCTCCTTAAAAATCTTATGAAAATACCTCGGCGTCAACCCCACCTTCTTCGCCAGGTCCTGCAACCTCAACCCCTCCTTGCCACTCTCGCCACCAGCCTTATAGCCTCCTCAATCAACACGCACGCCTTCGCGACAGCTTTCTCCTGCGGGTCTTCCACCTCCGCGGTGTTGGGCTTGCACCGTTTACACGCGCGGAAGCCCAGCGCAGCGGCTTCGGCGGGGGTAGCGCAGAAGCCGACGTTTGCGCGGCGCGCGAGGCGCGCGGGACAGGTTGGGCGGCAGTAGACGTGTGTGGATTTCACGGTGTAGACGAATTTGTTGTTGGCGGCGGGGTCGCGGGTGCTGAGGGCGCGCCAGCGGGCGGCGTCGGTGGTGTAGGACATGCCGAAAGTGTAGGACAGATGACTGGACTGCACGTGTGGTTTGAGTGAGAGGGTGAGTATGGAAGAGAAGAGCCGTGTGAGCTGTGTATGACTCTGCTCTGGGGGCGTGTGAGCTTTATCTATAGATCTGTGGTTGAGGGCTTGATCGGTCGCTGGTAGCGGAGATGCTGGGTGTTGATTGGCTACTTTAGGAGCATCTTACATGCATCCTTCGGTGACGTATGTGGGGACTATTCTCTGGTGTTTCTTGACATTTGACAGGACGGAAGACCGACGCAATTGTCTCCTGCTAATTATGTAGTATAGCAAGAAGACTTGCGGTCTTGGGGATGTCACCTGACACCGCGATGAGGTCTCGTCGTCGTCGCTTCCGTCTACGACGCGGGCCTACTCAACGAAGCAGGCGCGAGCGAGGGAAGCGGGACCAGGCTGTCGAAATGGCTTGCACAAAACTTCTCATCGCCCCCCAGGCTCAATGTCTCTCATTCTAAATGCCATCTAGGCACCATGGCCCATGCCGTTACCGCTCTCCTACCGAGTATTGCAGCCCTTCCACCAACAACAGTGCGACAACTCGGGTCGTCCAATGTTCTCCAGGATCCCAGTTCAGTCGTCAAAGAGCTCATAGACAACGCTCTCGATGCTCGTACAAATGCCATCTTCGTAGACATCTCCGCGAACACACTGGATTCCATTCAAGTCAAGGACACCGGCCATGGCATCTCTGCTGAAGATCGGCCACTGGTCTGCCGCAGGTATTGCACAAGCAAGATCCGGGACTTTCGCGATCTCGAGGAAATTGGCGGAAAATGGCTCGGCTTCCGTGGTGAGGCTATGGCGAGTATGGCTGAGATGAGCGGCACGGTGGAAGTCATCACCAGGGTTGAGGGTGAGTCCGTGGCGGCTCGGCTGAAGTACGGAAGAGATGGAGAACTGACATCGTAAGCATCAAATGATATGGGACTAATTGCGAGCGTGTCTGACCCTCGACAGGACCGAGCATGCATCTGCACCAGTCGGAATAACTGTGAAGGTAACCAGCTTCCTCCAGACCCTCCCAGTGCGAAGGGAAACAGCGCTCAAGGAATCTGCAAAGACCCTTGCCAAGATCAAGCGTCTTATGCAGTCTTACGCTTTCGCCAGGCCATCTTTTCGATTCAGCCTACGCGTGCTCAAAGCAAAGTCGAACAAGGGTGACTTCACGTACGCCCCAAAGAAGGATGGTAACGCTGAGGACGCTGCGCTGAAAATCATTGGCAAGGATTCTGCCCTGCAATGCGATTGGACGGCCATTGAATCCGACGGCTTCGAGATCCATGCCTTCCTACCCAAACCCGATGCAACTGGTGCCAAGATTGCCAACGTTGGTGCGTTCCTGTCCGTCGATGGAAGACCTATCTCGAACAGCCGAGGTACTCCAAAGAAGATCACTGCAGTATTCAGAGAGCGAATTCGTAAAGCCAACGCGAGTTGCAGGTCAGTGAAGGATCCTTTCCTCTGCATGAACATCATGTGTCCGCCTGGAAGCTATGACTCAAATATCGAGCCTGCCAAAGATGACGTTTGCTTCGAGAGGGAGGATGTCGTTCTAAGCGTTGTGAAGAAGCTCTTCATGGCCTACTATCCAGAAGCAGTCGCCGTTAGCGACGTAGACGATGATCCTACACCGTCACCTTCTGCGCAACCAACAATTTGTACATATGCCGAAAGTATGACCAGTCGTCCTGATACTACCTTCTCGATCCTCGAAGAAGCCACGGTAGTTCACCCAAAGCGTCCCGAAACTGCATTCTCAGTCCTAGAGGAGGCTGCCTCAAATGAGGTGTCTATTCCAAATATAGAAGCCCGCACTACCGTTGGTTCTCCACCGCGATGGCGATCGACGATGTACGGTATCGACGAAGATGATCTGGAGCTACTTGACTCTGAAAATCAGCCTCCAGTGATTGAGGAAGAAGAGGACGAACGACGAGCTGCGAATGTTTCAAACCCTTGGGCGATTGCTCGTATGAACGCTACTGTTAAACCGAAGCAGATGATACGAAAT
Organism: Paraconiothyrium sp. Pb-2020; assembly: GCA_022419385.1. Taxonomy (NCBI): domain Eukaryota; kingdom Fungi; phylum Ascomycota; class Dothideomycetes; order Pleosporales; family Didymosphaeriaceae; genus Paraconiothyrium; species Paraconiothyrium sp. Pb-2020. The sequence goes on from JAJUBI010000008.1 coordinate 2,077,351, forward strand.
AATCAGCTCATGACTCCGGCCAAGGGTTCAGGAGATATAACGATGGGTTCTAGCTCACCTGTGCCAGCAACCAACACGCGTCGGAGGCTACCGCTGGAGCCATTGACGCCTGAGACCTCATCGAGGTTGAACGCAAGGCAGTCATCGCGAGATGCGGTCGTTCAACAGAGTGTTGAAGGAGCGTCGCAAAAGCCTCGTCTAGGCTTCCCGGTAAGTGACTCCAGGGCATTCTGATGCATAACCATTACTTATAGAAGATGTCATCAGGCAATTGAACAAGAGAATGGTGATATTGGAAGACTTTCTGTCACACGAAAGGCCAAAACGACCATTGTCCATGATTTGAGCCCCTCATCATCGCCACTTCCGCGTCGTAGTGGAAGGTACCAGAAGCCTCCCAATGATCAACGGTCGCTACATGCTTTCGAAGGTCGTCCTGGGGGCAATGACTGGTTTGGGAAACCCATGCGTGGGCAAGCTCCGTCCAGATTTTCTCGTCCTCGAAGACAGAAGCAGGCTCAAAACCTAGATATTCCGATGTTTGACTCCGACAGCCCATCAGATCCGTTGACGTCCGAAAACAACTCTGACATCCGTGACTTCCTGTGGCGAAACAGGCCTCAGCTGCAAGAGAGAAATCCATCTGACCCAATTCCCGGTCCGTCGTCCTTCACACCCATCAATCGTCCTTTCAGACCACCAAGGATCCTTGACACCGAACGGAGTACGCAGCATCGAGGATCGCGATCAACAGCATATGGGTGCATGTCTCGAGCCTCATCTGCTGAACCACCGCGGCGCCCGCGACACGGTAGGAACCCACCACCATACAACTCAGACGGCCCCGAACCATCCGACTTCGCAGGCCAATTACGTGCTCACGCCGAACGAGGAAATGCAGTTCGCTCACCAGCTAAAGCGTCATCTCTAGACTCGAACAGCATGCCTATCACAGCGCACGCGGCCGCCCATCCTTCCTCACCAACAGAACAGCCCCGTCTTCCGACCGCGCGTCCAGAAACCTCCGCCCAAGAAATGGCCGCCATGTTCGCAGCATACAGCGACCTTCCTGATGCACCTGCCAGGAAAACCCACTCCACTAAAGCTCCGCATACTTCAATTGTGCAAGACGCACCAATCAATGCCCATCCACAACACCGCCGCCGCACAACTAACGGCCTTCAACGCACAAAGTCTGCGCACCTCGCGCTCGAGCGTGTCCCCCACGAGTACTGCATACACAACGTTGTTCTCCAGATACACGCTCCTACCACACGCATCGCTCAGGCCATGCTCAAGCTCGATATGCAGAGGAACAGTGTAGAGTGGGCATACCCCGCCAATCCATCTGCCTACGACGCATTCAGCGCAAGAGTGACAGTAGGTAGGTTGAGGGCGTGGGTGTTGCGGATTGATGGCATGCTTGAGGGGTTCGACACCGGAACGGATAGGGAGGGTATACTGGGGACGCTGGAGTGGAGTATCAAGGAGGCACTGAGGAAGCAGGGATCTGGTGGTGAGGTTGCTGTGGAGCCTGGGTGGTTTGGAGCAACTGGGGCGTCAAGTGTGGAGGGGTGTATGGATGGCATGGCTGGCGACCAGTCTACGCCTTCGACCTGGAAAAAGTCTGCAGGGCTGCCGCCGCCGACCTCTCCAGCCTTCGCTGATCCGCAAACAGAGAATACTGCGTGTCTTGTTCAAAAACCCAGTGACGAGTTCGGGAGCGCGGATCTCGACGACGAGGCGATGCTGATGGACTTCTGAGCAGCAACAGGAGACATATCTGTATGAGAAGGTGAAGGCTACGGGGAGGAGCAATCTGTTGTCGGGAATGTATCGCGCATGATATCAAAGATGACAGATAAGAAGATAGTATGCTGCATGCATCCGGCAAATAACGAGCTGCCGAGGATAGGATGTACATCTAACTACGCGATTTATTCTATAACAATCACAATCTAGTTCACCCCCCCCCCCCCCCCCCCCCCAGCACACTCTCTCACCTACTTCTCAACCTCCTCCTGCTCCTCCGTACTTCCCACCTTATGCATCTCCATCCCCACATCCCCTCCCCCTCCCCCTCCCCTCCCGCGCTCCTCCCCCCTTCTATCCTCCTACACCTCTCCACCAAATCACTAACATGCGCATCCCCCGCCCCCTCGCCCAACCCGCCCAGCGCCTCCTCCAGCTGAAACAGATACTCCCTATTCTCCCCGCTCGGGCCTTTGCTCTTCAATATATGCGCAGCGAGGGCATCTGGTCCTGGGGCCCGAGGAATTGCGGGTTTGACGGGAGCCGATGTAGACGAGTGTCTTATATGTGCTTGAGGGGAGGACGAGGGAATGAAGGGCGTGAACTGGATGCTGTAGCCGTTGATTTCACGGATGTCTTTATATATTAGTTAGATGTACGGGAGGGGAAGCGGGGGAGGAAGTACCAAGATACTCTCTCACTTCAGATACTCTCGCCGCGGGGATGTGGTACGCCGCGCCCCAGACGCGCTCGGTGGGTTCGTGGTCGTCTGTCAGCGTATCCCAATGCGCGCGGTCAATCAGCGTTGCGACGCGGCCGGGCGCTTCTGGGGTCCCGCGGTGGTCTTCGCTAGGCGCGTGTCAGCGCTGGGTGGGCGTGGAGAGGAGGAGTGGCGTACCTTGCCTGTGCGGAGACTTAGCCATGGCTTGCGGAACGGTGCAGGGCAGATAGATGGGCGTCATACCTGCCAGAAGCGGCGCACGTAGCCTTCTATGTAGCCCGGTATGCGCTGGTCTGGGTTCCGCTCAGTGTGTGGTTCTACTGTGGAGAGGGTTGGGAAGGTGTACCGAAATGGGGGGGCGGTTTCCATATCAGACTCCTGTGATGCGTGAGCGCAGGACTGGTGTGATACAGGGGCAAACAAACCCGTAGCCGAAGAGCCAGAAGTCGTCGTTTTTGCCGAACTCTTCGATCTGTTTTTCGTGGTCTGCCATGTTGTCTGTCTAGGGGTGGTCTGGAGGAATGATAGATGGATGGTGGTGTTTACAAATATGCTGGAGGGGTAGCTCGGAGCTCGAGCGCGGGGCAAATCATATCTCAGAAACGCCGCGGGTATTCTGGCGTTCACAAGTTGGGTAAGCTAGGATGTCGTGCGATGGCGTCAAGTTATCATTACAACGTCTAGAAGTCGCGACCAAGTCATGGCAAGTTGTACATGTGTATGTATTCACAGTTGATCTTACATGTGCTATTACAAGAGGGTATCTTTACACACCACCGGCAGCTCTGTTCATAAAGAATCCCTTGAGCGGACCCATTGCATCCACTGCTCTTAATCCTAGACTCCTAAGCCCTACAATAGGTCCCGACTCCACGCTATACAAACGGTGTAGCTTATCGCACACGCCCAGCATCGCGTTATTCTCCGCATACCGCGCGCTATTGTAACTCTCCAGCGCTAATGTACTTCCGATATCCTGACCAGTCTCCACTGCATACGATATTGTGCGGACAAGTGCCGCGGCGTCGCCTTGACCTTGGTTTAGTCCTTGGCCTGCCAGTGGATGTATGGTGTGTGCGGCGTCTCCGACAAGGGCGACGCGTTCGCCGGTGTAGGTATCTGCGTGGCGCATACGGAGTGGGAAGGAGGCAACGGTGCCGGCTTGGACATCTGTTACCCGCATGGGGATGGATCGTTCATTGACGGGTGTGTGTTTCTCGCGCCATGCGATCTCCTCCTCTTGTCCAGAAGGAAGGGTGTGTAGGTATTGGAGGTCGGTGGGGGATAGTCTGAAGCCTGCGTTCACCATGGCGACGAAGTCGGCGGAAGATAACGACTTGAGCTTTGCGGCACGTTCGGGAGTCGTGCTCCATACGAGTGTCGCGAAGTTGCCGGGCATCGGGAGCATGGCTATGGGGCCGCTGGGCAGAAAGCGCTGGTATGCGATCTTGTGATCTGGTCCACCCCAACCTGGCCCTGAGAGCTTCAGTGTTGCGACCACGCCATGTCTACTGTAGTCGAAGCCTCGAGAAGGTATTCCAGCGAAAGTTCGCACCGGGCTGTTGGCGCCATCTGCACCCACGAGCAGTCTGGCTGCTAATGACTTGCCATTCGATAATGAAAGGACGGGCCATGAGGATAAGTCAAGCTGTTCTGTATCCGCTCCAAGCTCAATCGAATCTACCTTGGTAGAGGAGAATGTGTCCACTCCCCCCAGCTCTTCGAGACGCCCCAGCAGCGCAGAGACCGTGTTGACGTTCTCAATCATGTACGCGATAGTAGTGGGCTGGGTCGGTTTGCGGGGGCCGAGGGGTCGCGCCGTGTCCCAATCGAAGGATATGCGAGCGTCGGACACACCGTCCCATACCTGCATCTCTTGGTAGGGTTGGATTCTGGAGGTGTTCGCATGCCGCCATGCCCCGATTTCTACATTCACGTATCAGCAATCGCACATATGACGAAATCGTGCGCGCTTGCCCTGTAGGTTCTTCACGGAGGCCGGTGTCAGCGAGCTGCACCTGTTGGAGAAGCTGTCCAAACTCGCATCTTTCTGCAAGCGATTTCTCTCTAAATCTTGCCCCTCAATGAGCGCAACCTTGAGCTTATTGGTGATTGGGGATGCTTTCAGGCCAGCTAACAGGCTGAGCCCGGCTGGTCCACCACCGACACATACTACATCGTATATCTCAGGCGCACTTGGAGAGGTCGACGCAAACCTCCGCTGCAACCGTATGCGAAATCGTGCGGCGGGTGGAGAGGCGGCCTGGTGCGCTCTAAAAGGTATCCGAGGCGGCATCGCGGGCCTTTCAAGCGAATCGCATTGGTGAGATGTTATGTGCCGTTGCTATCGAGAGGAATGTTGGGAGCGTGGTGTTACCCATTGTTTGCAGCGGCGATGATGGCACGATGCGCTTGACGGAAGCTAGGCCGCTCCTAGCTAGCTTTCCCGACCTCCGGAAAGCTCCTTCACGTGTTCGTTCCTTCACCTGGGCACAGTGTTTCATCTCAACTACGCACGCGTGTGGCCTTTACCTCCATGTCATGTACCCCATGTACCCCACGTCTTCAATTGCCTCATCTCGCGTCCAAGCGATGATATTACATGTTGCAAGTCCGCTCTGCGACATGTTGTCCGAAGACACACCAGAAGATCGTCGAAGTCAACATTCTCGGATCAAGCTAATCAACAGATAACCCCTCACCACCAACCATGGAAAACGACCTTGGAGCAATGGCATTAGTAGAGCGGATTGCAATGCTATGAACACCACTCGTTCACAGCGGCGCCTCGCAACGGCAACTTGCGCGGTTATTCGCTTCATAATAGTCCTCATTGGAAGTTGGCTCTGTTCAACCGAGCCATCATGACGCGAACGCAGCCCAGAAGCAAATCATGCATGGCCGGAGGAAGGAAATGCGAATCGCATAAATTCCTAGTCTCGGTATCAGTATCGCTTTAAGCTTCTGAACGGTGACTTCTGATCTTCATTCCGACCGTTTCTTATCTGCATTCCTTCTTCAGTCTTTCACTTCTTTGAGGTCTATATTTCAGCACTACATTTCTTCACGGAAACCCTTTTTTGCTTCATCCAATGCAACCTCCCCCTCATCCTGAGTCCGTCTCGCGGAGCGGCCGAGAAACCCAAGCGCACCGCCAAAGCCCTGCGGTCGCACAAGACGGCATCGCACCCGACGAGTATCCAACATTCACGCGACCCAGCAGTCCGGAGCTAGATGAATCTAAGCGATACACAGATGAAGCGCCTAAGAGGAAACGGATGCACCCATGGTCATCCCGTCGTGATTCAAACTCAGAAAGCGGAGATGACTGCGACCGGCCACTTGCAAGAAGACTCTCTCGAAAAGCTTCCACAGTTCTCCAAAAGTTCACTCCCCAGCGTACTCGTAGCAATTCGTCTTCTGCACGAGCGCAGGGCCTCCCAGAGGAGCCGGAAGAGGTCGAAGAGCATGTGGCGCTGGTTGCAAAGAGACGACAGGTCTCTGCAGAAAGGCGGCGCTCGTCACTGCGGAAACTCAAGGACTTCGTCAACAAAATACGCAAAGACTCTGCAGGGCCGACGAAAACCTTCCTGCCGGCCCCTCCGCTGGATCAAGATGATCTTGCCATGGGATTGATGCAAACGTATTGTCCTGGGAGGGCTCCTTCCCCCGCGGGTGAGGATCCCGAGCTGATTTACATGACTGGGGCCCTGTCAACACCCGCGCCAGAAGACAGCTCGCGGAATCAAAATGAAAACATCAGCCTAGATCCTCTCTTGAATTCCAACTTAACGGAGAGTAAACGTCGAAAGGCATCCACTGCTGCCGGTAGCCTGGACTCCGACTCTGGGACTAATGCAGTTACAGCAGCTACTAGTATGGACGTTGATATGGACGATGGGCGTGCAGTCGGGCTTCTTCCACCGGCGAGTCTCACCGGCTACAAGCCTCCACCCACTCCTAAGAACAGGCGCGCTCGCCACTACCCATACAATGCACTGCCCAACTTCCCCAACCGTCGTAACACCTTCAAGAGGGAGTTCATACTTCCTTCCAAGTCTCAACGCCGCGATGTTACCGCCGCTTTATCTACCCGCCACATCGCCCCTTGGGTCCCTCCCTCAACCACCTCCTCAGATAACCCACACGATTCCACCTCCACAATCGGCGTCCTCCCCTCCCTCTCCTCCGAGAATACCATATCGCACATCAGCATCCCCACCTACGCACTGCCCACCACCGCAACGTCCTCAACCGGATACCTACATACGCCATCCCTCCTTCAATTCCACGAAAGCCGTCCTATGCGCACAGATCAGTGTCCCGTCTCTTCATCCATCCTTCATACCGCGATCTCGGACGAGGCATCGCGGTCTACGTTCGCGCCGCCGAGCCCTGGTTTAATAGCACCTCCACCTTCCACCTCAAACAGCGTAACGCCAGGCTTCGTCCTTGAGACAGAGCCACAGGTGCCAGCTGGGTGCCCTCCCCTTGTCTCCCAGCAACGCGATACACTCCACGTACCCGACCTCGACACGCGGCCGTCCACGGCAACGGATTCGACGTTCGAGGGCGGGGAGTTGAGGTTGAGAAGGTCGGGCAGTTTGAGGCGCGATACGACTGCGTTGGAGGGGATGGAGGGCTTGGAAGGGTATGAGTATGTGCAGAAGGCACTTGGGTGGTTGGGGAGTTGTGGATGTGGTATAGAAGGGTGTGGGTGCGAGGAGATGAAAACGCGGTAGGGAGGTTGAGGTGGTAGAGGCGTAGGGTGTATAGAGGGTGTAGCGCAATTGTAGATTTGATTCCGTGTATCAGGACGATATGTCTTCTGCTACTTGCGCTGTCGCTGCTTGCCGAATCGCCTAGTTTCGCTCCCGTTGCTGAAGGTAACATCTACTCTCATCGTTAGCAGCCACCCTCACGTCCGCTCACCTCCAGGTTCTCGTAGGAGCTGTGCGCGCAAAACCTTCTTCCACGCATCATATATCTCTCATGCAGCTGTTGAAGCTCTTCTCGAGGCAGAGCAAGCGAGAAGAGCCATGCCTTCCTCCAACTGCTTCTTATGCCCATGACCAGGTCCGGACGAACGTCTCTAGGCCTACGGCGCACCGCACGTGCAGACCGCGCTCGGTTCCAATGCTAGGTTTGATTACTTCGGCTCCAAACATTGACATGGTAGACGTGAAGTAAACGTCTACATCGCCTTCTTCGGACGGCGAAGGCGGCTCTTGGTCTTCTGGGGCGTCGTAGGTTGCGGAGGGAGTTGCACCTGACGATGGCGAGGGATGGGCTGTGGTCATGCTATGCGCGAGCTTATACCGCCTTTTGGGGCAGAGTGAGGAGAGAACGAGGTGATACGAGATGTCTTTGGTTTGAACAATGCTTAGGCGTGCCGTTGCTAGTGCCCGATAGCGTGTGGAAAGGTGCGTACTATGGGTGCGTACTATGGGTGCGTACTATGGTCAGTTTGTAAAACGCAGTCAGGCTAGATGTGGAGGTCTTAGCTGTGGAGAGAGATAGAAGTTGGGAAGTACGAGTGGTTGAATGCTACTGATTCGATTGAGTTCGACGGGCAAGTTCGATGGGCAGTTTCTGGGGTCATGGGCAATGACTGCTGTCTATGGTAGAGGTCGAGGTGTGGATTCAAGGCATCGTGAGAGTCAAGGCTGTACGAGGTATTCTGTAGATACAAGGCTACAAAATACTGGAAACATGTTGGTGCGCACGCGAGGGCGTTTTGTGCGGCGTGGTTAGGCGGCAATGATCGCGATGACTGCGCGACATTGGACAAGTGTGAACGAATAACACAAAGGGCCTCTATCCTATACTCTTGGATGAAGATGGAAGACGATAGGTTCTATGCATGTGCGAATTGTGAGAGCGTTGACGATAGGGCTGCGTGGCTGCTCCTAAACCGATACCTGTCGCGTCAGATGCGCGTTGTGTTGATGCATTCACCCAGGCCACCACGCCAACCACCTCGCTTACAGCCAATGAGCCCCGACGTGCTTCTAGACTCATCGCATCATACATCATGTCGTCCCGCGGGAGGCTTGAACAAGGCGGAAATTGGACAATGAAAATCCAACGGTTCGTGCCGAGCGCCACCTTGACCGCGCCCCCCGGCCCCGGTGTCTCAGACGGAGGCCGCACCCAAGGCCAGTAAATTGTCCACAAACTTCCTCGAAAAACATCCTCCACAGTCTGCACAGCTTCGCGTCACATTGACAAACTTGGCTTTCTCGTTTGAATTCTCTCCCATCCGCACACGACGCCGTTTCTGAAGAAACACTGCGCTCCAGTTCACGCGAGATGGTGATAAAACCACATTCCACGAGAGACTCTTTTGCGACCCGTCGCGCGCGAATTTATGCGAAGCATTTCGTGGCTTGCGAAGCACTTTTCTGAGCTGTCCGCGCCGTGTCTGCTCCGAAGACACTCGTACTAACACTGCGTAGAACCTCGACGGGCACGTAATGCCACTTTAAACAGCTAGTCTATAAGACGCTCATTAGGCGCGACACCGTTGGATCGCTTCCCGGTCGTCCGCACGAATCCTGCCCATTGACCGACGCGCTACTTCACACCCACACAACGGCTTTGCTCCTTCCCGTTTGTCACTGGCCAATTTACTGTAGGAGTCAATGCCTGGCTTCACAATTGGCTCGTAGGGAAACACACGCACAAAGCTTATACCAACGACAGTTTGCTCTTCGAGTAACCTCCACCGAATCTTCCAATCGCTGAGCTGGATGCGTGGATGCGGTGCTGTATAGTACCCTTTGGGAACACACACCTGCGGTCGACTGCACCCCACAGCAGGTGCAACGAACCTGCTATCGAGAACACTTAAGGCACACTAGTCGCAGATATTTCGAAGAGGAAACATGCCATTTCACGACCATCGTTCAGTGAGATAAACCTCCAAAGCATTTGTGCACTGCGGTTAGCCGAAGTTGGGATCTGGCGGAGGCCATACGCGAGATGTGATGATTTTGCTCTGTAAAGGTAGCGTGGGAGGTCGGCCATCGAACTGGCGTGGATTCTGATAAAGCAGGTACACTCAGGGGGAATGCATCGCAGGCTGATTCACGGTGTGTCGCGGCGACTTCAACAGAAACTGCGACTAGTCAGTTGGCTGTTGGCGAATTTAGGCCTACTGCTTCGGCGCCACGGGCGAATCATTAGTGGCAAATTTCGTGCTTGATACTGCACGACTGATAGCAAATAGAAACGCACTGTGGATGATATAAGTGTAAGATTGTGTTCAAGAACGGCTGCCAACGTCTTAGCTGCTCATATTTAAGAGGAATTGAAGTCTTAGCTTAGTGAATGGCCATGGTATAAATGTGTTGGCAGATATGAGACCGATAATTCGGAAAAAGTGAATGGGATTCTGACGTTTGGATAGCCCACAGTGCAGGTGCCGTAGAGTAGCCAGCTCTACCTTCGGTCCGATTGTTATCGTTTGCGAAGTAGCTTTGATTACGTATGTATGAGGTCTCTATAAGTCAATTGGCTGGCAATCGTTGGGGTTGGCTCCTTGATAGTAGTTCACGCCAGAGTAAGTGCCATCCAAGGTGCTTTATCAACTGCATAGTTGACCGCTCATGAACATTCGGCATCGAAGCTGCCCTAATACCAAGAGAAGTGGCACCTTCCGTTCACAAAGCACCGATGAAGCTCTGGTCGCGCACGTCTGTTCGATTGCCCCTCGACACAACACAGGCAAGTCTAAGCTTTAGTTCCTCCGCGTCTGACACCATTAGTTTCAGCCTCGTGATAATCGATATCGACTAAACCCCTAGGGTTGACATGTGCATGAGGCGAGTTCTCGACGTTGACGCGACGGGGGAAATACTGCATCACGGCTGTGCACGAATTTCCACCTTCTGCAGCTAAAAACTTGATCTCCCGTGGCATCCAAATACGGTTCACCGGTTAAGGCTTGTAATCTTTGTCGTAGGATTCAATAGCTTCCGATGAGCCGCGCTCGTGCCAACAGGTGTACTGTTACGAGGCAAGATGTGTCATGCACGCAGTCTATGCACAAAGCCTAAGGCTAGATTGCGCTTCTTGGTTGGGTTCGATCCCATTGGTCATCCTAAGTATCTCGTGTTGGACAGGATTTGACTGGGATGCAACTTTTATGTGGTACAGTACAGCTCGCCCCAATTAGGAGGCTTAGTGAGGCATAATGTCGGGTGTCTGTACTGAAATATATCCAGCTTGGCAGTGGCCAACTCCCATGCAAATTTCGTCTTTGCGAACCTTCCAATCCTCCCGCCTTGGACCCGAAGCTAGACCTCCGAGCCGGGGGGAGAGCCTGTGCGTCATCCAAAAGAAGTGGGCTGCGCAGATCTTCAGCTTAAGGCTGTCCGTCACTTCGAAGGCATAGAACAGGCGATAATATACCCTTTGGCTAGACACTAGGTAGAAATCATTTCGGGATCAATGTCGAGGTGTTCTCGAACCGTGAGGACTAGAGGCCTGGTGTCAATCATCGCAGTAAGCACTGCGTCGCATTGTACAGTTCATTCACTCGCTTGGATAGGACATCGTATCACTCGCGTTCGCCCTTGATTGCCTGGCTTGGACGAGTTCTTGGAATTTCCGCCGCAGGATTGAGCTCCTATCCCGCCTCCCCGGCCAACCCGTGGCACTGACCGGTCATCGGTAGAGAAGGCCGAAGCTTACTCCAATATGGCCCCCGTTCTCAATCGTGGATTATAAGCGACAACTTAATGTCGTGGCACTGTCCTTCGGCAAGCATGCTAGTTATCAGATACGACAGCGTAGCACATTACGGCATCGGTACCGAATTGGGCCTGTAGGCTGTCGTTGAATGAAAGGACTGCAAAAGGTCATGCGATTGACAAGCATTCTTCGGCTTGAGCTCGAAGATGATAAGTTGTGGAAGTACAAGCGAGCTATGAAACCCTTATTGTGTTGTCTGTTCGGAAGAAACGTGCCGTTGACGAAAGGAGGCTGTTATGCCAAGCAACCGTGTTCGTTTTTTGGAAAGGCAGATGCCCCGTACATGCTGTCTTAATGGCCATACGCAATGCGCTAGATGTAAACGCTGCAACAGAACATGGGAGAAGATCCACATATAGCGTTCTTTGGCATGTTTTGGGATTGCATACTTCATGACATACGTATGTCATGTATCAGAAGATCTCCTTGCCAATCAAGCCCATGTGGTCACTTTTTGGCAGTGACGCGGACCTCAGTGACCGGGAAACCGGAAGATCGCTGTCAATGTATGCTGGAAAGCTGTGGAAGTTCATGGAACAACGTTCGTGACTGAGAAGCCAATCGGACGTCAAGCATCAAAACCTTGTTCGCTAGAGTGTTTGTTTTGATCTGCGGACCATAGATGCATGCGCCCTATCGCTTGGTCCTTCACCCAGCCACTCGATTTACGCCAGACTAACGACACAATCTCATTCTACGCCATCCATCTGTGACAGATCAGCCAAATCGGAGCAACAGCACCAACACAGCCAGCGCATCACTGTTTACCTTGGCGTGAACCTGAGACGCACCCGTATCCAACGGTTGCGCACAGACGGCGAACGTAGATGTACGTTCACTGCCAAGCAAATGAGGTCATTGCTATCGAAGATTTTGTAATTTCTCCGCATCATTCTGGATTCTTCGACAGGAGCACTCCTTTCTTGCAACGTTTTCTCGATGGATCTCGATCCTACACTCACTATAGCTTACTCTTGTCAATACCCACTCACGAATCCTTAAACTCTGTGAAGAACCCGACGAGCAAGGGGATGGGCTTCCTTGAGCGCCGGCCATGTCATGTAGCGAACTAGTGGACTAACAGCGTTGTTTGAACGTTATTATACAGGCTGTTATTCCTGAGCGCTCCCTGGATACTATACTAATGCTGCAATAGGTCCCATATCTCGCCTTCTCTTAGCGCCCGAGTCGACAGTATCCGGCCGAAGCTACGTAGCAGTCGCCCCACGCATACCCAGCGGACAATGGAATCGAGCCGCAGCTAGATCTCTTCCTAGCAATCATGCCCACGGGAAGGGCCGTCCCGCTGGTGTTGGTATCGAAACATATTCCGCTGAGTGGGCTTGATACAAAGATATGTTCAGGGCTTGGATAGGATGTAGACCTTGAAGTACCGTAGTACATATGGATTAGGGCGGCCCTCTAGCTCGAGAAGTCACGACAAAGCGTAGTTTGAATGTTTACTAGACGATCGTACCGCCATTTGCCAAGTGACGGGACGGAGAACACACGTTAGATTGGAAGAGAAACCACATCCACGAACCACTCTGTGTCTTCTTGGTGGTTGTGGAATTTATAAGGACCTATCCCCTAGGTATTGTGATCACGATAGATGTGTCAATGTATTACTATATACCGAAAGATTATAAGGATACTTGAAACAAGAGTGATGATCCGCCCCGCGAACCTCTTCAATTCCAAGGAACTGAACCAACGTTAGAACATTAGACGGTTCGTGGGACGCCGTGAGGAGGTACTCTTCCTGCTTTAGACTCGATCAACGCTCTGTCTGCGCACTTCCATTTAGTTCGCAACGCAACACACGCAAGCCTAAAACCTCAGTCATAACGGCGATTGATAACGGTTGCCTCAATCTTCTGTTTATCGATTCACCACGTACGCCATTCATGTCGTTTGAGATACGCACGGGGGTTTTTCGCCTAGCGCAGGGTAGAAATCTGACGATTACGGCTGTGAAGAGTCGTGCACCTTTAGGACTGTAACCGTAAAGTCTCTCCATTACTCTAGTTCTCTAGCCCTCCCGATCTTTCTCACCGGTTGACAACCCGTATTTGAGAAATTAGGGGCCAGCCATGTCTGACGGGCTGCGGGTTCGTCGGCAGGGTGGCACAAGCCAGGAAGTACTACGCACGCAGCGACTTTTCATGCAACTCTAAGCTCACGGATTGGAATGATCTCGGTTCGTTACGCCAGTAGCTCGGATGGAAAACGTTCCAACCCATAGGCAGATAATCCCTGTAAAGGACACCGTCCAGAAACAATGCTGTCCCTCATCCCGGTGGCTAGGAAGGTGATGCGACACCCGATACCCGGGGCTCCACTCGAGCATGGTAGTCCAAACGTTATATGCTAGCGATGGGCAAGATGCCTTAGTCCAATCATTCCAGCTAGCGATATGCGGCAATGTCTATCTAGTAACTAATGCACTAGCCTCATTAGAGGCATGTGTCTGCCTCGTTTGTACTTGCCCTAGATCGTTTGCTTGGACGAGAGCGTCTTCTCTTTGAGATGCCCCTGTAGTATCGTGCATCTATCCCGCTGCCCCGACCAACGTGCAGCACTGACCGGTAACGAGGGTCAACAGAAGGTCAGTCAAGCCCCAGACGCCAACATCTTGTGATATGGGATCACTTGAGCTGGTGATTTTCGTCCCACAATGCATATTTCCTCTAACCAACAGGTACTGTGTACGCGAATGCAGCTCGACAGGCTGATCGTATGGCCTTCCAGAAGGCAATGGATACCGATCTGATCGATTGTGGCTGGAACTCGGAAGATCTAGACGCTAGCATGCCGCGATGGATCTGAGTGCCAACTAGATTGGGACAAGTCGCTGTTGTCATGTTTCAAATCACTTGTTTTGATCGTCCGGCTGACGAACGCAGGGGCCTATTCGCTTTGCTCCTCCACCCGCGTCCCCTACCTGCTGAACCAATAGACATCTTCCCATTACTTTGCGTCAGGTATTAACGGGCTAGACGAAGCTCAACATTATGCTGGAGGTGAAAGTTGCCCCGTCGTTGCTTACCTTGGCGTACATTTCGTCCCTATAGAGGCCGTACAGACCTTGTATCGTGGAAGAGCACTGGGCGAAAACAAAAGACTTCCCCAGCTACAGTGTCGTTTCAACGAATCCGGTGGTTCGAATGTTACAAACTTCCTGTATTCACTGGGACTTTTCACGCGTCAAATAAGCATTATTTTGTGGCTGCGGAACGTGTTGCCTTGCCAGTTACCGCAACACGCTTCGACGACTGAGCTTGCTACAACGTGGATTTACGTTCATCCACATCTTCCACCAGCTTATATGCAGGGAGTTCCTATCGACGCAGGAACAGAAAGCCAGCCAATAGTTCCCCGCCCAGACACCCTATCGACCGTGCCACCGTTCCACGTGACTTAAAAAAGCGCCTGGGGGACGAGGGCGTGCCCGAGCGCCTGGGGCCAATGGTTGCCTGTGACGCTCGTAAAGGAAAACATTTTTCCTGCCTGCTTCCTCCATCCTGCTCATCGTCGTCTCTATAGCCTTACTCATGACTTCAATCATCTTCGCATCTTCCCGTGATGCAGCGAACATCGGAAATGGCGCTCTGTTCTGCCCGCGTGTTGCGGCTGCACCATTTTTCGCGATGATACTTGTTGTCCACCCGGTATTCGCGAGCGATCCAGCTCTCCCTTCTGTGTTTCTGGGATATTCTTTGGAATTACTGTTGATTGACGCGCTTGCTACCGACGGCCTCCATACTGACAACTAACGAATATTAGTAACGTCATTGGGCAACTCGGGATACAACTACCAATAGACCCCACGCCGCTCGCCGCTTTGAGTTCGGCGTCGCCGAAGCTCCTCTTCGATGGATCCACTCCACACGCACACCCCACGTACGATGCGCTCCCTGCCTGTTGCGTTATGCGGGAGCTTACTGCAAGCGTCTAGCCACCGACACACAATTGGATGATAGTCCGTCTAGAGGGGAAGAGGAAAAGGCTTGTCTTGACAACAATCCTTTGCTTGGGCGTCCCCGTTCGAATAAAGCGTGAACGGCATGTACGTGAGCAGCACTGCGAATTATACCAAGGTTAGCATCTTTGCAGAATATTGCGGGTGAGGAAGTTACGCACAATGGCATCGTGGATGGGAGCATGTAGGCATGGAACCAGAGGGTATGTGGAAAGAAGAACAGGAAACATGGGCCTGTGGCCCCTGTGTGGATGAAGGTGTTTGATGCACAACAAAACCTTAGACTGGTTACAAGGGGTAATGATGTCAAAATCGTTACTACCGTTGCGGATAATAGACTTAGATAGGCAAAACACCGTACGAATGTGGTAATGCCTTCGCTCGAGTTGTAAGGATACCATAGGTAGAGCAACATTAAATAGAGCGTTGCGTGTAAACTCACTGTCGCAATTTTCGAGTGTATGGACGAACCTATGCTTCATGATATTCACGGTGCTCCAGATTGTCACGAATGAGCTCGACAAGCACAGTCTGATTTGACTACTGCCATACACGTGCCACTGCTTCGCACCATATCTGCGGCAATTATTCAATTAGGACACGGAACCACCCGGAGGTATATAGACAGTATAATTCGCACTTGCACTGTGAGGTATTCGCATGCTAGTGTCCCATCGTTTCGATGAATAGGTTCGAACCGGGCACTTCCGGCGAGTGCAAAAGGTGTTGGGGACACGGAACGTTCCTTCGCTCACTACACAATCGTGCGAACGTTCAGACTGGTCATTACTCGTTATCTTGCGCTGCTTAGGGGCTGTACTCGATACCCTTCATCCACAGTCCCGCTTGCTTCGCAGTTCGCACAGAGTGCTCTGATCTTTCATGCCATAAATGACCATTCCCACACTAACATGCCTGCACAAGGAACGTCACAATGCGGTGCGTGCTGTAGCGAGCCATGGATAAACCGGTGACAGGCCGACCGCACCTTGGCAGGAGCGATCTCGCTATCAAAGCAGGCGCCTTGGGGCGGGTGAGCTGCAACCGGCGACTGACCCTATTCGCTCGTCTATTCACTATATCCAAAGTCGAATTAGGGGGCACGGGGAGCGCGTCCGTCCGTGGTGTCTCGAGACGCGAGTGTGACTGCGGAAGCGGAGAAAAATTCGCCATGTCAAGATGTCGAAAGTATCCCGTCATCTCGACAGAAAACTATCTAGAGGAGATGCTGAGATCCCGATATCTCATGAAAGCCAACTTGTTACGCCAATTTTCCGATGTGAAGAGTAAGTTTGTGACAGTCACGACAGCCGCGCAGTACAAATTTTGGGTAGCCCAAATTACCCTGCTATGCGCAATGCCATGACAAGAGCCTCTTTTCTGTTCCAAAGGCAAGGTTGACGTTATAGTGCTGAATGATCCGTGCCGAAACTCTGTCTCGCGAACGGCTACGACAAGCTCAGTCTTACAGTGGTCCTAAACCAAGCTGCGTCTTGTTCTGCTATGTCAAATTCTTTGTGAAAAACACCAGCACACCACAATAATAAGTGCGAGATGAAACATTCGCCTATTAGTGGTGAGCCAGGTTGAGCTGTGGTTGAAAGGCCGCAACCGTGTTGATCCAACCCTTCAGGGTGCACGCGAAACCTACCCATGTCCCCAACCACCTTCCTTCACAAACGACAAGTGACAGAGGGGCTAGCCCAGTAGCTCGATTAATTATCAGCAGTGAGTTCTCTTCGAGCGCGATACGAACTGTGCTTCCGCCACCTCAATCTCCACTGGGCGGCCTCAGCCACGGCCGTGACCAGGGGATGTGATAGACGTTAGCCTAGCATAGTTTCAAGCAAGCTCTTACTGGCTGAAGGTTTTGGTTCCTCTGTTGTCTTTCTTCGCTATACTCTCGTTGTTGTTGATTCCACTTCTTTTCTGCTCATGTGCGATCAGTGTGCTTGCCCTGCCTTGCTTTGTCAGTCATGATGTCCATCACCGCAGTATTTGGGCAGCGACGCGACACATTCTTGCCACCATTCGTGTCGGAGTCAGTGGGTCTCATCGCTGAGCACCAGGTGTCCGTCATTTTCTCAGACTACTTATGCTCATAGTTCCAGATGCCTAACACAATACGCGATACTAGACTGCCTTCGTTGCATGTCTCAGACGTACGCATCTCCTTCTACGTACTAGCGACACTATACCTCGATCGTCTTTTGCCCAGATTGCGTCGCTCATTCCGCGAGTCCCCCATAGATCCTGCAAGGAACATGCTTCCATTGCACGATGCGGAGAATTAGTCAACCAACGCGATCCAATCAAGCAGAGAAAACGGATCAATACTACACGACCATGCAGCGGCGCTCGATTGAGCTGGCAGGCTGATCCTGACGACAATCCGAATGCTGTTAGCAATGCTAGTCCTTCGAGAACGCTGAGAGGACTATTAAACATCAAACACATGGAATGAGAAGGCGGTCATAGATGTCTCGGTCCGCGGCACTTGAGTTGTCCGCTTGAAGCGGCTACGAAGCTCACATCAAACGCCATATAATGGGGATGGAACATCACAAGGACACGCATTGATCATTGTGTTATATGGGGACAGGAGAATATGGATCGACGCAACATAGTGGCTGCTACAGCTGGGTTTCTAGCGTTGTACGAGTCCAAGTCAGGTTCCATGGACAATTATACACCACACGTCAACCAGGTGGACTTCCAATTCTTCAGAAGCTTTTCTCTTGGTTTTATTGGGAGAGCCGTTATCTGGTATCTTTGGCTAGCCTTGTCTTGCGCAAGCACCTGCGCACCGTTGGATCACAGCCCCAGAGCATGCTCGACGGGATTGTAGCCTCATTCAATCGAGTGACGAATACTTTGAGGGGTCATTGGAAGACGAAATATATAGCATAGTTGGTATACATCGTCTTGAGCTTGGTCGTCCTCAAAGTCCCGTCTTTTACATTTGAACCCATCTCACTGCTCTCGTCGCCATTTCTGCGACATAACGCCTTTGAATATGTTTTTGCCTGCTTTTCCAAAGCTCGATCGTTTCGCAGCAGAGTGTTCTTGAGCAGTCGTGACATTCGGGGCGGCGGCGGCGGGTTGAGCAGCTGGCTCTTTCGGCTTTACGCCTGTTTGCGGGGTTCCTGCCGCCAGTGGGGTGGCACCAGACATATTGTTGTGGGCAGTGTTGGCCGCGTTCACAGGCTTACTTGTTGCTGAGTCTTGTTGGCCCCTTGAGGATTGAGGTGGTGCAGCTGGGTGTGCCGTGTGTAGATAGTGTGACCTTCCTTCACCGTTAAAACGGTCTGAGATGATTAGCAAGCATGGATCATGCCTTTTTTGAGGCACTTACTGATAAACTTTGGCGAGGAAGTGGGTTTGGGACGCAGCTGGGCTGCCATTACGGCGATCGTGCGATGAAATGGAAAGAGTCAAGGTCAAGGTCCGTCAAATTACTCAGATCTTCCTCAAATAACCAACAGAGCTATTGTCAGAGGAAAGGTGAATATTGGGCTCGCGTATGAGCGTTTGTGGGATTGTGGAAAGGCTGACACTGGACTCTCTTCTTGACTTTGGCGACTGGTTTCGGCTTAGTCGCAGTAGAAGATGGGGACGCGAGTCAGGAGGTATGCCGCGGAAGGCATTTTGCAGACGCGTCGCATAGGCGAGCGTGGTACACCGGTATATCGATGTGTAGGGGTACTATAAGAGTATTAGTGCCACTGTCTCGTCCAAGGGACGGGACGCTAGCTAACAACGCGCTGTAACTGGACATGCTTCCCACGGCGAGCTCGCAAAGTCCAATACGCCAGCTATTTTTCGAAGCCTATGATTTGAGGGCTGAAAACCACAGACCAAACCAAGCCTGAGCACATGCGGTCGGTCTCCTCGTTGGGATGTGTGTGCTGATGTTAATCGTACTCAGTCTCTCGAGCCATAGACCGAAGCCACGCTGATAAACGATCATCGAGCTGGAATCGAGATGAAGTGAACAGTGGATTATATGAACGAGTCAGAATGGAGAGTCCGCTCTTGGATGCCGGCGCTACCGAGTGGACTTCTATAAGCCTTCGGTAGGTTTACTCGTTCACCATCCTGCGCATGAGATCACGTGTGGCAGGCTTTGCAGGGGCAAGTCAAGAATCAACATTGTCGTGCACGTACACGCCGATGCATCAGAACATTCAAACTGAAGGTTCGAGATATTGTATCATTTCTTGCTTGCGTGAAGCGAACCCCAGGTGCCCTGGTACGGCAACGATTCAAGGGCTTTAGGGTTTCCGAAGTACTTGGGGTACCTGAGGTATGCATGCGGTAGATGGGCTTGGGGATAAGGATGGATACGCGCGGTCGCCCTCCGAAAGTTTGAGCTAATGCTGCCAATCAGCAGAAGAACTTTGTAAGAATGGACATGCAGAGATGAGAGATAGATTTCTACAAAGCGAATACAAATAGGAGACGCGCCGGCACTTCCCGTTCGATGGTAGCAGGACCGTGCGCGCGTCGCTCAACACATCGCCGTCAGCCTACCACGCGCAGCACCACCAACCACAACGACCTGTTCAATTGTTCGAATTCGATACGAATACCGAAACGACCGCAAAGAAGGCAGCGGTAGCTGCGTATACTTCGATCCTACGCGAAGGGCCTCCGGCCAAAAACTTCACGGCAACCGAGAAAACACTTCCCAAGGCTCCAACGACTCCACCGCGCGAGTCCCATGACTTGATGGATTTCAGGACGAAGATGGCGGACGTTAGAAGGACGGAAATAAAGATGCATGTCAAGACATCCACTGTCTCGACGAGTCTATGATAACGAATGTACGGCGGGTCGGCTTCTTCGGTCTCGCAAGCGCCAGTGCTTTGGGGAGTCTCGGGGTCTTCGTTCTCGCAAGCGCCAGCGCTTCTGGAAGCTCTTGGATTGCGAAAATATCCCAGGATGTGGTCTTCAATCCAGGGAACCATTGCGAATATCCTTTCTGCGAGGAAGTCTTGCGAGGGCGTCACCCTCCACGCACATGAATCATGTGTTTCAGAGGGACCCAGATAAAAGCGTTCAGGCTCCTGCGTAGGGCCAAACTTACCGTTTTCGAAGACGGGCTCCTTGAAACGTGAGAGATACTTGGTCGCCCACCTGGCCTGCCCCGCTTGCGCCACGATTTGCTGGCTTGTATAAAAGTCGGTCCCTTTACATAATCAATTTGGTTCATGGCGTTTGGGTGCGATAGAACCTTACCATACTGTCGCAAGGCCTGCTCATAGGGCTTCCAAGAGTTATTATAGATATCAGGGTACTGGGCCTGCACGGCGGTACGTGGAATATCCCAGACATTCACGCCGCTTGGTGCGGGTATGGCGTCTCTCAGCTCGGCCCTGACTTTTTCCTGGTATAACAGTATCTCCTCGGTATCATCGTGCAGAAGTTTGGCCCACTCTCCTGCGAAGCGGCGGAATCGTCCAAGTTCTGGAAATAAAGCGATGTTTGAGTATAATGTTGCGTATCCGGGCTCTCGCCAGCTGGCTTGTGGTCTGTCACTGGGCGCCGCCATACCCGCTCGGCTAAGCTGTTTCGGGTAATTCGGCAGGGTTCAGCAAAGATGTGCGATATAGATATCGCGCAAATCGATGAATGTGGTTCGAACTGGATTATATTCGAGCGAGATCGAGCGAGATCGCGCGAGGCTTTATAGCGAGAGCCAAGGCGTAGTGCTACTTCATTATGGACGTTCTAACATTCGGCAGCCTCCACTCGAGCCCTGGACGGCGCGGAGACAAACTGCAAAAACCAATTACAGCCTCCTTGGAAGCGCAGGCGGATCACCACGGCGGACGGCCGCTCGAGTAATCGGAGCACCATGGGCGTCGAATTGAAACCCTAAGCCTCGTTAGTTGCCCATCGGCAGCACCGCTTTCTTCTCAAAAGCGTCGATCTGGTGTTCTGTTCCAGGAATAAAGATCCATGGCGTTAGGGGCTCGAGCATTGAAGCGCGGCAACGGCGCGGTAGCGTCGATGCCGCGAAATCCGCACGACATCAGCCTCTGGCAACCCTCCCACATGGACACTATCCTGGGGGAGGTACGGCACGGCACGGTCCTGCCACAAAGAGTTTCAGTGTCGTACAGAGCGCTTGAGTGCATTTCTGTCAATCGTGGTCGAGGTGATTGTAAGCGAGAGCCTCCGCTGGCGTCTGCAGAATGGACTCTAGGGGGCCGGGCTTCGTCATCCAAGGAGAAGGCAAACAGGAGGGTGGTCAGCCTTACAGTCGTGCCGCCTTCGAATTGGTCAGTCAACATCGAGATCTTGCCGCAATGATGGAAATCGAGCCCTGTAAGCGACAGCTCCTGGCTCGACTTGCCTTTCCGGCGGCACGTTCGTAGGGGCGGTGACGGGCACGAGCATTCGCTGCCGATATGATGAAAATGGCTGAGAAGATGGACCAACTCTACCGTTAGTTATTCATGGGATGATTTGACAAACAGCGCTAATGGTTTAGGACGAGCGGTAATTTACCAGATCATGACTTGCAAATTCTGTTAGTGGTAATCCACCGGGACGGTTAGTATGACAAGATACGACGATAGCTGAAGAGGTCATGGTCGATTTGGGAGGACAGCAACGAAGCGCGAAAAGCGCTGCGGGGGCCCGCTCGAACACCGACGAATCACAAACTTTCGTGAGCTCACGGCTCGTAGCTTTTTATCGCCGCCACAGTGCTTGGGAAGCTCCTCTGGGCAATGTGGGGTTGTCGCTTGCTGTCGCCTTGGTGCCAAAGACGCCTGTTAACCATTACGGTTGCGACAATACGCGCTTGGAAGTAGGGTTGTTCAGCCCTGCGTCATGGTATTTCGAGCCGCATGAGGTCCTTCATGCACGTCTAGATGGTGCGTTGTTTCTGCCCGAAGGCCGGGCTGAGCTCAAATGCAAGCAAGCGCGCGACGGAATTGGGATCATCTGGGAATCGCAGCGGCGAAAGGATCAAAGTCCACCTTTTCCTAGAAGTCGTATTCGCGCACGTCGGTCAGAACAACTCTGACATACCTTAAGGATCTCCATCAGTCGGCCATCGCTGCTGTAGTGACTGTTTTGGCGTGAGTGGCACCATGGCTAGAGGGTATTGCAAGGGGTCGTCCAACGCAATGGCCTCGATAACGTTACTGGGCCGCTTAGGACTGCTTGTCATGTTGCGACTGCGTAAGCACATTATCGATCTAAGTACGTTGTAGGTAAATGTAAGGTGCGTAACATCTATGCGCAACCACGACAGCATCCATGTAAGCATGGCTTAATCCCAGGATGTATCCGGCTTAGTTCCAATGGGATAGAACCTTTACTTCGTAAGATTAGGTAGATCTAGGGCTGCTTCACAGAGCATGGAGAATAGCTAGACTGCTTTCAGTGCACGTCTATCATGGGAGTTGTTTGGTAGCTCGTTACCAGATGCACCTAATGAGCTTCGAGATCCGCGTAAATACCGGTAGATTGTATGGATAAGAGCCATCAGCAGTGAAAGTTGAGCTTCGCAGCCAAGTCTTGAAGTCTGAAGATTTTTTTGGGTACTGCTATTGAGATATAAGATTGCGCCTCGCTTTCTCCGCAATATGTTGCGCTTTCTATCCTATCTAGCTTGTTGTCACTGCTATTTCCTCCCTAATATGAGGACCGCGTCACAAACCTCTTGGTGGAGGACAAGACGCTGATGTGAGGCCCGTAAAGGTCATCGTCAGGTTCAATGAATTCCGACGAGCCGCGCTCGCGCCAAATTGTGTACCGTTACGATGCAGGTCGCGTGATGCACGGAGAGTCTCTCATAGCAAGGCTTAGTGTCTGTCCGCGTCTAGCGACATGTCATGGATCTTCACGGGGCCCCAGGCAGCTCGTGTTGGACAACTCCTTGTAATTAGCATGTATCCCTGGAATGAAGCCACTTCTAGAAGAAAGAGGCAGACAGCGCACAAGTGGTGCGTAAAGGACAGTCATTAGCGCGTTGTCTCCGCATAAGCGATGAGATACGCATGAAATCGCTCGGCTTTGCTCTGCGTGAAAGTCAAGTTTGGAACAAATCATGCCAAAGGGGACAAGGAAGCCTATCAGCGCAGTTGGTATCGCTCCAGCTTTTGTGGCTCACGCAATCGCTTGTAGTATCCAATTATTGGAGTTGTGCATGGCATTCGGTGTTAATTAGCATGGAAAAGGTTATTACTGGAATGATATCAGAGTCTGTGATATCTATCGTGCAAGCGTATTCCCGGCTACCCAGGGGACCATAATTGTTGACCGATGAGCAGGGCATACACAGAAGACCATGTAGCCTGGACCTGTCGATCTTAATCCTGGCTCATGATCGGCAAATTAAAGTGGTGTATTTATTCTGACAGACTCGCTTCTTGACGGGAGTGGGCCACTATGATAGCGTAATAACCAAGACGATTTTCAACACCTATGCACTACTGTCGTGTTCGTCAGCGGGGCTGTGCGGACATGCCAGGCCTAGAAACCTTGTAGGTTGAGCGTTTGGGGCTCGAAGACTGCTATCGTGTTATATGGGCTCCGGAGCAATCAAGCGAGACCGTGTAACAAGTCTCCCAGTGGAGGATCTTCGTTTGACCTATAGGGCAAAGTTTAGTAGCAGATGCTACAGAAGAGACAAGGAAGAAACGGCGATTTTTCGAGACAATGTTCACTATAAAGACAGGATCAGTACCATGCAGTCAATACATTTTGGCACACTTTC
This sequence comes from Paraconiothyrium sp. Pb-2020, assembly GCA_022419385.1. Lineage (NCBI taxonomy): Eukaryota > Fungi > Ascomycota > Dothideomycetes > Pleosporales > Didymosphaeriaceae > Paraconiothyrium > Paraconiothyrium sp. Pb-2020. The sequence continues at coordinate 2,101,300 of JAJUBI010000008.1, forward strand.
TCGGAGCGAACATTCCTTAGCGACAGGGAAGTGCAGCTATGGTGTCTAGTGCGGCCCCGTGGGAACCGGGCACTACGCTGAAAGGGCATAGAAGACCACTGAATCGTGTTACCGATGAGACTGAAGGGATGGCCTTCCTTTCCGTGCACGTGTGTTATTGTTTATTATGATTTTCCCAGCCACGAATGCACGCACCCTGCCGCTCCGGCCCCTCTCATCAAGCCACTCGAACTACGCCTGACCAATGATCATAAACCCGCCATACTGCACCTTTGTTCAAACAGACTAAACGAACGTATGAAATAGGGCGGCTAGGGATATCCCCCTAGGCTGCTTACTTTAGCGTGAACCTGAGACATGCCCTTGTGTGGCCTACACAACGCTCGTGCACAGACTTCGACGTATCTAGGGTAGAGAAACATTATCAAGGACGGGAGGGTATTGCTGTCCAAAGCTCTCATTTCTTCAATATTATGTTGAATGCCTCGATGAAGTTGACGCTTCGTCCAACGAATTTTTCATCATTCATCTCTACCTTGGTCACTATGGGTGTACTCCGGTCAACTTTCACAGACAACTTCGGGAAGGCTTCGTCATGAGAAAACAGCACGAACAGGAACGAGTGGGTGCATTCAGCGTCTGTTATGGAACTTCGCCAGCTGGGTGATGGCAATTTTATGCTACCTACGCTGAGCAGGCTTGTCTTCCCACATGCTCCTTGATGTTTATGCTAATTCAGCTACAGATCCCGCGTTCCGCCTTTCTTTTGCGCTCGAGCCGTCCAAAGTCGGCGACCATTCGACCGATCCTACTTTTTCCACACCCCACGCATACCCCATGGACAATGAGATCGCGTTGCAGTCGGGATCCCCTGCTAGAAAACTCATTTACGGGACGGGCCGTTCCGGTGGGTTCTGCGGAAAATGCCCATGTCCTTTGGCCACACATTGGATGGCGTGATACTGGTCCTAGACTGGCAGGAAGGGGATGTTCGTCCAACCACGTTAAATCGATTGAATCCTGATATATACAGGACAATATCGCGGGGGTCATGGTGTCAAGAACAACATGTACCACGATCGCACTCAATTGGGCAGAAAGCCGAATGCAGGCACACCTTAAAAAGATGGAGTGGTGACTAGTGATGTGCGTTCCTGCGCGAAGATGTCAATCTCTGTGGTTGTTACCGCGGCCGACAAGGAATCGTTGGCGTGGATCTCTGGTGCGATCAGTAAGAAGCATCACTTTTGTGCACCAGCGCATGGCAAAGAAGCTTTTTGGTTGTGTTGTGTTGTGTTGGGAATCAGATCGGTCACATCTATACGGATGACATGAAAGCAGACAGAGCAACGGTTCAATTGATGATCTAACAGGCTTCTCCTACCTCGATCGTTCAACGTGATTTTCTGTAAGCTGCTAACAACGTGTCCCACATACGCCTATTCCTTCGCTCATATCTCTGATGCTTTTTTCGTTAACTAACTAACTCCATGATCATTTTCTCGGAGATAGCCGCATTTTCGGCCATTTGTCCGGTCAGCGAGAGTGGTAGACAAGTCCAGGGACTCTAGGCAGGGCTCTGCTGAGGAGGGCTGGTTGGATTGCTTCCTTGCCCTTGTGGGTTGCTGCTGTCCTGAGTTTTCGGCTTCTGCGGAGGTGGGAGTTGTGCTACATGCGGAATTAGCAGGTCGTTACCGCGCTTGTTGGATACTCACGCTCTGGCGGCGGGCGTCCGAAGCGCAGCTTTGCATCGTGGTATAACAGCTCGCAAGGATGTATGTCAAAGTCGTAGATCATAGTGGTAGGGGCGAACGTGTGCAAATGCAGATGTCGATGCGAGCTCGAGGTGGGCGCAATATGGAGAAAGCGTCTTCCCGTAGCGAAACCCCCCCACAATGGCATTGACAGCGTCTTATACCCCTCCAGGCGTATCGCAAGGCTCTCGTCTTCTCTCACTTTCTTCTCCTCGACAGCCCCAGAAGAGCACCCTAGGCCTTTTGTAGCATAACCCTGCCTCCGTGACTCATGCCCACGCATGTAGGCGCATGATGGGGCACAGAGAGACAGCGGAATAGCTTTCTGCGGCATCCTATGCATACACAAGTGGCCCTGCTACCGAATATATTCACGAGGGAGCTCGTTATCGAATCCTTCGCCTTCGTGGCCGGTCAGCACGAAGCGGGTAGCCTTCCCATTCGCTGGGTGTGTTGCTGTTGGCCAAGATCTCCTCCGGGGCAGGGTTCAGGCGTCCGCGTCTGCGTCCCGCGACGCGTCGACGCGAAACGTCTGCAGAGGCTCAAGCGACAGCGTTTCAAAAGGTGGCTGGATGACCCAACAGATACCAATTGTCTCTGGAAACTTCTGTGGATTTCTTGAGGGCGATTGTAGTCATTGCCCGCTTGCAATCCGGAGTTCTGGGCCACAGAAGCCTTCTTGCTACCTCGGAAAGGATCGCTGATCCATGGCTGTGTGGTGCGGATTCTCGAAGCCAGGGGAATTTCTTAAGGCTGACATCCCATAACATAAGGTAGATAGTCGGTTGACATCGCATCCGCAAAGGTCGCGAGATGGTACTGGTAGGGGTTGTCGTCCTCGAATGTGGGTCTAGATCCGCATTATAGGCCATTCTCACCATTACACCGCCCTGTGCCTCCTTCTTACAGGTCTTCAATATGGCAAACGGAACCTAGATGAACCTGTTACTGACAGAGCCGAAGGTTTGCCTTGGTGCCTGGCGTGAGATACGCGTCCGAAAGTAGTCAAGTGAGCACGGGCTATCGGTGCTGTTGCTGCCGCACCGCCCTGACATTTTCCCCTTCCGATCTCCGCGCCCGCGTCGTGGAACCACTACCTACCTTTGCAAGCATTATCTCCAGTAGTCGATATGAAGACAGATGCGACAGCAAAGTAGGCAGCCGTCAAGGAAAAGATCGAAGATCGGGACACACGACCAGCGAGAAGCATTGCCGATGCGGAGAAGATGAGGCCGAAAACCCCGATCACGGCAATGCGGACCATGAGGTGTGGAACGCGGGCCAAAGCGAACATGGTTGAAGTAAAGAGCATCGGAACGAAAAGGCATGCGATTGCATCGAAGACAGCCCTGAGCGTTGCAACTCTGATGTGGTTGGGCCTTGTGCCCATGCGAGACCAACGCCGCAGCCGCTGAACAATTTTCTCACCAATCCAGTCGATATGGTTGACAGCCAGATCCATGAGTACGCCATATGATTCAATGCCCACTATCGCAACGAAATCGGGCGACGCGGCATCTTTGTACGCACCAGCACCACCGGACTCATTGGTGGGGCCAAAATCGTCATTCTTAAAGAGCTCGGTCCAGTCGTTCAATCTGGCGCTTGCGTATGCGCCATGAACAGGTAACTTGTATAGATCAGAGAAAAGACAAATGTCTTGAGCTGGGTACGATTAGATCTCGGGTCTCTGAGGATGCATCGGCAAGACTTGCTGTGAGTTCTTAACTTCTTCTCATATCTCATCCATTGACCATAGAGCTTTCCGTCTCTTTTTGCAAGAATCCGAGGGTAATCGAGCGTCGTCGAAGGAGGGCAATTGTCCTGCCTTCGCAACTCTGAGATTCCGTTGTTGAGTTTTTTTTCCATCAAACGCAGTTCTTCTTCATCGTCATAAAGCTTCTTGGCCCACTGAGACCCAAATTGACGGTACTTTAGTTGCTCAGGATACTCTGCGCTCGCTCTGTAGAAATCTCCATATGATTCAGTCGATCGCGGGGTTTGTTGGGCTTGCATAACGTCGGGCTTTGATATGCCGAGGTTCACTGACGTGGGATTTTGCAGGGTTAGCCGGCCAATAAACGAAATCGACACGTGTGTCTGAACAGTCAAGATGCTTGAGAAGAGATAGAGGATATTATCTTCGAAAGGATACCAGAAATAAAAGGTGAGCCCGGCGTTATATATCGTTGGAGCAGCCGTATTCTGTACGGCGATGTATCCATGCTGTTACCGCCGGCTCTTTGGCGTGGTCGCGAAGCCAAGCACGGCATCTTTCTATGGAACATCAAGCAGGAAGAACCAGGGCATGGGCACTGTATGCAGGTCAGCTTCGTTCAGTCAATTGAATGGAGCAGCTGGACGGGGGAGGCAATGGTCAAGACCTACCGTGAAATGCAGATGAGCAAAAGGTCCTTCGACGGCTTCAAGATGGTGTGGTGTTTCGACCCGAGATCTCAGTCGATGCAGCCTGGCGCGCGACAATGATCAAGGCATCGCACATTCGCTAATACCCCAATGACGCCGGACTGCACATTCAACGGGAGTGGTGATCTTACTTGGGGGCGCACTTGATGGCATACTCGTATTGTTCCAATCGCCAATGGCTGCGCCGTGGGTAACGCCATTATCATGCGTCGGGTTTCACGGCAATAGGGCGGACGTGTTCGGTCCTCGATCGTTTGAAGCGTGGCAACGTCGGCATTTCAGGATCTGCACGACATCAGCCTCTAGCCACCCACCCAAAGTTCTTTGCTACGGTTGGAAGGCGGCACAGTCGTTAATACAAGCACTTTCCCGTCGCACAGAGCGCTTGAGTGCATTGGTGTTGACCAAGGTGGAAGGAGATGTAAGCGCGAGCCCTCGCATGGTGGCTGTAGATGGATTTAAGGGGGCCAGGCTCTGTGGTAATCTGAGTAGGCAAAATACGTGGGTGCTCAGCCTTCTCCAGGTTCTACCACCGAATTGGTCAGCCGATATCGAGATCCTGCCGCGATGATCGAAACCCCTAGCGCTGTAAGCGACAGCTCCTTGGCCTTTTCGACCCTCCCATCCACGGGCCGTTTTTTGAACAACGAAAGGTGCGAGCATCCGCTCCCTGTATATTAGACCTTTGTTGAGACTGGATGAACACCTTTGGGATGCCGGCATAAAGGGAACGATCATGGCAATAGTACTGACAACTTCGACGAGCTGAGCTTCCCTGTAGCTCACGCCATACGAGAGATGTGTCTTTCCCAAAAGCTGTTGCAGTATGCTTCTTAGAGAAGGGCTAGAGGTAGGACGATGATGGTTGACTTGGTAGAGAGTAACTGAACAACGAGAACTGATGCGGGGGCCTTTGTCATTGGCGAACCACAGAATCTCCACGAGCCAGTAGCTGGGCACCGCCGCCACCCAACTCACTCAGAATTTTTCTCACCGCCGCTTCTTTCTCATCTTCGCGCCAGAGCTAATAACCCCTTATGTTGCGGTCTGAGGCGCGAATACAGCATATCATAGGTCGCCCTCTTCGTCTTAGGCGTGAGAGATTCGCGCCGATGAGGTCCTTCATGCACGTCTAGAAGATGTGTTATTTCTGCCTGACTGCTGAGCTGAACCCGAATGCAAGCTGACGCGCGGCAAGCTTGGGTGAGTCGAATATAGCAGATGCGAAGCAATCAAATGCGTCGTTCCTGATGATTCCGGTCACGCGCTTTCTTTGACACTTTCAAGACCAAGGGTAGGTATTTTTAGAGAGAGCTTGTGTTGTGAGCGGATCTTTCAGTGTCTGTCATTGAGGCCCAACAGTGAAGACGCTTCCTGTAGTCACAGTTGCGTCCAACCCCAGAGAAGACTTCCTAAAGGCAGCCTTGGGCTGCTGGAAGACATGATGTGGAGCACAAGAATATTCCATCAATATGAGCACGCATACTGATTGCGTGCGAACGCTTGCAGCCAGTCCAGTCACCGATGGTCACATTTTTGAAATGTCTACACACATAAAGTACCAACCTCAGGTATCATCACCGCCAAGGAACGCTAATCCTCGGTGAAAATGGGCTCAAGGTGAACCAGATGATCACCGTAAGCTATCGGAAGAGCTTTTGAGTATCCCAATAATGTCTTGAAGCCGAAGAACTGCTCCTCGTGCTGCCGTTGGGAGCGCAGATTAGCTAAACCGAATGTGGTTTAGCTTCACCGCGCGTTTCTCGCCTCCAAAAGCAATGTGTTATGCTTTCCATCCCATCTCTTTCGTTGTCACTGCCATTTCCTCCCCAACATGAGGACCGCGTCGCAGACCCCTCGGTCGATGATAAGATGCTGATGGCTGTAGTTGTCGTCGGCCGTACATAAAGCCACGTGATGCCGCCAGATCGTGGTCGCGCGTCCAAGGCGTGCGCCGCGTGCCGGAAGCAGAAAACCAGGTGCTATGAGACAACACCGGGTAAGTCAGTCCATTTCGCACAACAATCCTACTGAACCGTTTCATTAAGGCCGGCCGTGTCTCCGATGCGATCGCAATGGACAGGAATGTTCACTAAGCGTGGAGACGCCCTTCTCTCGCCCTATCTTGGGGGACAATGCTTTTGGAGATAGAAACGACAACGATGAAAAAGTCGAGCGACTTGAACGACTTGTATCTGCTCTTGCGAGACGAGTAGATGATGTCGAGTCCGAGCTCTACAGCCAGAATGGGGAGAGAAGCAACGGACAGAATTCGCATCTGGAAGTTGGTTCACTGCTGAACCCCGAAGCAGAGGATGGGGAACAGGTTCGCGCGCCATTGTTCGTCCTTAGAGATGTCACCAAGCAGTCCGGCGTTCGACGTGCAGATCGAACCGCAACCAATACACCATCACGAGGCCTCTCCGACGATATCATCCTCAAAGGGCTACTCAGTGAACAGGATGCATCTTCTCTTCTTGCCCTATTCCATGAGAACTATGGAAGATGGGTGTCCTTCGATGCAACTGCACCCATTGCCCGTCTATTGGAAGACGTTCGAAAGTCCCCATTATTGCTCACCGCTTGTTGCCTGATAGCTGTGCGCCACGTCTCGCAGGAGCTGGCATCACGCCTTGCTCCCAAGCTATTCCAAGACGCGAAATTACTACTTTCACAAGCGATGCTCAGTGTTCCACAGCCCCTGGAATTCTTCCAGGCTTCACTCGTTCTCAGTATGTGGTCGACCACCATCGGGCAACTGCCGCTAGGGATCGATAGCTGGCTGCTAAGTGGGTTTGCCCTCCAGCACAGTATCGCCAGCGGTCTCTTTGCCTTCACAAGAGGACCCCGCAGTACCAACCTAACACAGCAAGACCTCGATCGTTTGTGCATTTGGAACCATCTTTGTTTAGTCCATCTCCATTACTGCGTTGGCACGCGTCGCAAATCTGTTCTTGACGAGGAGGACATTCACAGAAGTCGGCTCGTCCTTGGATCGCACAACGCCACGAACTTTGAGTCGAGGATGGTGGCAGAAGTACATTTGTATTGGGTGATCTATCGCAACTGCAGCGAGGTGCTCGATCTTCCACGGACACAAGATTCGCTTTCTAAATGGAAAGAAGAATGGGGTTGGCTTCTGGACCAGCCACGCTCACAGTTTGTGCAGATGGGCTTCTACTTCGCTCAACTGATGTGTTACGACCAACTGTTGAAAAGCGGGTCATCTGCCGTGCGTGAATCGCTGCTTTCCGAAATGGTACGCCTTTCTTCGTCCATCATCAACCTCGCCATGACCACAACTGACGAGCGGACGCGGCACCTTACCGATCATATCTACCACATGATCAGTTTCGCGGCAGTCACTCTCTGTCGACTGTTAAGCAACTATGAAGAGCAGCTTTCTCTGTCACACGACTTGAACAGGCTCGATGACACTGTGTTGTCACTCGTATCGTGGCTTCATGCTATTGGCTTTCCTTGCCATGTGGCATACACTATGGGAGATGTTGTCGCTGCTTTCCATAAAAAGCTTCGTCCCAACACAGGACCAAGCCCAAATACTTCCTACGCCGGTGTGGATCCGGCGATACAAGACGATTTTGCGCAATTGTTCCCGGAGTTTTACGGGACATCAACGTTTGATCTCATGGATGGATCATTATTGCCTGACTTCCAGCCACTTGTATGACGGAAGGTGGTCGAACTTGGGAAAGAAATGATCCGGCATATGCGCTCTCGCCACCAGGATATTCCATCAGCGCATGATGCCTCAGACGACCTGTTTGATTTGTATGGCTTTGGTGCACCAGGATGATTATTTCGCATTTCAAGACTTCTATCGCTATCTACCCATCTCAATTGGGATGGAGCCAAGGAACCTGTTCTGGGGTGTATTTGTACGCTCGGAACAATGCGTTTGCAGGATACGGAAAGTACCCCTCAATCTCTTTGGCATCTAAGCCACCATAATCTGCAAAATCTGGGTTTATGTATTCCCACACGAGCTCACCGTTTTGTGCCACCTCGAAAATCCTACCAAAGGCAGCTTCGGTTATAAGTGTGTTGCCACCTTGTAACCTTTGCGCACCACCCATGAATGGTGTGAAAAAAGTCATCGGGTGCGGGTCCTTGTACTCCCAAACAATCGACTTGTCCTCTCGAGAAACCTGGATAACTCTGGAATATGTTGCGCTTTCGTGGTGACGAAACGTACCGTTGTCGAATATCAGAATGCTGCCGTCTTCCAACTCGCTTGCACAATGCTGTTGTGCCACCACAGTGGAGTCGAGATGCCATATGACTTCACCTGTTTCGCGGGAAATGATGATGACTGCAGATGTACTCCGAAGGGATGCGAGAATATTACCATCTTTCAATGGGTACACGGAATTTATTAAGGGCCAGTGTTCGCGAGGATAGTGTGGCTGCAAAGCGAACTTCTTCGGGTCAAGGTGTTCAATCGCATTCCAAGACCATAGCAATTCTCCCGATGGCGATACGTGCTTGATGCAGTCCGCATAGACCTTTCCATCTGGAGCCTCGCTATTCGGAATACCGCCAAGCACCGCACCACCCTTGTCTGAATCCAACCCTTCTACAGTCGTATAGAGCAGCTCGCCGTTATCTAGATGATGTTGGTCGTGGTGCGCAAGCGGATCCCGGTGCTCCGACAAGACCTTGCCCTGGGGGTCTACTTCCATCATCACGCCCCCTCGATACTTCTGCCAGAGTGGAAACAACCGTGGTGCATCAGGATGGACGCCGTTGTATGCGAGGTTGCCATTCCTGAGGATCTGTGCATGTCGGCCAGGGCGATATGGGAGCTCCCATCGATGTGCCTCTTGCCCGTGGTTGTCGATCAATTTCACAGTACCCGAATTAGTGAGGTGCGCGAAAAGAGTGTAGCCTGGCGAGACTTTGTATGGGTCTACACCACGGAGACCGACTCCACGTCGGATCAGTGTGCTCTGTTCCATAATGATGGAGTGGGGATATTAGATGCTGTTCGGATCCAGAATTCGTTTAAAGGTCCATCAGGAAATCAAGTTGATAAGGCGCAGTGTGAGGCTAATGCTCTCGGCGACATTGAGCAGGTCATATATAAGTCAGTAGGGGCAGCGTACCCGCAGAGTATACAGAACCGCGGCAAACCGGTGATGTCAAATAAGCGCGACAATACATACTCCATCGGTATGCCGCGGGGTGGTGTGTGTTCCTGTAGATCAATAGGCATGCATTAATCCTTATCTGGGCATTCACCGATTGTAGAGATCCGCGGCTTCATCCGCGGCATACCGCGGCGATAAGTACAATCACGACAACGCCACCATGGATTGCTCAATACCATCAACACCACAACGTGAATATCAAAGCCTATAACAACCATGGTACACGACAATGGAGTATCAGTTCACGCACTGGAGAGACAATCGCAACAATGGCTACAAAAGCTGACATTTGCGTTGATCATGAGACAATGCGCTCTAAACAATCTTTGAATGCTCCACTCACGAACGATATCCAGTTTGGTTACTCTGCACTGGATCATAAGGATGGGAAGTTCCGCAAGTGGTTAAAGAATCTGTCCATTGAAACTGGTGGAATCGAAAGAGTGACAGATGAAGAGCGCGCAAAGAACACGTCTAAAGTGTGGAATGCGTGCACGTTCTGGTACGTCATTTTAGTACTTCAAATCTTGTTCGTTCGTCGTGACTTCTTACACTATCTGTCCCTTTGAATTTCGCTTACGATTAGTAGGTTGAGCGCCAATATGGCTGTGGCGACGCTGAACACAGGTATCGTCAGCGGCAGCTTCGGTCTCGCCTTTTGGGATTGCTTCGCGATCATCTTACTCGTCAACCTAACGGCTTGCATGTTGCCTGCATGGACCGCCACTTTCGGTCTCACAGGACTTCGCATGACCACATTCAGCCGCTACTCCTTTGGATACTGGGGCAACCTGCTCGTGGTGATATTTTCCATGGTCAGCACGACAGGGTGGAATGCAATCAACTCGATATCCGGGGCTTCCGTATTGTATGCGCTTTCTGATGGCAAGTGTCCACAGTGGGCTGGTGTGCTGATCATCTGCACCGTCGTGTGGATCATTTGCGTGCTCGGGATTACCTGGATTCATAAGCTTGATGCGTTCCTTTGGATCCCACCGTTCATTGTATGGTGTGTTGCAGCAGGGACTGGGGCCAAGTACCTCGATGGAAATGCGATCAAAACTCCTGCTGGTGGCAACGGAGCTGCTGCAGCTTTCTCGACTATCGCTGTCATCTTCTCCTTTGCCGTGTCCTGGATCAACTGCGCAGCAGACTATAACGTCAGGATGCCGGTCAACACACCTCGATGGAAGATCTTTGTTGCAACATATGTTGGTATAATGGTGCCGACTGTGCTTGTTCAAACGCTTGGTGCGGTACTGTTCACTGGGACAGCAGTCAATCACGCCTGGAAAGTTGCATACCACGAGGCTGGCGTTGGCGGCCCACTAAAGCTGGCACTTGTCCCAGCGGGAGGCTTCGGCAAGTTCTTGCTCGTCATCGCAGCATTGAGCTCCATACCTGTGAGTAAGCTATCTACGTTTGCCGAGTGTAGGAGCTGACTCGTCTAGAACAACATCCCCAACAACTATTCCTTCGCACTGCATGCCCAGAACTTCGGACCTTGGGCACTCCGAGTTCCGCGCATCGCTTTTGTCACGTTCGGTTTTGTAGCCGCTGTCACGGTCGGCTGCTGCGCCGCGGCATTCTTCACAGACACTCTACAGACCTTCTTATCAATCATTGGGTACTGGACGATAATCCACCTCGTAGTCATCATCGAAGAACACATCATCTTCCGACGCTCGCGGTGGTCAAACTATGACTGGGATGCATCGGCTAGCCGAGACCTGCTGCCGTTCGGATGGGGAGCAATAGCAGCTTTTGGTTTTGGTTTCGCGGGAGCTGCATTGGGTATGAAGGTTTCTTGGTATACAGGCCCGATTGCTGGTACGATAGGCGCAAAGGGTGGGAATGTGGGTCATGAACTGACGGCCTTGTTGTGTGCGGTGTCATTTCCGGTCTTCAGATCACTAGAGAAGAGGTACACTGGGAGGTAGTCGTTATGTTCTGCGCGCATATATCTAGCCCTTTTGATAATACCGTTGATCTTGCCTCATAGGCAGTCAGGCCAATTTCCAGCTTGGTTGTGAGTTGACCGCTTATGAATATAATAATAGGCTCTCGGAGGATGCAACCACCAAGCAGCCTAACATTCGAAGTCGTACTTCTCCACCGAGCCGTTAGTTTTTCTAGCTTTGAGCTTTTAGGGTAAGAGAAGGACCAACCTCTGTAATGGCTAGTCGATTGTTGGAAAGGTGAAGTGTCTGACATGGATCGATACTTCCTGACCACTCAGATGCCCCGAATCGATCAAATAACCCCGAATGAACAAGGGATCAGGATTCAGACACTTTGTATACCATCTCTCGGAGGTCTGCTGCTAGAAGCTTACTGGTCGCGCCTCTGCATCATCCGAGAGATTGCACTCGGCCTCGTTATCCTAGTCTACGCTGGAGCGAGATCAATAAAGTAATTCAACACAATTTTGGGCCTACACGGGACGACCAACGGACGAAAAGCACTCTCAGCTCCTCGACCTTTCCTGCAAGTACCTCTAGCCTTTCAGAATCATCCTGGCGCGAATGAAACCCAACACTCAGAATGACTCGTATATAGCTTCTGCGATGACGCCAACGTTCCAATGCGACGACGGGCTGGACACGTTTTGGGGGATGATGGCATTGGTGAAGATTTCGATTCAAGTAGAAGCGAGACACGAGGAAATTGCAATGTGAAAGATGCTCTTTATGAAGCTTTCCGCAAGAAGCGCTGACATTGGGCAACTGTGCCCACACATTCGACCAGTGCTGTAACGGGAGACCCAAAGTTCTCCGCAACGAGAGCCTAATGAACTACGTTGAAGTGACGATGGGCCTCGTTTAAGCTTCGTAAGGGTCATCAGATCCAATGAAAGGCAGTTACTTTTGTAGAAGAAGCGGAAGCAAGGTCTGTCAAGCGTTCATTCTAGATTTACTGCCTGCATATGAGGCTTTTGCCACCTTCAAAGTTTTCAAAGTTCATGGTCCATTCATAGTCTACTAAGAATTCGTACAGGTAAGTCACTCGAAACTTTGACCTTGCCACATCCACACTGTAATGATGAAGGAGTGCCAAAATCTGGGACAGACCGAAACTATTCTCGACTCCGAATGATAAAAGACCTTAAAGAGAAGACTGGAGAGGAAGGTAAGTATCAATACCTGTTACGGCTTTTGCCTCCGTGCATAAAGTCCTTCATGATGGTCAGACTGTGCTAATATTAACAAACAAGCCACTTTGACTTGTTGATACTACTCGGTCATCTAAAGGAAGGCGTAAGTGTAGGGAATGACGCAGTATAGATCACATCGAGATTGAGCTCTCGTAGATGAAAAGCCATCTTGACCGCCCCCGAGGATTTGGATCCATACCCCAGAATAACTCTGGAACGACCGATCGGCATCTGTTATATCGGCCGAAAAAATAACAGGCTCCTTGCAGCCCCATGGGGACCCCACATTGGTAATCTCGTCATGACCATGTAAAATCGGCCGAAGTTACCGCACGCGAGTCAGGCTCGATGCGCTCCACCAATTGCGAGCTTCGCTCAATCACTGACGCCATACTCGCGATGCCGTTTACACTGTGTCTCTCCGAACGCCATCCGTATACAGTTCACCATCGCAATTCGACATGCTGGGTAATTGACCGCTGCCGACACCCCTCACGGAAAATGACAACCCAGCTGTACTAAGGCAGGATTTTCAGCGAAGAGATGTCCCTCTCCCAAATGCCGAGGCCAAACAACGATGGATTATAAGGCCGCGCGATTGTGCGCGTCGGTATTTGGTCCCAGCTTCTGCGCTCGCATCGCCAGAATGTGGCACCTCATCGTGGGTTTGCTTTCTATGACAGCAATTGTGTCATCGACACCGCATAGGGAGTCGCCTACAGCTCATGTCAAAAATGGTACTCTTGAAGGAGTGTACTCGAAGACATATAACCAGGATTACTTCCTTGGGATACCATATGCTCAGCCACCCGTAAACGATCTCCGATTCCGGCAAGCGAGGTCGCTGAACACAAGCTGGAGCGGTGTGAGAGAGGCGAAGGAATTCTCAAAGCTTTGTGTCGGCTATGGTGTATGTTTTGATCCCTGCGTTTTGCACAGTGATCGCTAAGACCTCCAGCTTGACCAAACTTTCTACGAGACTTCAGAAGACTGCCTTTACCTCAACATCGTACGGCCGGCTGGGTATGAGGGCAAAAAGCTTCCTGTGGGCTTTTGGATTCATGGTGGTGGCTTTCAGAATGGCGGTGGGCCCGACCAACGCTACAATGCTTCGTTTATCGTCGACCAGTCTGTCGCGATAGGGAAGCCTATAATAGCTGTATCTATAAACTACCGACTCAGTTTGTGGGGTTTTGCTAGCTCTAAAGAGCTTGCCCAAGACGGATCGCTTAATATTGGTCTCCGAGACCAGCGGCTTGCTCTGCATTGGGTTCAAGAAAACATCGAGGCGTTTGGAGGTGACCCCAGGAAGGTGACGATCTGGGGAGAATCCGCTGGGGCCGCCAGTGTTGGCCTCCAAGTAAGCTACCCAAGTGTTGAGCTCGTGAAAAGTCTACTAATCGAGATAGCTTACGGCTTATGGTGGGCGCGACGACCATGTCTACCGCGCCGCAATCATGCAATCCGGCGGTCCTATTCTCTTTGGCGCTCAAGGTGGTGCAAATAAAACCCAAGCGACTTTCGACCAGATCGTCTCTGAAGTTGGGTGCGCCTCCTCTACTAATCGCCTCGAGTGCCTCCGTGGGGTTCCATTCGGCTCACTAAATGCGATAATGAACGGGACCCTCTCGTCAACAGCTGGGTTCGGAGTAGTGACAGACGGTGACTTCGTACAGGATTACGGCAGTGTACAACTCAGCCGCGGGCATTTCGCCAAAGTACCTATCATCATTGGGGCCAATAGTGACGAGGGAGCTTCTTTCGACACGTATGGAATCAACACAACTGAGCAATTTGAGGCCAGTCTGTCCGCTCTTCCAGAATCTTACAGGAGCGATATACTAAAAGCTTACCCCGACGACTTGCGCGTCAACGTCATTCAGAGTCTCAGAGACCAGCGACCAGCACCTCGATTCGGCTATCAGTTTCGTCGCGTCGCAACATACAGTGGTGACTACGTCTTCATCGCACCCGCAAGAAAGACCGCCCAAACCTGGGCCTCTCACGGGCTCCCTACCTACAAATTCCGCTTCAACGCCGATCAGAAGGTATTCGCTCCCGAATTGCGCGTCAGCCACTTCAAAGAGATCCCGTTCGTGTTTCGGAACATCGAAGGCGTTGGATCTAGGCCTGATATCAAACCATTCACAGATTTAGGCCAAAACTACATCGACCTAGCATACTTCATGAGCTCAACCTGGGCTAGCTTCATACATGATCTGGACCCTAGCACTTGGAAAGGGAGAGGCAAGAAGATTCCGCGGTGGGCGAGATACAGCGTTCACGATCCAGAGGATTTTGTATTCGAAGCGAACGTGACCAGCCACGCTGAGAAAGACACTTACAGGAAGGAAGGGATGGATTTGATCAACGGAAATGCTGTTGAAGTCTATTCGAGGTAACGCAGTTGATGGTTAGATACTATCAAGACCGGGCCTACACGACCCGTAATCATGACGTGTTCGACGTCCTGGAGTTCTTCATGCCTCTTGATGCCCACCCATTTCTTTGATTAATTTACAACTTAGTGAATATTCAAAAGAAATCGAAGCGCACGAGAGGCCATTAAATGTGACTATCTTAATCCTAAGAACAGCGCACTAGCTACATGTTCATGATGTGAATACTTAGATGTGTTCTTTAGTGTGTGCTGCTATAGCGACCCAGCTTTACCTTCACCATGTAGAAGGCGTAGAGCCACATAGTCAATGAGTACCACAAGTTAGCTATTGAAATTCCGTAGCATTGCGATTTCTTTCTTGATCTTTTAATCCTGATCATGCATTCGATAGTCACGCAGCAATTCAGGAAAACAAAGGCCTCGGGAGCTTTCTACGATGGGGTTACCTGGGTGGGAACACAAATTCTTCATACAATTGATCGTACAGCAAGTCAAGCAGATACTTTCCGCTCTCGTTACGTACTTTGATATTCTTCTGTGGAGCTTTGTCTCGGATAAATCGGCAAATGGAGTCGCCTTGCAGCATCTCGGACCGACTCAAAATGAGCATGCGGGAGATAGAGACCCGAGACCACTTGTATACCCGATGGTATGGCTCCTGGGAGTCGGCCAAGCTAGAAGATAGAATAGCTGCCGACCTATCGCAGGCGAGCAGATGATAGATCACGATCGAAAGAGTGCATTCCAGAGGAAGTACGAGGTCACTAAGATCGAAGAAGCTAGCGATAGTATGTCTTTCCGCAACAGGTGTATCTCGAATCTCCCATGTATACCTGAAGACCACCCAAATCATGCGTTGAGTTGCCTAGCTGTACCACCTCAATGCCCTGCGAAGACAACTATCATCCACCATCCCTTGGAGCATCTCCACCTTCCATTCGGATCCCCATAACCCGCTCATGCATATCGAGCCTCAAATTCCAAAGCGATGCAAATCTACTTCATCAACTTCAAGCCATAGTACAGAATGGCTTGGCCAGCGGTACCTTATCGCGCAGCGACGTCGCCGCTCCCAAAAAGCCCACACAAAACGGACAAGACTCTTGGGCCCCCACTCACCAAACGCCCTGCCCTCTTGACAAAATTAGCACATATGATCGACATGAAACGGTTACGGAAGGGCGATGCGCGGTCGGAGGTTCCGCTCCCGATGCCTGATCCCTCCCCTGGCGCTGAGCTTCCGGTACTTTGTCCCTCCCAAGTATCTAACAGAAGGAGATAGATTTCTGTCTCGTAATTTCACCTAGGCACTGTTGTCGTAGATATGCACGCAAACATGAGGGGGGCAATCCGCATGTGACATTGTAAACTTGAGATCTAAATTATGTCTGCAACCAACGTGTGGTATCAAAAATCTAGAATCTATAAGCCGGATATGCAAAATTTGCCCTTCCCCCATGCGCCATCGCTATGCAACGATACGATACAAAGATCAGAAATACAGGATGTGAACGAATGAATGGATATATGAGCGAGGCCGTATGGGGTCATCCTTTGCTTGTACAATACATTGGCAGCAGTAGCGCTCTCGAAAGACTGATGCTGTTACGTACAGGAAAGGGGCAGAAGCGAAGTGAGCGAGATGGCGCGTAGAACGAGCGTAGTGTTGAACAGTAAAGAGATCTAGTATGATGTTGTCTTCTTCGGAGAGCCATTGTTGTTGCATTTCGTTCACGTAGGTTGCGCTGGTGGTGCGCGCGCTTGGCTGGTTTTCGGTTTTCGGTTTTAGTCCTCGACGTCCTCATCACGCCCAGGGTACATGATGTCCTGAACTACGACCGCTCGTATATTGTGATAAAGCACAAAGGCCCACATGCAGAGAATGGCGACCGTCAAGCCGTTTGCAACATACAATATGACCTCGTCTTTCAAGCTATTGCCGATGTTGATGGTTGCAATGATGAAGCCAGAGTTCGGGAACACCATGGCCCACCATCCGAGATGAAAGTATTCTGGACGCGAATGAAGGACCTAGTAATCTATTAGTTGATAATCTTGCGGGTAAAATATAATACGACTTACAGCAATCAAAGCAATCATGAAGAACCACATAGCCAATACCCAAAGGAAGAGTGCCGATACCAATGCCAACGTCCGCAGCACTTTGGTATCGATCAACCCGTCTCCCTGCAGATCGAAGTCATCGTCGAGAGCATTGGCCATTCCAATGAAGGCCAGTGCCGTGAAAGAAGGTGGCCCAACGCCAATGAACATGGCACCTCTGTGCTCTCGGTTGGGGTAACCGACTTGCATCAAACGACCGATGTAATGCGCGTACATGATGATGCTCATTGTGAAACCTAAGCCTTGACAGCCCAAGCCGGCCGCGATGATTGGCATTCGTGCCCCGACCGGTTGATCTTTTGCGATGACAGCCGCAATCGTGCCACCAAGCATGATAGGGAAGATTGGAAGCAGCCATGATGGCATGAACTTCGTGAGCATGTAGGTATGTTTCGCAAAGAGGAACGAGTACTGAAAGACGGCGAGGCAGAACGTCATGAAAACATACACCCAGAAAGCGATAGCCATGCTAGTGACAATCCATCCTCGCATGGGATGACTTGCTTCATATGATTCAACGACGTATTTCTGCGTGCCGGTGATGATCGTTGCGATGGACAGGAAGAATGGACCTAAGAAGAGTGCCTCCCGCTCGTGAGTGACAGATTCCTTGAATGTACCTGGGAATTTGGTGAACCGAAGAACCATGCAAGCACCAAGGATCGCGAAGAAGAACAAGTTGACGATGTAGAATATGGCACCGATAGTGATCAGACCCGGGAAGCGATGCGGTTGAACAGCGATGAGTGTTGCGATACCGCCCGTAGCCATCGTCAACGTGTACCAAGCCCATGTGAAGTGCTTCAGTCGCGGTCCGAACGCCATCCAAGGCTGATTGGGGTCTTTCTTGTGAGGATCGTGAGGTTCTGCGGCTGCCTTCTCCTTCTCCAAGTCAATCGATTCTCGTGGTGTCTCATTGGGAGTGGGCTGCACAGAGCGTTCGGTCACGTATGTCGGACCTTTGCCTTTCACATCTTCGGGGTAACCGTTGGCATTGACTGATCCTTGGAAATAGTCTTGCTGCTGGTTGGGACCAAAGTTTTGGAAGTTCGGATTTTGGTCCATCGGGTACGGGCCTCCGGGCGTCTGCACCCATGTGTTTGTTCGTGAGGTTTGACCGGATAGGTTCCGACCGTGGTTGGAGTCGGAGTCGGGGTTGTTAAGATTAGGGTTGAAGTTGCTGCTACTTTGGAATGAAAGATCGGCTGGTTGATATCGAGGATCCATTGCTGGAAGCCGAAAGGTGTCCTGCACCACGAAGCGAAAGGAGCAAGAACGCCGGTAATAAAGAAACGAAAAAGGAGTAGGGAAATGAAAATTGGTTCAGCACCGGGCCGCTGGAGAATGGAATGGGCAAGCACAACAGCGGGGGGCGAAGTACTGATAGACAAGAAGCCCAAGCTATAAAGCACGGATTCGACCCATTCGGCCTTGCTCCACGCTGTTTCACAGCGGGAATCGATTGGCGCTTCTGTCTGGAGTAGCGTTTAGTAGAGCCTGGGCAGAGCCCGTTGTAGGGGTGGAGTGGGATCCCATCTGCCTTGGCGGAGGTGAAGTGTCACTTGGACGCTGGTCTTTGTACCCACTGCGAAGCTTCAGATTAGGGCTTGTATCAGAATGCACGTGAAAAGTGCCATAGCGTTCTTGTCTTGGGTGCATCTAAAGAGCAAACGTGGTTTAGGGTGGCTCCGCTCCGTGGCTGCCAAGGCGTCTTGACGTCGGGTCCGTAAGTGGGTAAGCACACAGTGGATATCACATTCGCTATGAGCTTCATTGTTGCGAAGAAGGAAATGATGTTCGCCGCTATGATAATTGTGCTCCTATACCAAGCAGTGCCACAGTGTCGAATCAAATTTTGTGGTATTCGCCCTTTGTTGACCTCTTGGTGGAACATCAAAATCGGGGACGTCCCACCGAACGACGCGAAGTCTCACAGGCTGTGCGATGCACAGGAATGACTTCGGCGTATAATCTGTGGATGGGAAGTTTATCCACCGGCAGCGGGCCAAGCAACGTATGTGGTGCGCCATAGGCGAAGCGGGAGGCTTGTGTGCGTCAGGGTTTATCCCTCTTTAAAACATGGCACTCAGTCAGCGTCTGCAAGGGCTTCGCCGCATTCTCGTCGTGAACATAGTCCGAAATGTCCCGACAGCAAATCTAGCCCAACGTGGGTTCAAGGACGGGAGATAGACGCTTAGGGGATCTGGCTTAAAACCGGTGTCCGCGGCTAGGAGGAGCTTGAAACCGGCATCGAAACGCCCTAAAGAGCCGCTTGCGTCGTGGGAGATGCCAAGCATCCCACGTAAAACACGCACAAGAACACCCCCACATAGCCCATACCAACTCAGCGCGAAAGTTGGCTTGGCCATCAAGGGCTTGGTCGAGGACGTCGCGGTGCAGAACAATGGTGGTTTAGCACCCCTTCCAGCACGGGCTTGGTATGTCGAACTGAGGCGCCAAGGTCGATCTCAAGGTTGCCGCCCTGCGGAAATTGGAAATGTTGAGGATTCATATCGTTACAGGGAACACTTCTGCAGAATCGAGCATAAAGCTTATTCGTCCTTCGCCCGATCGTGCATGGAAGCTTCTGCACACATTCCAGAAATAAGCGCGCTGCGACTGCCATCATTGATGCCCAAGTGAGCGTGATTTGAATTCCAAATTTTGATTGGAGATATCTGTTGCCCCTTTCCTGCTCTTTTGGTGCGATCGCTTGAGGCTGAATTATCGTCGTCATCTTCTTAGGTGGGTCATCTCCTGCTTATCGCAATTGCTGAGGCTGAGCCCGCCGATCGCAGAGCAGAGCCTCACGAATGCCACTCTTGGCAATACAGTACACGCGTACATATCCATCGAGAAGAATGCGCAGCAGCAGGAAGTTGATGTGGCGATATGGGAAAGGTAGAATGGAGATGGGGCAGTGACGTGAACGTGAATGCTTCGACGGGGATGCGGAAGCAGCCCGCGACTTTATGTAAGCTGGCGCCCGCCTATGATCATCACCACAACATCTTCCCTTCACGATGCTATGCTCAGCATGTTGTCTGCTCGATTGTTCCTTTAGTCGCTGATTCTTTAAGCAAGCGAAAGTGCCATTTCCTCAGTGAAGAAGTTCTCCGCTCGACGTCCGGCTGCCAACAAGCCCCAAACAATCGCAAGCACGCATCATCCAGCCCAGTCACATGTACGAGGCAGAATGATATGTTGTCGGCGAACGAAGAAGCGCCCTGCGAGCATTTGGGCTTGGCGATACTCAACGCGGAAGGTCGTGCATTCTGCCTATCATACGCACTGCCCATTGTTGAGCAGTTCACAATTCCTGCAGGGGTCTATCCCATGGCGATCAATCGCATGTGAAGCAACACACTCCCCTGCGGACACGGGGCTTAAAAGCATCTTAGCACAGCGGAGCGGAGGGCACGCGAAGGCGGCGTGTGCGACATGTCCGCTCCGCCCCACTTGTGTCGGGCATCCTTGACGAATAGAAAACAGCAAAGTCTTATCTAGACGCTGGGAAGCCAAGTTTTCCTTGGAGAAGGGCAGCATGAAGCAGAATTAAAATTGAGGGAAGAAGCGCACAAGCGGAGAAATCGAAGTGTAGAGACAGCGCCTCAAAGCAGCGTTAACGACTGGTATGATTCAGGCGCTTAAGACCCGGTAAAGACACCCCAAGGACGAGATGAAAGCCCCCAACCAACAAGCAACACCCAAATGACCGCAAATTCTGCACATTCTGCTCCTCACATTGGCATAGCGCCTGGAAGGTGCTCGAGCCCTGTATAGTCACATATTAGCTGACTCCCAACGTAGCAATATGCAGATGACTTACATCCATCGAGGTCGTCGTTCACAGTGGGCTTGATGGTGCATTTGTTGGCCTCCGCAACGCTCTGCGTCTTCAGGTTGTTGCTGACCAAGCTCGTAGAGTCCATCGCTTTCTGCAGCGCGTCACCCTTCCAGCCGAACATGTAGTCGCCGTGCGTCCCGTAGCCGCGGCGGTCGTCGAAACTCCATACAAAAGGCTGAGAGCCATCGGCTGGCCAGATGGACTTGTCGTTGAAGGCCGTTGTGTTCCACATAGTCTCGAAGGCGAGCTGCGGCATCCGGACAGGATGCGTGGAAGGACAGGCACCTGCATTCTGGAACGCGCCTTTGACGGTGTTGTACATGTGGTCTTGATGGTTGGGGCCTGCGAAGGTGAGTGCGTGCCTGGACTCATTCCTTGGCGAACTCACTGTCGAGGTTTTTTCCATCCCAACAACTTGGAAAATGATGTATAGCCATGATGCCAGCAGCGCATGGCTGTTTGGGAAAGTCATTTGTCTCGCTACCTCGAGTCATGATATCCTTCAGACAAGTATAACGCAGACCTGGGTTGCTTCCTGAGGTAGTGGTCGGGCTGCCAACGGTCATGCGGAAGCCCTGATCCTCGTCAGCAACCAATAAAGCCTGAGGGCAAGTAATCTTACAGGCTGAAAAGAGGTAATCTTCGTCTTGCCGTTCGAGTTAAAGTCTTGTTGAAGGTAATAGATGGTCATGCCTCCGGTCAACGAGCCCAAGAGAGCGTTGGGGTACTGCGGAACCCTCTTATAAGTGCCGTTCCTGGCCTTGAAGTACATCACAGCCGTCCAATAGTTGCTAGAGACTGTTAGTAGCTGCTTTTACCCTATCCGGAGTGATAACTTACCTGAAGTCTTCGGAGAATGAGCAAGTCGTGCACGTGGCTTTCGCGCCGATATCACCATTCATGGTGGCATTGAAAGCATTACCTCCTACAATCTAAGTTGGAAAGTTTATGAGTGTTTGTTCAAACAAATCTCTGGGCAGCTTGCCTGGTGCAGGTGAGCCGATGGGATAGTTCCTGGCTGGGAGGGTCAGCAACATTGTCATCTCGAGAAAAAATTGCAGTCAACATACCTCGACAACGGGATCCAGACGCTGCACTGAGAGTGTTGCGCATCCGAATCGTATGTAAGCCCAGGAAGGCGTTGCAAAGGCGAGGGCGAGAGAAAGCCACTTCATCATTACAGAACGATGCTTTCAATAAGACAGCCAGTACCAGTCAAATACGCTACCGAGACAAAGAGATATATGTTTTCTTCCTCTCTAATGTTCTTGAGCACTTGGAACATGCCGCGTTGGTCGTCGATAGCCATGCTGATGGACCGTTAATTCGAAGCTTGTCCGTCCAACCAGCGTTCAGGTCGGTAGAGTGCACCGCAATTTACTCGTGAAGTTCCCCGCACCTGGTATGGGCTTGTGCGTTTCCCCAACCTCAGTATGGATAGCCCCTGCTTTAGGTACCTAATGCATCCGAAATTGGTCACACGAGTTGCTCTGCCGGCAGTGCTGAGATTGCCGAGAGGTGGCGGCCAAATACTCGTCGCAGGCACTGTAGCCATTGAGCAATCGATAGAGCTCCTTGGCTCTTGAAATAAATGAGCCCCAGGATGGTGAGGTCGCGAATGTAAAGCCGACCATCCAGGGGCGCCGCACTTTGAAGCAGGTGGTTGGGCTTCAAGTGATGTCATTTGCATTCTGGAGTGTTTGCGCAGCGCGGCGTGACGAGCGAAGTGTGTCTTCCATGGCATTAACAGCAGGAATCCTCAGGCACATCATGAAGCCGATGACCACACTGCCTGTGGTGATGGAAGGTGCCACGGAGAATCAGGTGAAGGTATATGACAAGACCCAACCCATCGGGCCTAGCGGCTTGGCGCTGCAAACCTCTGTGAAGGATGTCGGAGACTTCATATCGTATCAACACCAACATACTACGTCTTTGCAGGCTGCTAGGCTTAAATTAATACGTAAGACGTCCATCGTCTGTTTCCTAAAACGTCTTGTTCATGTGAGAAGCTCAGAAAATGTTCGGTCGCGCGCACAGCGACAGAGACGCGCCAGGCTAAGGCAAACACGACTTTCTCCTGGAGTACCATTTCCCTTGACAAACTGGGGCCGGTAAGGCGAGAAAATATCCGGTTATGGATCTTCCACGTCTTATCTAAACCTTGAGCTGCTGGGCAGAGGCATACCTCGGTCTCCCGATTCTCGCCGCCCAGTATGCTGCTAGCAGCACTTGAGATGCTAAAACAGGGTGCCCTTCTAATAACATGCCTCAGCTGTATCTATCGATGCTCGTCGTAAAATTGCTAACAGGGAGGATTTTACACCGTTTTCCTAGGGCTCAATTGTCGATGCCAGCAACATTCCCCTCCAACCAACGTCCCGGCTATGTAACGCCCGCGCGAAGGACGCTCCCCGGACCACTTATCAAGCGATGTTCGTTATACACTATTACGATATTATCCTTTCCGTTGTACGGTATTTATCGAGGTAGCTCACCGTCAGGACAGATGCGGAAGGTGACCTCCCATTCCGACAAGTCCGACGTGGACATCGCTGACTATTCACTGGGTAAAAGGAAGGCTGTATCTCTTGCTTTTTGTAGCAAGGTGCAACTTTTCGTCGATCTCTTTTCCAGGAGCGCAAACAACGCGGCCGTTCGCTGGCGAAAACGCCGTCCTCCACCATCCTGCGAGGTCGTCAAGCTCTAGACACCTAGATCTACCATCCGCGAGCCCCCAGCATTCACTCGCCAACGTCCGCGTGTGTAGCGCATCGCAGCGCAGATTCGTGTTATGATCGCGTCCCGCACCTGCCTTCACCTCTCACCCACAACACAGCGCGGCGCCTCACCTCTCCCCTCAAAATTCCCAACTCCCACCTCTCACCTCACCCACTATATAACCCATCTTGAAACCCTAAATCACATCGTTCATCCACTCTCAGCTTGGCGTCTGCTGAGATGGCCCGGCCATTGGCGCATTCAGATAGTCTGACTACCTGTAATCGCTCCGGGTTAACCATCTCTTACCAGGCCAACCTGAGGGCGGGTGTTCGATCCACACTATCAGCAAACCGCTATTCAAAGTGCTATTAGCATGGGCGGTTTCTGGACGGGTTCGCATCAAAGGCAGCTCGTTTCTTTTGCCAATTTCTTGTAGAAGGGATTTTTATGTTACTTTTTTGCAGGTGCGAGGGACCTTTGCTATTGAGACCTAAGAATGCGAATGAGCAGTCGGAACAGTAAGCGCCATAAATTATGATTAAAGTTGGTACAAGTAAGTTAATAGCAACTTAGAGCAATGCTTGGAATATCTTTAAGAGGGAGAACAGCGCGATATTGGCAACATCTGCTTAGCATAAACATCATCTTTCTCTATTACGGATTGTGCTATATCCTATTTGCAATATTGTTCCTTTCTATATCCTCTGGTGGGTAGTTCTCTGGTAAGGGCGGTAGCTCTTTCATTCTGTCTTTCTTGCGTCGCCGTGCCATCAACGATTCGTAGCAGGCCATGCAGAATATGCCTTGACTTGTCCGTGCATACCTTAAGTTCTCTATTTTACGTTTGCAGTTCCGACAGCTGAAACACTTTGCGCAAAACGCCTGATCGCCGGTGAGGATTGCGAGGTCCTCTATTTTCTCGCCGCAATGGTCGCAACTATATGTGCACTTGTTGCAGATCAACGAGCCGTCGCCAAGCAGGAGCAGATTTGAATCCGCATCTAGGAGGTCGCCGCATGTGTTGCACCGGAAGCAATCTAGGTGCCAACGGTTGCCAGCTGGCGTTTGTTAGCTGCGATTGAGGTACACACATCTGGGTTGTTCTACTCACCTAACTCGAAAGCTTTACCCTCTTCGAGGATTTCCCCACAACCTTTGCAGGGATAGAATACATCATCTTCAGGGACGGGCGATTTGTATCCGTCGTCGGACCATGAGTCGTATGCATCGCTAATTTGTGGGGGTTTTTCTAGAGACGAATCCGCTTCTGTTGCAGCAACCTTGCTCGATAATGCATTCTCCTCAGAGATATCCGGAGACAGATTGGGAGGTCCTTCCAAGAGTTGTAGAGTTTGATCGTGTACCCTGGGTGACTTGACTGATGTAGCGCCTTGACCCTCATTCTGTAGCTCGAATGGCGGATCCAGTTCGAGAACTGTCATAGGGATTTCTGGAAGTACCAAAGGATACATACTGGTGGGAGTTGATTCCATCGAGCTTGATACCTTATGTCCAGGGACAGTTTCGGTGTTTTCGCCCGAGGTGCCTGTCTCAACGATGACTTGCGCATTTGTCCAAGTTGCCGCGATCTCAGCAGGCTCTGTTTGGCCGAATTGGTAGTATTCCGAGTGGTCTCGGACATCCTCAGGATATAGCGGTAGAGCAATGACGGATATCACCGAGATGTCTGCAAGCGATAGACCCGAAAATATAGACCATGTCTGAGTACGGATGACCGAACTGACAATGGAATGGTCGCAATTTCTGTGCTGCATCGTGCGATACACGCGTGATGATTGCAAATCCTCGTCGAAAGCGAAGCGTACTTTGACCGCTTCGAGAATGGATACGCGATTACTTGCGGAAGGTCGCGTCGAGGTTATCGTTGCGCTGTCCGCTTCTGGTGCAAGGCTGCTGTTGTCCATGTCCCTTGTTACAATACTCATGGCATCGAATGCATCTTCAAGATTGCGCAATCGCTTGCCTAGTCGCTGGTTGTCTTGGAGCAGTCGGTCGATCATCGACTCCAAGGACGATTGCGACCTGTTGGCATCGGCATCTGAGGCACTTCGAAACACATTAGCATCGGGACGCAATATTGTAAGTGCAGCTTACCATTGGAGAATGTTAAGCATCAGAGTTATCGTCGACTTGTGCCTTTGCAGCCGGTCCACGATCTTATTGCAACTATCCTCAGCCCAGACCCATTTCAGCCGTGCTCTAAGTGGAACTTTCGCTCCTTGTAATGCAATAAAAGGCGCGATAGCAGTCTCAAGTTCAGAAAAGGTAAGTACAGAATCCGTGAGCGTAACGATCAATTGGTCTATTTGAATTAAGGCGGCGCGATGCGATTGCGTTAACGAGAGGTCCGAAAGGAGGTTCTGCAGGGAGGATAGTGCGGCCCGAACCTCTTGCACTTCGCATGCGAGCGCCACGAGAACGCGGGGCGCATCTTTGGCGGTCGATATTGTGCCGTGGAGGAGTTCCCCTACTTTGCTTGCTGCGGCCAATATGCCGACAATGGAGGCAGTAACACTCAAGGGATCCATGTTAGTAGAATGCAGAGGAATATCGAAAAAAAGTGCGCGTGGTCGTAGATAGGTGGACCCATAGAGCGACACTCAGCCCCAATTGACCACAGCCGAGACGCCACCAGATGGGCTTGTATACGAGCAAGGCAGCCGTAGCCTCGTCTTGGACATCGCGATGCGCTCGAAGTGGTTTCTCCTGAGCTGCGCTTCGGCTACCCGCTCGTGAGTAGAACGCTTAATCAGTTCCTAAGATCTATATCTGTAATCCATTTCTGCGGCTCGAGGGGTGTAGCCTTCGTTCCAAAGATGATTGTTGAATGCGCAAGGCTGACATCGCGCGCGCGTATGGTAGCCTGAGAAGCCGAACGTTTCATAGGCTGAGGCAGCCCATATCCTTGACCGGCGCCGTTCGAGGCTGGAGCAGTGGAGCCAGCATTCTGCCAAGGAAGCGATTGTTGTCGCGTTGTAATGCGTGATGGACCCGCCATTGACTTCTCCTGAGGCTTGGAAAAGGAGCTGAGGACCCCATGGACGCTACCTAGTCACGTGCCAGGCTAAGCGCCCCGGGTAGGACGGCAATCTTTGCCGAGGCTGCACGCTCTTGCAGCACGAAACATCACCAAATCGACAATCTTCCTGGCACTTCGAACCAAAGTACACATTCTGGAATTGCTACGATCAAGCACGAACTACGCTCACACCGAACAGCATCTAGCTCACTTTCTCAACCGAAATATTTAATGGTCCGATCGGTTCTGGCAAGGTTACCTACCACAAGTGCGACGAGCAGATCGAGAGAGGCCAACCCAATTCACAACATTAACCTGATATATTCGAGGTGATATATGAGAGCTGAACAAACGTCGACGATAAGCGTTTCGAAATTAGAATCCTTCAAACCGACATCATACGATTTCATGCAAAGTGTTCAGTACATCAATAGCAGCAGGACTGATGCTGGTCTTCCAATACATCCACATAGGACACAATCAAGACATTTTCCATTGTGATGGTCTATCGAATGCGAACGCATAAGTTGAGCACATCGCTTCTCGCCACATAGACAATATGATTTTAGGCTTCTAGAACTGCCTCAGGAGAAGACCAAGCGGTCTCCCTCTTGCAATGACCTCATTCCATTCTTCAAGCACGACATGAAGTAACACTGGAGGATTTTTGGTCAAGCCCCGGAATAAGCGGCGAGTGGGCCTAAAGCCAGAGGTGGAAGTCCAGCTCTTCGCTTTTCCGTTATACAGGACTTCTTTTCCTTGACCGCGTGGGGGGGGGGGGGGGGAACGCGACCAGCTGTGAGCCCACAGTAGCCATAGGCCAAGACATGAGAGAACTGTGGGTTTCTTTGGTCGATCCAATCCACTGAGCGTCCGCCATGCATATTCAGCAGAGTAATCGTGGATCACTCCTCCCGGCACATCGATTGTATTGGCCAACTTTTGAAAACATCAATTGTGCTGTAGAAAACGCAAGCAGTACCGCTCATGTGCACTCTTGCATAGCTCTGACCGATAGTTAAAGACGACAGTGTCTTCCAAACGCAAAGAGCAGGTTCGAGCATACAGAGAGAGCAGTAGAACTTCTCTTGCCTGAATGCGTCTCA
This sequence comes from Paraconiothyrium sp. Pb-2020, assembly GCA_022419385.1. Lineage (NCBI taxonomy): Eukaryota > Fungi > Ascomycota > Dothideomycetes > Pleosporales > Didymosphaeriaceae > Paraconiothyrium > Paraconiothyrium sp. Pb-2020. The sequence continues at coordinate 2,129,048 of JAJUBI010000008.1, forward strand.
TTCGGGCGTTGTGGGTGGAAGGGTAGTCCGACCACGCAAGCAGACAGATGTCCCGATGCTCAGATCCCAAGACATACGTTGCGAGCGACGAAGCTTCTAAAAGGTAATGCTAGCCGGTGAACAAGCACGCAGTCCAGGACATGTGAAGGTGGGAGTGAATTTCCGTGTCCAGCACATAGATCCAATATAGATCCTTTTGAGTAAACTTTGCACGAATTGCGTTCAGTTGTAAGCATCGACAGACCGCGCCGCGCATACCAGACCGATCTTGCTTTTTGTTGGTCCGCCCATCACAAGTACATAACCTCTCCTTCGTGTGCTCTTTGTTCCGCACATCGAACCAGGAGCAAGTCCAGATCAGCAGGTGGAATTATATCTTTCTGTCCCACAGCACATCGTCGGGACGAGGTATCTTTTTGTTCATGCATGTCGAGCCGACACGAAACACATTTCGTGAAGAAGTCTTCATTTTTCGAGACCATATTGTCTCTTGCTTCAAAATTTGGTAGGGCTCTCGAACAAGCGGTTAGAGAGGTAAAAGACGAATTACATTCCACAGCACCCATAAGCGTAGACGTCCACACCCTCGGTGGTATAACTCATGACAAGTCAAGCCGCGCACAGCAGGTAAAATGATAGAGATATTGCCACGGCACATTCAATACCATACGGCCATCTTTTGGTCGCACATGCAGAGGCAAAGATCAAGCGACCTCTCCCCAAGCACATCATGTGCTTTTGCACGTCTTTTGATCATGAAGGCTAGAATGCGAAGCGCACAGAGATAGAGATCGAAACCCCTCTCCTAGCACATATACGTTATCCTCGTGCGTTTCAATCGTCAAAGCCGGAAGACGAACCATGCCGCACATGCCGCACATGCCGGATGAGAGGCCAAGCTCCCTCTCACAGCGCATGTTTCCAAAGTTAGTTCTTTTTGGTTGTGTGGGATGTGAGAAACACATTGTAATTCTAAATGCCGAATCCCACCTACTCCGGCATTGGTTGATTGATGGAGTCTTTTAGTCATGCAAAGAGAAGACACACAGTGCATGCCGAGTGAAGTCGGATTACTCGGCTTCCCCAGCGCATTCGTTGATCGGTGAAACCTTCTAATTCTCTGAAATGGAAGACAAGCCACGCCACACACGAAACAAACGGTTTTCAGGTTTCCGTCTCTCCCAGCACATACAATGGTAGGCAGTCTGATTTGAGTATGTTAGAGAGAAGACAAATCACCCTTTGAATCCGAGTGACGTCAACTTCCTCGTCTGTCCCGGCGCATCAGATGTTTGTTCGCTGCTTTTGGTTTTGCGGATCGGAAGACAAAGCGCGAATGATAAAGATATTATAGAATTTCGTCTCTCTCAGCACATGCAGTGGTAGAACATCCAGTTTAGTCGTCCGAGTTTAGAGACAATCGCACCAACATGAAGTAAAACACATCTTCTTTTAGTCTCTCACAGGCCATGATTGATTAAGTCATGCTCTTTTGCAGCCTCGCGAGCCGCATATGGGGTATAGGATGTGTATTTGTGAGAATGGCCGATCGTATAAATAGAATCGTGAGGCTAGGCGAGCAGCGACAAAGCCCTACCATGCAGAGGTAGACGTCGAATTCCTTCTCTAGGCGTATCTCTAGAGCTTGTCTATTTCGATCGTGAGAGGAAGAATGCAAGCTGAAGCGCGGAAGCTCTGACTAAATACGAAGTCCTCGACTGTCTCTGTTCATCAAACACCAGGATCGGTTGTGATTGGGCGACTCAAGAGCAGCGAGAAAGCCCACTATGCAGAGGAGAAATCGAACTCGCTCGTCCATCACATGGTGTCAACGATTGCCGTTTTCTTTCTGGTCCTAGCTCACAGAACCAAAGGCGGGCCGCACATGCGTTGCCATATAGTTGATTTACGCCCGCCACAGGTTACATAACTTGCTGGAGGTACCTTGTAGAGTATCAGCTTACGCAGAGCGCGTCAGCACTATATTGCGAAACAGCCGCAGAAGCAGCGCGGAGAGCAAGACGTTTCAAAGCACTGGTCGATTTTCCCTTGCGCATGCCATCGTTGGTGCTTCCCGGGCTTCGGGAGGGGAGGCTAAAGGCTAGCATGCGCTTGTTGAGTGGAATTTGGTTCGGGAGTCTTCGCCTCTCAGAGGTCATGGTTTGCGGTTCATCAAATCCTACAGTCAGGGTACATGAGCCGGCACGACAGCAGGACATGCGTTGCTCATCAACTATCTTTGAGCTCCCCACGACATTCTGCGCAATTGTCATTGGTTCTGGTGCCTTGGTATTATAGTCGGAATGAGAATAGAGAGCCACATTTCATTGTCACAGGGAAACCTTTCGCCTCCGACAGCCCATGGCTTCGCGATACGGCTTGTTTTGTAGAGATGAGTGGACGAGCAGCGCGGAGAACAGGACATGCATCGGCAGATGATGACTTTAAGACCTCTTCGCCAACACAGAGGCCGCTCGGAGCATTTTGTCGTCCTTTTTGGGTGTGAGAATGAACAGTGCCCGCGACAGACAAGAATAAATCTTCCAATCTTGACCTCCAGCAGACCATGGGTTCTGCTTAGTCAGATTTTCAAAAAGTCTGTAGGCATGAACGGCGTGGGGAGCAGGACATTGTGAAATTTCTTTTTAGGATCATCTATCTCTTCCGGAGTATGCGAGCAATGCCTTGTTATTTCAGAGTACGAGAAGTGCGAGATCAAGAGCCGCGGATGCTATCAAGAATTCGGTCTTCTTGTATTCGCCTCCCGCAGCCATGAAACTGGCGATTTTGCGTCTTGAATTGCGGCGAGATGCGTAAGGCTAGTGCCCCACTTGCTCCAGAGACACGCTGTTTTAGTGCCCTCTCATGAACAAGACCCAATGCCTTTTTAGGTCTGGTTTTGATTGAAACAGAGTGTGTGTAGAAAGTAAGGACTGCAAGCGATGTTTTAAGATACAGATCGAGCTTCAGTACCGAATTCATTTATCCAGAATTTTGGTCTCTTGGTACCTACGACCCGCGAGGCGGAAGATCTGCCTGCGACATGCCTAGGCCAGTGTGCGGCTTTGTGTCTCCGACAAGCACCTCCCGCATTAGGCAATATTCTGCATTTTCGAAAGTAGCAAACCGACGAGCAAGACAGACGCCGAACATAACACGTAGATGTTCCTTTCTCGGTGCCTCTCCCATCATGTATGGTCGCCATACTTTTAGGTTGGATTTCCAGCGTGAAGGGAGAGAGGTGCGAGACATAGCCATTGAAGAACTTGACTTCAGCCCTCCTTCCACCACATAATTCGAAAGCCATCTTCTTTTTGAATTGGCCATGCAGGAGCAGCAAGAACCGCCAGGGCATTACTAGCCATTCTTCAGGTTTTGCGTCTCCACCATCGCCTTCCACACGGGCCGGCGCTGTACAGCCTTGAACATGGAGACGTAGACTGAGAGACCACATAGATGAACACAAGAACACTTCGTAATCACGTGCTTGCTGCTCTTCTTCAGCTTTCATCTCCTCCGGCGATTACCTTCCCCATCTCAGGATTTTTCACACTCTTGAGTACAAAGAAGCCGTGGCACATCAACTTTTGCTACATCAATTTTTATTCCATCAAATCGTCCCCCGAACCGTCACCCACATAGGAAACGGCAAATATGGTTTATCGCGAAGAACGAGCAAAGGAAGAAGGACGGATGATGCATCTTCCTTTGCGAATTTTGTTTTCAAGGCAGTCTTCCACATGAATTTTGGCAAGTAGCTTCTTGATGAACAACGAGCAGAGGACCACCCACATAGTAAAAAAGGCAATCGTGCTTTTATCCGGCCATTCTTGACAAGCGAGTCACGCTTGCGAACGTGGCCAGCGCCCATGAGGTCTCGCTAGATGTCTTTCAGACTAGAGGCTGCACGCCATATTTTTGTTTGCTCCCATCTTGAATGCAAGGAAGAAACAGAGCCAACCCAACCCACGTAATCTTGCGTTGTGTTGGTTTCAGCCGCGCATCGGAAGTTCGAATGTGACTGGATAAGAAGCAAGGCAACGTTGCCGTGAACATCGGGCATTTTTATGTGACGGACGGAGGTCCCCATCGCATTGTCGCTGATCAATCTTTACTCAAAGCGCAGAAGACCACATCATATTGTCGCAGATCAATTTTTACTGGGGGCGCAGAAGACCGCACCATCTCCTCTTTCTCTGCATTTTGATCCTGCTGTTGATCCCGATTCTGTGCATCAAAAATAAGGCGGGTAGCATCGTCCTGACGTCCGGCAATCTTTTACGCAGCCGGCAGTTCTCATTCCGCGCTTTGAAGTCGATTTCTGCAGTCAAACTTCGATGTGTGAGAAGCAGAAGACATCGTATCATTGATTGTCAATTTTGTAGTGCACTCGACGACCAGAATGTGCAAGATACAGAAGGGAAAACAAGCATAGGTCGTCTCCGTTATTGTTTTATGCCCCAGAGATGGTTCTCATCGCATGTTCCACAGTCATTTCTGGAATTCCGACGCCAGAAGACCACATCACACCAATGCTCGTTGCATTGTAGTCCTGAGAATGCTAAGAACGTGGAGAGAACGAATGCCAGGCAGAACGGAAAGGCTTGCTAACCTTCTTATACATAGTCGGTGGTTCTCATGACTCGTGACGGGGCCGATTTCTGGTATCAAGGCGTGGGAAGTAGAACCCGTTCACTCGTCCATAGCTAGATTGTGTCCTGACTTCAATCCTAAGACTGTGTGAGAGAAAGAACGCAGCCGACATAGTAACCATGTCTGCCGTATTTGTGTGACGACAGCGGTCCTCATAGCAGGCACACATGTCCTTTTTGGGGTCTGACGCCAGAAGACCACATCATTCCCCATCTCTTCGATTTTAGTCCTGGAAATGCTAAGAGCGTGCAGGAGAAGACAAGACAAGACAGGCAAGTTATATAGTCATGTTGGCTTGTTGAGTGTAGGCGACTTTCACATATAGTCGTTGGTATATTGCTTTTGGTAGCGACAGTCTTCCACATGAGCCCTGGACAATCTGATTTTGGTAGCTGGAGGAACGAGTGAATCCACATCGGGTCTGATGAGTAATGTTTCAGTGTTGCTCTTATTGCTAAGAAGCGGACGAGAACAGGCTGTTGACAGGCAGCAAAGAGGGTTCGTTGCAGGCGATGGGTGCGCAGGGATTTCTCCGCGTGTGTTTCCCTTTGAGTGTCTTTTGGGAGTCGATTGAATGAGGCGAATCCACGCCTAACTTGTTCATAGTATTGTTCTGGCTCTGCACTCGGTGCAAAGACTGCACAAGATAAAGAGGAAGACAGGCAGCATGGGTGTAATAGCGTACCTCTTCTGCGTCGGCGGTCTTCCACATGTACACATCTGCAGGTTGTTTCCGCAGGCAGCCTTCCACATAACCCTTCACCATGAAGGTCTTGAAAGCCGAACAAACGTGCCAAAGCACATTTTTTTTATTGCCATGGCACTTTGGTCCGACCTTGCCAATATCGCAAACCAGAAGTCGAACAAGGTGCCATAAGCACCACGTAGATGCTGTTTGGGCGCTGGCAGTCTGCTCTTCCACATATATTTTCTGAACCTTGCGATTTTGTTGCCAAACAAACACTCACATCGTCCGTCTTCCAAGTATTTTAGTCCTATCGTCAATCCCAAGACTTATCTTAGATAAAGAAGGCAAGGCAGGCCACATAACTATGATAGCACAACGCTTATGCGCTGACAGTCGTCTCTTCCACATCTGGACTGAGAACAAGGGTTTTGGTGGCTAAAGAAACGTGGCAACTCCCCATGAAAGCGTTGGTTGGTTGGTTTTGATCTTGCCTGCAATCCCAATTCTGACCAAAGAGAGACGAACGAACAAGGTAGCATAGACCGTTTTGGCGGCGAACGACAGTAACTATTCATACCTTATCATAAATTCAGGTACACTTACCGTAGCCCTTCTGACTGTGTCCATGTGGGCGAAGACCAAGGATCATGGATCCGGGAAATAACCTACCAACAAGTACCGCAATGCGCCCTAGTAGTTCTATCTGAGCTACACTAACTGCAACACTAACTATGGAAAGGACCGTCGGTCCCCACGCAGGTGCATCCAACATTCTTCGTCCTACAGCTGCTATTAAGTGATGTGATCGGGGCCCTATAGCACTAGCTCGAGAACTTAATTTGATTATTAGGTCAGTTTTATGCGGAAGTGTTGCATTCTTCACATTTACTAGCCTTGTGCGCAATGATCTATAATCAAGCTGTAGTAGTTGCCCTGGCTGCAACATCCTCCAAATTGTGTACCGGCGCATGTCAGGCAGTTTAAACCGCACGATCCATCATTCGACACATTGTTTGGAGTAGGCAAGGCCGACATACTCTGATTGGTAGGACGCTGTGGGATTTCACACTTCTCTAAGATTCTAGAAATGGCGTAGCGTCGAAAATCGGTGCCTTGTAAAAATTCCTATGCCACCTTTCCATGGAACAAATACATTTTCTACAACATTCTAGCTACTTTTTATATACTATAGGAGGCTAATCATTGGCCATATTTTATGATTTGAAATGTTATGCCTGGTAGACGTTAAAGTAGGGCATCAAGCTGTCAAATTTGGTGTACTCGAGTGGACAGCCTAATGCCCAGCCTCATATAGTACATAGAATGGCTGAAATGCTATGAGAAAGATATTCATTCCTTGGAAAGGTGGCATATAAACTTTTGCATATCACATCACCACAGAGGCATACAAGACTACTTTTAGGGAAACCTTAATTAGCGCAGTAAAGATTCGAGGTCGCCTGAGGTGGAAAGGTCGCCTGAGGTGGAAAATTTTTTTTCAATCCAAGATTCTATAATAACACAACAGAGTTCTGTGAAGCCGGCTGTCAGTCTTCATTCGGTACGTGCAACTGTTGCAGCCCTCAAGGATTCTGTGGTGGTGATGCAAGGTAACGTGGCACTGGATGCCAAAGCAAGTTTGCGAATTGCTCTGCTAGCGCGGGCCAAATTCAGTCACAACCATGTATCTTGGCCCAAATATTCGAGACGGCATGTGTGGCGGTGTCTGCGCACAGCCCACGCTGATCACGATCGGCTGAGGCTGTGCAAACGACATGAAAACTCTCTGTTTCGCAACACCATAGCACCATCGTTTTACTCCGTAATGTTGCGATAATAATCACCACTTCTTGAAGCATGATCTTGATTGCTCCTAATGTTCCTGAGTAGCACTGGGGCTGTCAACCATGGACCTAGCAGATCAGGCTGGCGAGATAGCAGGCTGGTACTCGAACCAGAATGCCTCATCCAGGTAATTTTACTGCCAAAAGCGAAAGGATATGGCTGTTGTCTTTAGCCTTATATGCTACCTTTCTTTTCACGTGCCTCTATAATGCCAGCCGTGTCTTCTGTAGACCATGCTCATCCGTCCCATCCCTACGCTAACCTCAATTCAGCTCCCAGGCCCTCCTTCAACAAGCCTTCACCCACGCCCAACTCTCACTCCGCTCTATCCTCTCCTCTGCCGACTACAATAATCTCTTTCCCCCTCATGCCCAAGATGTTTCGCCCCACAGCATCCAGGACGTCCAACGAATTCTCTGCGACGCGCAAAATGCCTACGAGCACCGAACTTCGCGCACCGACGACATTTTCCAGACGATAGCGCCGACAACTGCGATGTCGGTACCTACTGTGCCGACGACTGTGCTCGGGAGGTCTAAGGTCAAAGTAAGAAGTTGGTTACTGAGGTTGTCGGAAAAAATAGTGCATTATGGCAATGTTTTTGATGTTTTGGTTCAGCATCATCCTGAATACGTGTCCCTAGCCTGGGGAACATTCAAACTGCTCTTCATCGTAAGTCTTGTATTCCAGAAAATCTTACTATTACGTTGCGACAACGATTTCCTGATATACAAAAGGCCATAACAAACCACGCCGAAAACGCTTCTAAACTAGCTAAAGCCCTTGCCCGAATGGCCGACCTACTTCCTCAGCATTCACTGCTTTTGATCCTCTACCCAACGCCTCAAATGCAGCTCTCGGTCGCGCGCCTCTACGCACACATCATGAAATTCTTCTTATCATCGCTCAAATGGTATAAAGAGGATCGCGCCAAGCACGCGCTCAAAGCTCTTCTCCAACCATGGGACTTGAGATTCAAAGAAGATTTCGATGCCATTACGTCCGAAGCGCAGCAAATCAGACAATTGGCCGATGTGGCGATGAAATCGGAGTTGCGGAGCACGAGGCAGGGGGTGGAGCTGGTCATGAGCGAGGTACGGGAGTTGAAGGGGGAGAATGAAAGATTGCAGAGGTTGATTAAGGATAGATTTGATTTGATGGGCGAGTCGGTGATGCGTGAGTGTATTCTTCATATATTCGGGTGCATGCTAATGATGGTGAGGCATGTACCAAGAACTCCACGTCGATTTTGCGTCCCAGCGCGCAACGCTTAATCGCGTCCACCTGAACCAGATGCTTTCACTGCCGCTCTGGGGCTCTCTACCGACATCAGGCGAGTCTCTGCGATACTGCAGATCTATGCGTGACAGGCGGCGACATTGGAACAAGCTGCCTCTTCCTGATGTTGCCAAACTCGAGATGTGGAGTACACAAAGCGACAATACCGTACTTCTCGTCGACACATACGCGCAAATATCCGCAAAAACGTTTATGGTGGACCTGATCGATCTGATTATCGACAATGGGATAACTATTCTTTGGGCACTACGCTATGCAGAGTTCTGGGGCCAGTGCATGACCAGTGTGGATATCATCCGCATGTTGGTGCTACAGGCCATGCAGATCGGCTCTGATCATTTACTCAATAGACCGTTTCCGGTAACGGTCGAGCAGCTTCGAGAAGCGGCAAGCCTAAGCGACTGGATTGTGATCTTGAACCGGTTGCTTTCCGGTCTTAGTCATGCGTTTCTAGTCTTGGATCCCGATCTCCTGGGGCACGCGACGGCACATGAGCGAGGCTTCTCCATGGAATTATTGGACTTATTAAGGTCAGAGCTTTCAGCCAGTGTGAAGATAGTCGTAGCCATGTCATGCGTCAGCCGAGGTTATGCTGAGGAGCTACAGTCCTCGAATGCCTGCGTCAAGATCCAAGTTGGTAGCTCGGATTGGAGAAGACCACGGAGGCAGGGTCGGCCACGGATGAGACTTCAGGATATGAGACGTTCCAGATCCGGACGTGCGGAGACCTCTTGATGGCAATGGATCACCGTAGCCCAATATCTCGAGCCCTCTGGTCATCAGTATGACCCTGCATGCGCTTCAGATACGCACTGAAGTCAGATGAGACAGAAAGCGCTTGGACTAGGTGCTCCCAATCGAGGCGCTCGTTCCTGAATATGGCCAGCTGTCGCGCGGTCGTTAACACGTTGCGGATCTGGCGACCGTTCAACTCTTTCCCAGCCAGGTCATCCACATGAAGCTTGATCTCGTCAAAATTGACATCTTCGTCATCTTCCTCAAGCATGTCAATGAAATTCTGCCATATCTTCTTTCTGGATGCCCGGTTCAGATTCTCGTAATGTAGCGCCACCTGGATGCGAGATTTGAATGCTTCGTCGAACATGCCGACACGATTGCTCGTCAGAATCAGAATTCCATCGTAGTACTCGAGAATCCGTAGAAAAACGGATACGAGGCTGTTTCTCTTTAAATCAGCCATGGAGCGCTCCTCCAAGAACACATCTGCTTCATCTAAGAGAAGAACGCAATTCCAAATCTTCCCCAAGTGGAGTACAGTGCTGAGATATCTCTCCACGGCATCTGCGCTCGTCCCTATGTCTCCACAGGTTACGCGGTACAGCGGCATCTCTGCAATCTCTGCGACGCTCTCGGCTGTTAAAGTCTTGCCAGTTCCCGGACCGCCGTGCAAGAGCATTATTAGTCCATTGCCCTTGCCTGTTGTAATATCTGTACGTTTTCCAGCAATGCCGATGCCTTGTTTAACGCCCCTTTGGGATGTTCGGACAGTGACCAGAGCTCGAACAAGATCCTTCGTCTGTTCCGGAAGCACTAGCCTATCGTAGGCTTTCTTGTTCCAGTGCACAGGGTAGATGCAATCGACAAAGAGATGGACCCACTTCTTCTCGTTGAGGTAGAACCCATGAATGTCCGGCGGTAACAATAGAATTGCAGTGCCTGATGGGTCTTCTCCAGTACTGAGATATGCAGGCATTCGGTCGAATGGATGCGTTACTGTCGGTCTGATGAAAGTAAAGGCCGACGCGTGTTCGTGCATTTTACGGTAGATCTTGTGGTCTATCATAAATCTAGCATCAGGCTAGAATCGTGAGCTCAATATTGAAGCATAGGACATTGTCCTCAGACTTACGAAGAATTGGTCCTGCTTAACGTTGTGGCCTTTGTATGTGATCTGCGATGCGAACCGAAGGTCCCACTGTTTTCTTCCATGGTTTCGAATAGAATCTTGCATCTCTGGAGAAGAGAATTTGTAAGGATACGCAGTAAGCGTTTGTATCATCATGGTCTCCGATTCGATTGGAGGTACCGAGATAATACTCCGCTTACGAGCGAAGCGCGCACCATCAGTCTGGAAAGACCAACAGGTAAGGGTGACCCAACCATCCTTGTTGAATTCTGGCCACTCCTGCACGACAAAAGCTGCTGGTCGCCCATATGTGCCACTCACAATAAGTTCATTTGGTTTGTATAGTTTCAGAAGATGGGCGGGACTGACCAGTCCACGCGCAAAAAGGCTCTCAGCCTCAGTGAACTCCAAGTCGAACCGGTGTAAGATGTACTTGAGAAGAGCATCAATGTGACTTTTGGATTCGGGGTTTTCCAAGATGTATTCTTCCAATAAGCGACGGTGGTGGAAGAGAAACAAGTCAACGGGTGCGATTCGATACTGTTCGAACGGCTGTGGTGGTTCCACTGGGGTAAATGATGGTATATTCTCATTAGCGTCGCTTACCGGTTGGAAGTAACACGTGGCGATGCTCTGTAGTACGTTCCTCGAGATCTTCGATTTTGTATACAGATCTTCAGTCCATCGAGGAGGAACGCCAGCACGAGCCATGAGGATCGAAGCTTCGGAGCATTCAACCGTCCTCATGATTACAAAGGCAACGCCGTCGGTGTTGTTTTCCATAAAAGCGTTGAGATCAAAGATAGGGATCGTGCCATTAAGATGGGAGAAACGTTCCAATGATTCCCGGTCGTAAGGGTCGAAGGTTGCGTCAGGGACGGGAAAGTCGCGGAAAGCCGGCACTGGATGACTGCCGCGATGTTCATGAGTACAATTTATTTTGTAAACAAGATCGAATAGAGGTGGTATGGCTCCGGTCTATTCATGATCAGTAAATTTGTACTCGTGTTCCAATGTCACAAATTTTGAGGACCAACCTCAACCAATACACCCTGATCCGTGTTCAGATTGTTGCCATGCGCGACATTACTTTCATCCATATGCAAGGACTGTACATTACATCCCTTTCTTCGCTTCTCTTTCTTCGCGTGAGAGTCATTTCCCGCTCCTTGACGCTTCGGAGGCATTGTAGACGTAAATCGACCTTGCAGGCCTGGTTCTTTCCGTCTCATCAACAGTCGCTTTTTATTCTGCTGTTCGAGGAGCATCAGTTGCATCTGATAGTCTTGCAGCGCATGATTGCCTCCAGTACCAATCCCGTTGTCCTTTGACTCGATTATGTGGATTTCGTCGTCGTCTAGCTCGTCACTCGGTATGAGTAGGTGGATCTTGTCGTCGCTGAGAAACTTGAGATACGCGTCTAACTTCGCGGTTTGGCCGTCCGCGGCGTCCTCCGAGATAGTCGCTTGCACCCACTCTGCTTCTTTCGCGTTATCGGCCTCAATTTTACTCTGTTCAATTCGCTGTCGCGCTTGGCTTTGTCGCTGAAGCTGTGCCTGGGAATATCGCTGGATTGAATTCTCGCTCAGTGATTGAACGGTACTGACGCCATGTGAGGTTTCAAGTCGGCAAGCGCGAAAAGACTCCACTCCATCAAACGGGAACATGTAGTGTGGGTGGCATGGTTGATCAGGCTGGAACCTGGGAGGATAACGCGGGTTCATCGCGCAATCTTGGCGTAAGGCTGGGATTGCGCTTGCGCTGATCTGCTACATGACAAGCGGCACCTGCAGGGATTAGATCTATGACTCCAGTTGTGATTGGTTAGCCAACAATTAGCATATTGACCCTGCCCAGTGAAGGTTGATGACTGCGGCTTTGAAAACAACTGCTACCGCGACAGCTGACCCCATGCCCACTGGCCTAACATGTAAACTCACTGGCGAATATACTGTCCGAGAAAGCTGTGGGTGCGATGCTCGCGGCTCGTGCACATACATAGTACGACTCTCCACTCCTACCTAGGTACGAGAACAAATCATTCGTGGGTGAGCATGTTGTTCTTCGCCCCAAATGCCGTGACTAATCGCATGCGAGAGGTTCAAAGCCCCGCAGCTGAGCGAGGCGCAGCGCGGATTTCCTTCAGCTGTCGTCAGCTGTTGCTTGGCGCCATTTCCAGCATACTACACGGCCAGAAATTCTCGCTTGGAGGCAATTGTTGAAAACTCGAATAGCTAAGATGAAAATTACCAAACCCACCAGGAAGCGTCCTCGGCAAAAGCCTACCCCGAACACAGGTCGTCGAAAACGCGTGGCTAAATCGAGAGTCAACTCTGAAGTTACGGCTCCTCAACGTTCCTCCAGTAGCAGCCAACAGGATGAAGACGAACCTGACATTCCAGACTTCAAGCATGAACCCCTCGATCACAGCAAGCCGTTCATACGCCTTCTACGTGTTCTACCGACCTTCTCTGCAGGCGGACTTCTGCAATGCCGGTTGACGAGTAATAAGGAGATCGCTTCGAGCATATATATATGCCTCTCGTATATGTGGGGAGACGATCCTCCGTCAAGATGGATCATCATCAACGAAAAGAAATTCGCCATTCGAGAGAACCTGTGGGCGTTTCTAAATGTTGCCAGAAGCAAGTACACACAGGCTGCGCTATGGATCGATGCGCTGTGCATCGACCAGGATAGTGTAAAAGAACGCAACCACCAGGTCGAACAAATGGGAGAAATCTATTCGGCGGCTAGAAACGCTGTGGTCTGGCTTGGTGACAGCAAACCATTAGCCAGACTTTTCCAATCTCTGGCCGCCGTTGATACACTCAGCGTTGACATCGTTCGCGAATTGCGCGAGCTCAGAACAGATTGGCGACTGCTAGCGGACCACAAGTACTGGACACGAGCTTGGATAATCCAAGAACTTGCCTTGCCAAAAGATTGCAGTCTCCTGGCAGCCGACACTGTATTTGATGCTTCTCGACTTTATGAGCTTTATGAAAAGGCCAATCTCCCGGAAAGCCACAACCGCAGACTTCGCTCAATTTTGAAGCTCAATCTTAGAACGCAGCGTCTTGGGAAGTTATCACTGATCTCACTTCTCGTGGCTGTCCCGGATCAAGCATGCGCTATTCGTCGAGATAGAGTGTATTCTCTCCTGTCTCTTGCTGTAGAGGGAAAACACATCACAGTCGATTATGGCATCTCTGACGAAGACTTCTTCTTCAGCCTCGTCAAAACCTGTGCGAGTTCTATGTGCCTTTGTTCGATACATTTGATTGCCCGGGTCCTGGGATTCGAGGGGTTTGAACCCCACAAGCCAATATATTCGCCCATTCCGATTGCCGAAACGGTCATTGTCTCGCAGGAATACCTCTTTCCACCGAAAAAAGGATGCAGTTCCCCACCAGTTATTTTCAATGCAAAAGATATATGCGAACTATTTTCAGGACGATTTTACGTCGATCACTCCGAGATTGTGTGTATCCCGGCGGCACAAAGATCACCGAAGCTACTATCTACGAACGGCGATCTCAGCTCTAGAAGGTCCGGTATCGGCTTGGAACCGTGTGCAACAGGGGGCTACACCTTCCGAATTAATCTTTCGACCCTCGTTCAATTCCCAATTTTCGCAAAGAAACTAGATTCTAGGTCCTTGTGCTCCAATGCAAAGTGGTCGGTCGAATGTTTTCGAATCCTAGAAGAATCAAACTAAGTCGCAAAACGAGAGTAGAGCAGACAAAGGAATGCTAAACCAAAAGAGTAGTGAAATCCTCACACGTAGTAAATTTACTCAGACCTCTCTTGGCATTTGACTTGAGATGACGTGAAAACCACTTGAGTGGTGCGAATGCTCATAAGATGATGTCTCACAATCGCATCTTCGTAGACATGTAGAGGATCTTGTATTGGCTTTCCACAAATAGGCTCAAGAGATACGTGATTGAGTGCATAGATAAAACAGATCAACTGAAACAACCCTCTTCCCTCCATGAAGTTCTTTGGATCCGATGGTACCGCGGTTTACTTGATTCATTATGTGAACTACTCGACTACTCGCTCTCATCTATTATGTATTTAGGCCCAGATATTCGTAGCAACTTTCTGGCAGCTAGTAGCATTTGATAACAAAACATACTCCCAGACACCAATTTAGCCGAAGCCAAGCTACCATAGGCATTACTATGATAGGAGGGTAACTGTTTTAAATAGATAAGCAGTAATTCTAGGTATAGTACACCGCACTTTCTACGACTAGCACAGTGTAGCTTAGGCTATGAAGCAGACAGTATAAAGTAGTGTATTATCAAAGCATTCACTTCAGATTTTGTTGGAGGGAGCGTAGCAGGCTACTCAGGGTGATCTAATGTATTATCACTGAACGAGGGAGATAAGCTCCTAAGTTCAGTTATATAGAAAGTATCGACTGGCCTGTGCTCCAGGCACGTGATAGGAGCTTCTCAGGGCCTAGTCGTACGCGCGATGCACATCACAGATTTATAGTCACAAATGCACCTAATCAGGTAGCGCGCTTTGATAGTATTCCGTGTGAAAATCCCAATTACATTCCCTCGACAGATGGCAGAGGAATGGGGAAAACTAGTTGTCTCATTTCGCTCTACTCGGGCGATGATTTTCGTGAATAATATCTTTGCATTCAAAAGTCGCCACGAAACCGCCACGTCAAAAAAAAAAAGTTTTGTTGCGCACAGCATGGGTGGGACTCCTGGTAGGAGTCGTCGAATCTTGATGAAGAACTTCGCTGAAACTCTTCCAGTGAATCTTTATGGTACTTGTTGCTTCCCTCTTACCAGCGCAATTGGAAGCAGGGGATGATTGTGAGACTCGCAGAGATTATGTCAACATGACCAAGATGAAAATCAGCAGAGCAGCCCTGGAAGGTGTAGATTCCGCGACGCTAAGCATCATCTTGGCGTCCATTTTGGACTGCATCGAAGAAGCCACAACGAAAAGACTACTAAAGAAATTACTAATAGTAAGCCTATGACTCTAAAATTTTGTAATTACTTCAAATAAGCAAAAGGCTTTATAAGCACCTATATAGCCTTATCTTTACCTAAGTATCAAGGTAGTATAGTATGGTAGTAGGGTGTTACATAACTTTGGGCGTTGCGCGTATAAACACAGTAAGCACCTCTTTGTCTTACCCCGCCTTCTTTACGTATTGATTGCTTTCAATCTGCGCTTTAACATCACAATCTCGGATTCACTATGTACCCGCGTACAACAGAGCAGGAACGCATTATCCTCGAATTATTCAGTGGCACTCTGTGCAAAAGATGTAGCGTCGTCCTGCACTTAGGAAAGCACAACCCTCCACGGGTCAATGCAGGTGGCAAGCCTACATGGAACGCTCAAATCGGCCTTCTAACCGCGGAAGGAGCTCACCACCAGGAGCTTGGACCGACAAATCAGCCTGGCTTGCTACCTGACTGCGTACTGTGCAATAAAATTCGCGAATATCTGCCCCACAGCGTTGCGATAGGGTCCATACAAGTGGCGCTAGCAAGGCTTATTGATCATGTCATTTTGGGACCGAAAAGCAGGGTCGACCCTTTGCGGGCCTATGACAGGCTGGTTCTTGAGGTGAAGGGCGTCGATGCGGCGGACGCGCCGTTGTTGGACATGGAGCTCGGGCTGGTGGGGTTTCCTGGATTGCCTTGTCCTCGGATGCGTCGAATCTTGCCTGAGAAGATCGATTACGACCTGCTGCGGGGCTGGGTACGGCAATGCGACTCGGATCACGCGGATTGCCGGGGCTCTTCTGGGGGAAAAGCGCTCGTTCCCGGATTCCAAGTGATTGACTGTCGGACAAGGAGGGTCGTGACGGTAGCCTCTCATGATCTGAGATACGTGGCGCTGTCCTATGTTTGGGGTCAGCAAGAAGCCGCATCCTCGAATGGTTCAGACTTCCCGCGTACAATCGAGGATAGCATCACGGTCACTCTGGCTCTTGGTCGTCGATACCTGTGGGTGGACAAATACGTACGAGCCAGTTTCCAACTCCTCTCAGTTATGCGGGCTGATAGTTCTAGTGCATCGATCAGAATGATGCTACCAATAAGCATGTACAGATTGGCATGATGGACGTCATATACTCGCAGGCGGACATAACCTTGATAGCCACTGGTCCTGGTGCCGATGACGGCCTACAAGGCGTGAGTCGCCAAACTCGGCATCCTCAAGATGTTATTCAGCTCGGCCCCTTCTGTCTTGCCAGCTTCACGAGTCTAGATGTGGTCATAGCGAAGTCGGTCTGGGCGCGAAGAGGCTGGACCTTCCAGGAAGGATGTCTTTCGACCAGAAGAATGATATTCACTGACCACGGTGTTGTGTACATATGCCACTCGATGCAGCGATGGGAGACAATCGAGCAAGAAGTAACTGAAGAAGATGGACAGAATCGAGGTGTTATTACTCATCTTGAACGGATTCTACCAAATCTCAAATCACTCCCTCCCGATGTGTGGTGGAACATGTTAGTCGAGGAGTACACCAGCAGAGCCCTCAGCTTCGACGAGGATGCATTACATGCATGTCTGGGGATATTAAAAGCACTCAACGTCTCACATCATTGGGGCGTTAAGATCGTCGAGGCCGTGTCGTATAGCAACCCCAAACCGCCGGTGATGGACCTCTACTGGCGCAGCGTCAAACCTGCAAACAGAAGAAAAGGGTTTCCCACTTGGTCGTGGACGAGCTGTGCAGGCTACAAAGATTTCGGAAGCTCGGGTCCCTTTGGCGAAGATGCTTCCGTCGTTGAGATACAGACCGATGAGAAACAAGGACAATGGGTCAATGCCACGACAATCACTCGCGATCAGCTCGCCAAGCTAAGAGATCTCAATTCAGGACAGAGACTACGAGTTACAGGGGCGTTCTTGAAGCCTATCTGGGTAACCCAGACCGGGGAGAATTATGTCCGGATTCCTGCACTTCCAGACAAGTTGTCCGTATTTCTGGACACTACGGCCACAACTATGGTAGCTCACGAAGACACTGAAGCGCTTGTCATCGAGCCGAACTACAATGACATGTCTCCGATTGTGATGCTTCTGTATCCACATGGAGATCATTATCGGCGGTTCGGAATCGCGCAGTCCTCTGAACCTCGGGAAATGAGCATGGGGGCACTCAGAAATGCTGGGTCTCGGGCTGCATGGATGGAGCACGTTGAGGTGCGTACCATCTTCTTAGAATAACTTACAGTCATTTTTAGACATTGTTTGCCGTAGGACTAAATTCATCGATGACAAATGTGTACGAACAGAAGATACACCAAGCCCAGCCCAGTGTACCCAACCTCCACATGTACATCCTACCCCTACAACTAATGATCACCCTAATCCGTGCATCGCTTGACTTTCTCCGCGTTCAGAAATATCATTAAACGCTACGAGCAACCAACCTCTCCCTAGATAACGTCCATGACGTTGCCAACGGGAGCTTCCCCCGACAGCTTCTCCACGTCATCAAACCGCAACAGAGCACTCGCGCAGCAGCAGCACTTAGCGAGTGCGACTCACACGTTCCGCCCCCGTAAAGCGTCAACGCAACCGCGCACCCGCCGTCCATTAAAGACCTTACCCACCATGTCGGTACGACCTCCCAGAAGGCGCGCAAACGCACACCCCACGCCTACGTCCACGGCCCAACACTCGCTGCTGGAAACCCACCCACTTCCGCACCTCCCGCCTGCACACTGCCTCGCGTCACCCCCGTTGCATCTGCGCGTCCTGCCGCCGCTCTCCTGCCACCACCGCATCAACGCCACCACGCGTTCGCTTCTCCTCTCCTTCTCCTTTCCTTCGTCGGCTTAGCTGGACATCACCTACTACATCTCCACCACCTCCCTCCTCACTACTTCCCGCCCTTAACCGTCCTTCCGCTACAGCAGTCGCACTACCTTCCCTGCCGCCCCCCTACCTATGGTACTTACATCCGACGAACGCCCCCCCAGCGCCGGCCTTAGCACGCGCCGATACTTCCCCATCCCGCCTTCCATGCTATTTTGCAACACTGCACAAACGCTGCAATGTACTATCCACCCCTCGACGGAAAGCACCGCCCGCGCCTTGGCATTTCAGCCCGTCCTGTTGGGACATGTACTCTACTTACGCTACCTACATCCGCATGTGAACGTGAATGCATAACCCACGCACATTCCCACCTTCTCCATCCATCCATCAGATCTCGCTCGCTCGCGAGTCGGTCCGACTGAAATACACACACAGCACGCACGCACGCACGCACGCACCTTCCTCGCCTTACGCTGCCTACCATCGGCGTAGGGCAATATACCCGCATCTACAGCTTAACCAACATCGTCATCAAGCATGAGCCGCGATATACCCTAGCAGTATAGTCTAGCGCAGATCCAACAGCGGTACGCATTATACTTCCTAATTACATCCCCGCTCTCCCGACCAATCGCAAGCGCGCACACTAAAGACAAGCAACCGCCCTGTGGATATCAACAACGAACCTCAATATACCCAGCCTATAAACACCCGTACAAAAACGTATGCCCAAGCACGTTACCAATCCAAAGTGATAGATCAATCAGATAATCAAACGTCTCCTGGAAGGAAAAAAAATGCCGCTAGAACGTGCAAACCATGTCATGTTGAGAACGAACCAACCCGTGTTTGTGCAAAAGCACATGGCAGCGTCTGCAGAGGGGAAAAGGCTGGTCTTGGGCATCGTGATTACGAGACCGTAGACCCGCTGGCCTCGCCGCGATGTTCACTGCTCGGCCTCTGCTCGCTCCCAGCCAGCGTCTGCGAGCTCTCTCCGGTAGCTTGCGGTACCGTCGCAGATTCGTCTCTCGCCGCCTTTTGATTCGGCGACTCCCGCTCCGCAGCGTCATGATATTGGCTCCCTTGCCCCGAATTGTCGCTCTGCCCGCCTGGCGTCTGGCCTTCGTCATCTGCGTGGTCTTCAGGGCGATCCATATCCACGTCCTCATCGTTCGGAGTCTGCCCTTCAGCATGCTCCCGCTTGATGCCGAACGGACGAGCATGCGACTCCGACGTGCGATGATGGTGGTGATGTTGATGCTGCGCAGTTCGTGGTTGCGCCGTGTGATCCGTGTCTTCGTCGAAGAGCTTGCGAGCATAGTCGTGGTCTTTCCTGACTTCGTCTATGCCACTGGGGAATATCTTGGACATGAGCTCGTTGTGCTTCTTTTGACTCGCAGTGGGATCTTGCCCTGTCGACCCGTATTCTGTCGGGCTGGGCGTAGCGGTGTCTCTCACGCTCGTCGAAAGCTTTGAAGGGGTAGGGGTGAAACCTTGTTCGGTAGCCATGCGCTCTTCTTCTTCTTTCCGAGCATGAACCTTGCGCAAGTTGGCAGCTGACGACTGCGAGCGCATGTCGGGGCGACCATCCTTGCGGATCAAGACGCCGTCCGCATTCCGGATCGGCTTGGTACGAGTCTTCTTAGTGTGAGCGTATGGATCAGCCGGCGAGCCGAAATCTGCGCCAGCAGTCACGCCCTGTAGGCCTAAACTTACAGAACGGCCACTGGAGCCAGGTCGTCCGCCGCGTCCACTGCCACCACTTCCACGTCGAACTATGCCTCTGCCTGAGCGCGCTGCACTGTAGTACCCATCAGGGCTGATCTGAGATTCAGGGACGCCGTGCCATTCATCCCTTTCCCACTCTGGCGTGCTGAGTGGGTGCGCGTATTGGGCTGCCATGCTCTTTCGAACGCGCCCACCGCGACTACCCGGGCCTCCGCCACGACCCCGTCCACGAGGCGTGCGTACCTCTGTCATGGCGCGCTGTGACTCGGGCCGCCAACTCTCGTCGGATGGCCCATCTTGCGTGCCATAGGGAACGAAGTGATGCTGTGAAGCTAGAGTAGATGGAGTGACAGAGCTAGCTGGGATGTTTTGAGAAGGTAATGTGTGGCGATGGGTCTGCATCCTAGCCGCATCTGAGTCATCCGTGTCTGCGTGCTCGTAAGGATAGGCGGCGCCTGCATAAGCACCCCGAGGCTCGATAGCGGCAAGCTTAGGACGCTTCCCAGGGGATCCCACTGATGGCCCTTCTTGAGGGCTATCTGTGCCGTTAGCATGTGTCCGCTTGACACCGGCGTTCACTGTCGCCCATCCGGGTTGACTTGGCGCAGGCTCAGGCCTCTGCAAGGCATCAGGAGTTACAGCCACGGACTGGGTGCCTTGCGAATGGTACGACTGAGTCCGCTGTCCAGACGGAACCGGAATATCAATCTGTGGCACCTGGGTTGGCTGTGCACGATGAGGTACAGTAAGAGGTGGCGGAACCGGGCGCACAGAAGCCTCCCGTGGCGAAGCATATGAGACGAAGGCACCTGGGCCGGGGAGCGCAGCAGCATCCTCGAGGCGCTGAATCTTGTTCTTCATGATCTCAATCGTGATCTTCAACGTCTCCACTTCGTTGGTCTTGTGGTTCATGACGGCCATCTGCTGCGCCATGAGCTCGAGCGCGGTGTCCTGACCGCTGAGAGTGAGTCCACCTCCTGCAATGCTAGCACGGGCCTGCAGCTCGCGCGTGGCATGCACTTCGCGGCTGAGGCCTTCGAGCAGTTCGCGGATGCCGAGCATCTCGTGCTGCAGTCTTCCAACAGCCTCGTCCACACGCCGAATCTCGGCGTTCTGCTGGTGGAAGTGAGTGGTAAACTCGCGTCGAAGGTTCTCTCCCTCATGTTGCAGCGTCTGTTCGTACTGCCGCATGTCGCGGGTCTGAGCTACGAGGGCGCTGCTGTTCTGGGAGATCTGGGTCTGCAGGCGCTCGATGGCATCGAGCTGCACATCCTGGGGCGGCCGAGGGTAACCTTGGCCATTGAGTCGCTGCTCAACGGGGGAGTGGGGGTGCGATTGAGGTGCATTCGAAGACAACCGGCTAGCCACACTGGACTCTCTAGGGGACTGCTTCGGATGTGGCGATGGGTACTGGACATCGTGCACCGGCTTCACGGCAGGCGACGGCGAGGCCAATGGGGGGTTGCTTGGTGACTTGTGGGGAAGACCGTGCAGTGGCAGCGGTGCTGGTGGTGAGCGCGCCGTCTGGGGCGGCGGCAATGACTGCCTGGTGGCCTCGAAAGACCTGCGGTGGTGCTGGTCCAGGTGTTGGTCGTAGTGCATGTGGCGGCCGGCCAGTGGAGGATGGGGCCGGGAATCGACTTCCATGGTTGGCGGTTGGGTGGATGCTGGATTGGGCGAGTCTAGCGAATCGGGAAGCTGCACCTGGGGCTCTACTGCAATGGACCCGTCACGGGCGCCTTGACATCGCAGCTCGATCTTGGACAGCTTGAACAACTCGCGGCCGCTGGGAGAGAGTCAGCACTGGGTACCTCTGCGGGCGCGGGCAAGTTTTAAATGGTTGTTGTGGTGTTAATAGCAGCTGCAGCGCGGAGCATGCAGGATCCCGGCAAGGCCAGCGCCACAGACGCGAGGGGTGATATATATGTACCTCACCACCCGTCTGGACTACGGTCAGATGCAGAGCGGAGTACGTCGACTTACCGAAAGGGCAGCTTCTCTCTGGGGGCGTCGTCGACTCGGAAGCCCAGCGGGGTGTCGCAGGCGGCGCACTTGAGCGGGACGAGGGTGCTTCGGGGGGGTTAGCATGGCTTAAGGCTGCGGGCGTGCGGGTTTAATAGATGATAAACGTATAGTGTGGAGATTGTGTCTAGCGCAGGCGCGCTTGAAAAATTAAACTGCAAGAGGCGCTGATTGGTTTGGGATAAGCTCATAATGCTAGGGGAGTATCGAATGCTCAACTGGGAAAAGAGAGTGTGCGACGGCCAAGGTTAACTCGCTGCCTGTCGCTGCTTTCTTGCGCTGGCCCGTCGCCCGGAGCCTGCTGCGGTAGGTCGCGACCTGTGCCGGCAGAAAGTACGAGGCCGTGATCTGGTGCCACGCATTGAAGAACTCGCCCGCCGTGGCACCGCACTTGCGGCAGACGCCCGTCGTGGAGCTCTCTGCGACTTCAGTCATCTGGCCGTCGTCCTCGGTGTCGCTGCTTCGCCGTCGTGCCATTGGCCACTCTGGTGTGTTATTTTCATCCAAGTACGTGATGAGAATAGCGGTGCCGGCGCAAGGCTGACGCTCGCTGACGAAGGAGCAGTAGGAGTTCCGCTACCGCAATCGACTCGTCCCCTGCAGGGTAGCAGATCGGTGAGGGCTCGGCAGTGACACTTCTGCACTATAGCGCGTTGGTGGTTGAGTGCAGCGCTATGTAGCAGACGGTTTCAGAACGCGTGGCGGGCAACTCTCTACCAGTGTCGAAGAAGACGGAAACAAGGACAGACAGGGAAGCATCTGATTCAGACGCTGAATTAGAAATTAGCAGCACCGAGGCCCTCGCACCAAGTTTAGCATTACGACGTTGCGCCTTTACCCAGCGCGGCTAGCCTGCGCTGATGACTATAAGCCGTCTATTACGATAGTTGGCAACATGTGCAGCCCTAACAGAACGAGCTGCACCGCCGATCCGCACTTGCGTACCCTTTATCTCGCAAAGCACCTGATCTCGTATGCCCGCTCAACCGTTCTGCCTCTCACCCCGTCTCTCACCCTCTGCCATTACTCCTCTGCTCCTCTCGATATGCTGGCGCCATCCATCGTCTCGCCCTCTCTTATCCCCCCCGCCGCGTGTCCTCACCCGCCCTACAGATTAGCATTTAATAACCCCCATCGCGCGCTAACACTCTCCCTCAAACAAGCCTCGTTAGCGCGCCATGTTATCGCACTCCCATGCTCGGCGCTTCCGGTCAACAATATAACCCACGTATTATGCGTGCAATGAAAAAATATCTGCTTCGCTTGCCCCCGTCATCATCTGGCATGCAGCGTCTCGCTAGGCTATTACTATACATGTGATGTGCTATTACGCACTCTTAACCTTACTGCTATAGACTGCCTGCAAAATGCTGTTGACGGTGAACGTGAAAGTGGATCCGTCTCGCGCGAGATGGTAAAAAACAACCAGCAATTGAATAATTTCCAAGTCTGCTGCCATTTTCTATTTGGGGCCGTAGCGCGGCGATGGTGGGAGTGAGCGAGGGCGATGTAAGCCCGCCGTCGTCGCAAATACACTCCTACATGCGCGGTAGTATACATATAGCGCGTCATCTATCTTGCACCCCCTGCACACGCCGGCCTTACACGTATGCCTGCTGCGATGCGAGCGGGGCGGCACAAAGCACGCTGGCGGCGTAGCAACAAATCTATGACTCGACTTTTCACCGTGTGCCTTACGTAGCATGACGGTTCGGTGTGCAGTGCATTGGCAGACACTCATCTGGCAAAATACACGTTGCTTGTCTGTGTGATGTTGGGCGGCACATGCCGGGCCATCCTGGCCATCAGCATTAACGACGCCCCGCGAATCGCGCAACACCTTTCTAAAAGAGTCGCCACCGTATAGCTGCTATCCTATCGGTACCGCGCTGCGAGCATACACTTCCGGCCTTACACGCAAGGGATAACAAAGCACATGCGCTACTCCGGCGCCGTCTCACAAATACGAGCGCTCGTTTAACTTCGTTTGGAAAGATGTCAGATTGCTTACTGGCTGTGAAAAGAGGTAGCCGTTGCGGGATAAAGGATTGATTGATATCGGTGCCGAGTATCTCAGATATTCAGGCGCGCACATGCTGGCAACACCCGTTGCGCCATCGGCAGCCGTGTATAATGCCCTCCTAGACGCCCCGCCCGTCTAGCATAGCGCAGGCATAATGCCCGAATCTCATGCTGTATAGGCAATAAAGCAAGAATACCGTCACGAGACACGAAGAAACCCCTGACACTATATCTGCGCTGCTTGCACAACGACATGCACATGTCGATCTCTTAGCGCGGTGCTACACTGCGAGCGTCTCAAGCTGAACGGCGCAGCGTCGCACAGCCGCCGCAATTAGGGGTTACAAATATATATGCTTATAGTCTGCGATTGAATGTCTCTGTTTACGGACGCATATAGAGCTTCATTTGACGACCATGAACCCGACGCCAATCCTTGCGCGTCTAACTCCCCTATTCAGCGCCTCGTCCTCGTCGCTGCCCCATTTCGACACAGTGTCCCAGTTCTGCGTCCTGTATTCGTTGCGGTGCTGCTCGTGCAGTTGGCGGAGGCGGCGCACTTCTCGCGGGTCGCCGGTGCCGCTGTACACGATGAACGCCGTGCATGGCGGCAGTGAATCGTAGATCTGGACGATGTTGTTGACCGTCTTGGAGACTTCGGCGCCGAGGGCTTCTTCGCTGACTTCGCCGTCCCAGTCTGCTGAGAAGCCGAGACGCGATAGAGCGGCTTGCCGGCGTGCTTTCGCCTCGTCGGATGCCCTGCCGTCGTCCCACCAGCCGCGCACCAATTCGAGTTCCCGCAAGCGTGCGAAAACGAAGTCGATCTGCTCCGCGGTGGCGCTTTTACCGACTGCGAGGTCGCTGAGGGCGTCTTTGATGCCTTGAACAATCTCAGAATCGCTGTCGCATCCGATGGCTACCTTTGCCTGCGCGCCTGGACCTTGATTTGGATTACCCCAGTCGACCATGGCACCCGCGCGGTTGGTGTCGTTTGACTTTGGTCGATGAGCGCGTTCTAGTCGTCGGAAAATGGACTCAGCGTTGGTGTCGCTGGTGCCCCATCTGGGTCCTCTCTCACACTTTTGCTGGACGAGGTGGAGACAAGTTTTGGCGTCCTCTATGCTGTCGTGCCCGTCGGCTCCTTTCTGAATGTCCTTTCGGAGGAACTTCTGTGCCAACCACTTGAGTGACTGCTTGTACGGCGGACCTTTGATGTGCGGAAACAGTATTCCAGTGTCGATCAGGAACGGATGCGTGAGTTTGATGGCGTTGAGATCCGAGTTCAGTGAGTGCCCGATGAGAATGGTCTGTGGCGTCAAAATATCCAGCAACTCTTTCTGAATATCTGACAGAGTCGTGGTGACATCGCGAAGCATCTCTTCTGTTATACCAGACCACTGAGTTACGTAGTCTTTGATAGGGGTATCAGGCTTGACGAGCTTGTCCATTACCACAGTGCCGTCCCAGTCGATGAGGCTTATGCGCGTCAGTACAGACACGTCGTTCTCGTCCTTGCACATTTCGCAGTCGACTGCTAGTATACGCCTTCCAGCTGTGACACTGCCTTGCTCGATGTCTTGTTCAGGGACGTCACCATCTGCGAGACTGGCTACGCGGCTATCTACCCAGCCATCCTCAGCTGTACAGAGAGCGATTCTGCGCCTCTCATGGGCAGCGTTTCTAGCTTCATCTGTACTAAACCAAGCTGGATGAATGACATACTCATTCTCCTGCTGGTCGGCAAGCGTGGCGAGATACTCAGTGATGGGTGTGCGCTGGTTTTCCCAGTGCTTGGTGCCTTGCGGAAGCGGGCCTTTATGTTTTCCGCTCTTCTTGAGCTGCTTTTCCTCTTGTGTTTTTGGAATTTGCGAAGACAGCATGGCATGGATCGGCGAATGAAGCTTGACGCAATTCTTGCCACGATTCTCTACTGGGCCTATGATGGGCCACACATGAGGGAATACGTCGGATAAAGGTTTCAGCGGCTCTGGCATCCTCTCAGGCCTTAACGATGCAGGATAGTAATCATCTCCCTTGATGTCTATTCGTTTTGGATTTGCACCTTTGTTAGTCTCGGCAGTGTTTTCATCAATGAAACTTGACTCTAGTGGGATTTTGCCGTTGAACATGTCCAGCTCCAGACCAGGAACCATAAGGACAACCACTTTACGGATACTGTTACGGTTTTCCACTGCAACCCATTGGGGTGCGGTGCCATCGGCAAGTATGTACAGCGCGAGAGCCTGCAAGTCTGAAATCTTAGTAGAGTTGTTTAGACGAGCATTATGTGAATGTTTGATCACTGGGTAGTGCCGTTCGAGCTTGCGCTCCTTTCGGCGCTCTTCTCGACTTTTGCCAACATCTTCCGTGGGTGTTTTGGGGCGCTCAGCTTCCTTCTCTCGCGTACTGAAGGGATTACGCGGTTGCGACAATAGCTCGTCCGAGTCGCCATTCTTCGGTGCGAAAGGGTTTCCTTCAAAGTTGGAGTAGGCTGTACTGGGAGCTTCGGTAAGCTTGCTAATGGCTCCATCTTCTTCAGCAGGCGGCCGCTCTACCGACTGCGAACGGCGTGGACTCGGACTGCGTCGACGTGCGCGCTTGAAGGCAGCATCTCGTCTGCGATCCCGAGTGTACGCCTTGCTGCCGTATTTCTGCCCGTCTTTGTGTTGCCGATGCCTGCCTCCGACCACTGTCCAACCTTCGTCGTCGTCGTTTGAAGCTGTTGCGAGCGCAGCTGGGTCTTGATCGCCTTTCAGGTAGGCGAGCGTTGCCCCTAGCCCAAAATCTGCGGGCGCAGGTTCATCGTCGGCCTGCGGGCTCCCGCGCTTTCGTTTCGTCATGTTGAACTATCTGCGACGAAAAGCGTGCAAATACGGCTGTCTTTATATGCACTCTAGCGGTCGGAGTTGCGCAAAGGTAAATCAGGTACACTGGGTGCGTCAAATATGCTCTTCAACACTGTGAGATGCGCGTAGGAAAATGTCGAAGATGTTGAAGAGGCTCGCCAACAAATTGGACGTCGCGGTTGCCCGCAGGGGCCGTGCGTCGTTCGAGCCAAGCATTCCACCCAGCAACAGCTGCAAGTCATTCGCTTAGGTATTTACATACTGTTCGAGCACATACGTTCAAACCGTGTATTACAAGCCATGATAAGCCTCGTCATACCAAAGAGCTTATCTCGGTACTATAGACATCCAAGTAACCTCGTTCGCATCTTATGCCGTGAACTGCGCGGCCTCAATCGCACTATCGACCAAGCTCCCACCTCTGATCATGTTGGTGGAGCACACCACAATTCTGCTTCCTCTGCCCTCACCACCGACTTCCTTCAGCTTCCCACCTATGAACCTCAGAGCTGCAATTTCGGCCCGCGTTACACCACCCAGGAAGAACACCACAATGGTCTTCGCACCATCGTTGTGGCTGCCATTGAGCATGTTCCGTGCCTTGATCGCTTTCTCCTCGCCCGTTTGCTTTTCGTCAAACGTTGCGCCGCGCACATACTTTGAGGCATCGTCGAAGATGCGGAGGCCTTGCGCAAGAGGATTCGCCTGGGCTGCGGCGCGGGGATCGGACGGCGGTTTGATAGCATTCGCGAGGGTGTGCTTCTGGACGATGGATTGGATAATGCGAACCGAGAGCGGTGCATAACCAGAGAATGTATATGATATATCATTTGGCTCAGCTTCATTCACTTCGTCATCCCAGATCTTCAAGGACTTCCGCAATGGGGTGTAGTTCGTGACCGAACCTGGTTTTGCAGCTGGTGTAGCGCCCAGTCCTGAGCCACCACGAGGCTGCAACAAGTTCATCTTCTCGAGGTTGGAGAGCGTAAGAATGTGCTGAGATCCGTAGGCTTGGATTACGGTTCGCTTGAAACTTTCCAGGTCTTTGGGTCGCATGCCAGCGTTGGTGGTGCTTTCCAAGCAAAGAAGCCGGAGGATTGCACTCAACGGCACGTCACGATTGATGAGCTCGTTGATTGTGTCGTGCTGTGTAGTGGGATCCAGGCC
Source organism: Paraconiothyrium sp. Pb-2020 (assembly GCA_022419385.1). Taxonomy (NCBI): domain Eukaryota; kingdom Fungi; phylum Ascomycota; class Dothideomycetes; order Pleosporales; family Didymosphaeriaceae; genus Paraconiothyrium; species Paraconiothyrium sp. Pb-2020. The sequence goes on from JAJUBI010000008.1 coordinate 2,157,011, forward strand.
TGACATAATGTTCTGTTGGACTTCGAGTGACCGCCGGAAGATGTCAGTGTGTGTGAACTTAATAATCTCTTCGGCAAGTGAAGTATGAAGCTTCAAGCTCGTTTGTTCGGCTTGGTAGCCAGGTAGCTTTGCAACGAAATCACGCAGCTCGGCCGTGCTTTTGGCTGCCAATTGGTCCCGGCCGGTGCTACTTTGCAATCGTCGTGCTGCCTTGTTGAGCAGATTTCCTACTATGGCAAAGTTGGAGTCGCCAAGTGTGGCGTATAATGGGTCCTTTGAGTCGATCAGAATCTTGCGTTCCCTGCTCGTTGATGCTGAACCGCCCTGACCAGGCTGCGGTGCGGCTCCGCCCACGACAGACGAGTCAACTTCTGTTTGGTTGGCAGAGATGTTGAACACTTCATCAAGGAGACCCTCGTACGTTAACTGTGTAAGAAGCACAGTCGGAAAGTCCACCTCTCGATCGATGATGATCAAGCTGTCGACCGTGGAGCTAGGAGCCAAACCCAAGAAGGAAGGGCTAGCACTACTTGAAGCTTCGCCAGCGGTGACTTCAGTACGCATACGGATGAGTAGGTCAGCGAGGCGCTTGCCATTATCGCCTTTCCCAATGATGCGTGGGAAAAGGCCGTGCTTTTGTTGCTGTTGCATGAGGGCTCGCGCAGCCAGGTAAATCGACGTTGGGTCTTGACGCTGCAAGATGTAAGTATAAGGATAGTGCCAGCAACATCAAGCGTACCAAGTAGAGATCTGTCACGGCATCATCAAGTTCTAACGACAATACATCATCTGCAAGTGGTACGAAGAACAGCGGCCATTCGCTCACGCTTGCTTCGCCCAGCACACCAGCTTCCTCGAGAAGCTGGTCTGAGACGAGCGTACGCCGTGGAACCCAGAATATAGAGAATTCGTGTTCGATCTGGCTATCTCGACGCAGGCGCTTTATTTGATCTACGTGGTATGTTAGCATCGTACAATAGATTGCACCTCTACGGGACGCGAGAGGGAATCCAGTAAAAATGCTATGTTTGATATAGGGCGCAAGACTGGCTTTAAACAGAGTGGGATGCGATCTGCCTAGCCTACTTTTTGTCCCAGATGTTCACGATAGATAGGAATTACAGAAAGACAAGCAATAGACCTACCAGCAACAGCCATCACAGTCTTCGCCTTCTCGCCTCTGACAAGAAAGACAACGTTCCGTTGCGACGAATTTACGTTGTCATTTTCGAGGAAGAAGAATTTGTCGACGCCATACTCTTGCAGCGTTGACGACTTGACAAGCAAATTCACAGATCCTGCAAGCGCCTTTTCAAGGACGAGATTCTTTTTGCCTCTGATCTGATAGACGTGTAAGCGCGGGAAGGGTACAACGATGACGATATTACCCTACACCCTCAAGCAGCAGAAGCAGGTCGCGACGAGCCTTCTCGGCTATCTCCGAGGCACTGAATGGCGTTATTGGGGCCATGTTGACTGGAGATCAAGACGCGAAGGAGACAGTTTCGGGGTGCACCGGCATAGTGACGCCGATGTTGCTGCCGCCTGCAGGACAAGCTTCACGGATGGAGAGAGATCGAAGACGAGGCGCGGCAAGAAAACGGGCCAGAGCACGGAGCACGTGCTGAGTCATCCATGATGCGGCATCGGCACTCGCGCAATGCCTATGGAACGGAGTCAACTCTGGTCTGTCAACATGCTCTATATTCAGGTATGATATGTTTCTATTGTGTCAAATACTTCTATGTACTCTTGCGGGGTATACGGCGGTTCCAGTTTCAACCGGAGAAACGGGATATCCTGAATTCACCAAACCATATCATACATAACCAGCAACTACACTAATTTGCGCCCAAGGACTGGAGCGCTAATCTCAGCTCTTTCACCGCGGTATTCACGTCCTCGAAGTTCAATGCCGAGATGGCCCACTTGGCATGTTTTGCAGCCGCCATCTGGGCTTCCTCATCTGTTCGGAATGGACCTTGACGTTGGGCGGATTGTAGAGGCTGAGTGTATTGTTGCGGAGGAGGCGCATATTGAGGTTGCTGTGGCGCAAAAGAGTTGTTGGATTGTGGCTGGTGAGGTTTTTGAAAGGCTGGTGGTTGCGGTTGAGGAGGAGTCGCATATGGGTTCGGCGATGATTGGAAAGGAGCCTGTGGTGGAGGAGCTTGATGACGGGGTTCAGCTGGTGCAGGCGAGGTTGTGTTCTGATAGAAATCCTGAGGGCTAGGTGCTCCTGGGGCTTGCGGCGCTTGCGCTCCTGTGGGCAGAGACGATGCAAGAGATGAGGGGTCAAATGGACTACCGCCCATCGGCTCGTCTTCTATAGACGGTGCCGTCGGCAGGTTTGGTGCTGCGGTGTCGGCGGTAAAAGTTGGAACATTGGTCCTTGGGAAGTAGCCGCCACCCTCAGAGACCACGGACCCATGTCGCGAAGTGTTGTCGGGCTGCGATATGGGGGACACGTCGCGATGGGAAGAGTAGTTTGTGGGTGCGGAAGGCAGAATTGGTGGAGGAGAGACCTTGGGTGCTGAAGTTGTTGGTGAAGGGTGCGCTGGGGTGTCGGGCATTGATCTGACATAGGATTGAAATGGGTTTTGCAGAGGAGTATCTCCACCATTCTGATCGAGATTTTGCACCTCAGGGTCATTTGGATCTAGCACCGAAGGAGAGGTCATTGCCGGTGGTTCGTGGACAGGATTTGAAAGATTGGGGTCTTCGCCACTCCGAATGGCTTTGAGGATGCGTGCGGCGTGATATTTCGCGAACTTCTGCTTCGACTTGATCTCAGGTTCAGGATCCTTCTTCCATATCGTGAGTATCTCGAGGAACGTGGCCGCCGCCAATAGTGTGTCGGCGGTACCCTTGGTCACATTGTTCGCAGTCATGTCCTTCTCCCCTTTCGCAAAAGTTGTCAGGGCAAACTGCTCGCAGTACGCCTGCGCGGCCTTTTCGTCGTGCAAGGCATCTTCGTCCGGGTTCGCTGCTTTCGTCTGCTCAAGCTGATCCATCAGGTTTGCTGTGTAGTTGGTGCATTCTGAGTCGGCCGTGTGAAGGCCAGCTCCGATGATCTTTTGGATTATGTAGAACCTCACTGCACCGAGTTAGCAGATGTATACCGCCGGGCGCGCTGGACCTACGCCAATATGTGATGAACGGCTTGTAGGGTTCTAGCTGGGTAGCACGCTGAACAAACGGGGTGATCTGCGCGGCCTTCAGCTTCGCGGGGAGACTGTCTGCCATATTGTGTGCGGTCGCTGGTGAGATGAGGATGGAGCTGTTCGCGATGTGCGGGGAGCTCTGAGTGAAGGCAGCGATGTCATAGGGACCCCTGCAAAGCTGGCCTCGGCGATAACTAGCGCGGCGCGGGGTGCAGCAGGAGCTTTGGAGCACAGCCAAAAGACACTCTGGCATCAAAGGCCATGATGTGAGCCACTCCTACATAAGCACACTCCGGTATCCGAGCTGTGCAGCTCAATTGCACTCATTCAATCTCCATACACCCACGACCGTTACCATGGTACGCTCCACCGCCATCGCGGCCGCCGTCGCAGCCCTCGCCCTCCAGGCCGACGCCGCGGGCCTTACCCCAAGAGCTCCAAGGTCTTGCAGGTCACCACTGCCGACTATGATCGCCTGATCGCGAAGTCTAATTACACTTCGATTGTCGAGTAAGCTCTCACTTTTACCGAACCCCGCCTCTGCGTCTAACAATCCCAGATTCTACGCGCCATGGTGCGGCCACTGCAAGAACCTCCAACCCGCATACGAGAAAGCCGCCAAGTCCCTCGAGGGTATCGCCAAGGTCGCCGCTGTGAATTGCGACGATGAGCTTAACAAGCCCCTGTGCGGGAAGATGGGCGTTCAGGGTTTTCCCACTCTCAAGATCGTACGTCCGGGCAAAAAGGCTGGCAAGCCCACAGTGGAGGACTACAACGGCCCACGAGAAGCGAAGGGCATCGTAGAGATAGTCAAAGACAAGGTTCCCAACAACGTCAAGCGGGTGACTGATGCGAAGCTAGACGAGTGGCTGGAGGAGAACAAGGACAGCGCCAAGGCCATCTTGTTCAGCGAGAAGGGCGCCATCAGCGCCACGTTGAGGACTTTGGCTATCGACTTCGCTGGGCTAGTGCCCATTGCACAGATCAGGAAGACCGAGAGCGGCGCCGTGGAGAAGTATGGCGTCAGCAAGTTTCCCACATTGGTTCTTCTCAAAGCTGGATCGGATGAACCCCTCAAGTACGACGGAGCGATGGAGAAGGCGGGCATGGTGGATTTTCTTTCGCAGATTGCCCCACCAAACCCCGACTGTCCCCCCGCCAAGGCCAAGAAGGACGACAAGAAGAAAGAGAAGAAGGACGCTAAGAAAGAAAGCAAGTTCTCCAGGGCTTCAGCTTCACACAAGTCCTCCGAGGCATCCTCTGCTGCTACATCAGCTGCGGACGAGACTCTTGAAGAGGCCAACAAACCTACTGAATCTCCTGATGCAAACATCAAGGACGAGGACGCCCCCGAGCCAGTTGTCATCCCTGAGGCCAAACCTACAATCCCTATCATTGCTGAAGCCTCCGAGCTGCAGGCCTCTTGCCTCAACGAGAAGAGCAAGACTTGCATTCTCGCCATTCTTCCCAAGGACGAATCCGCAGAGACAGCCACAACAGCGCTGGCCTCCCTTGCCTCCATCCACAAGAAGTATGATGATCTGAAGAGCAACCTTTTCCCCTTCATCGGTGTCCCAGCTTCAAACCCCGTCGCAGCTTCCCTTCTGAAGGAGCTCAACCTTGGAAGCGATGACCAAGTTCACCTCGTCGCAACCAACGGCAAGCGATCCTGGTACAAGAAGTACTCCGGTTCTGCTTACGGCCCTACCGAGGTTGAGTCATGGGTCGATGCCATCCGCATGGGTGAAGGCAAGAAGGAAAAGCTGCCCGAATCGCTACTGTCTGCTGCGGAGCAGGAGCCCGTCAAGGTTGAGGTCGATGAGAGTATTCCAACACCTGAGCCGGTAGAAGAGCCCGAGCCCGCTGTGCCTGAGCATGGCGAGCTCTAAACCTGCCTAGGATTTTGTGGAAATAATCGTTGATTCATGTATGATGTCTTTTAGCGTGTGCGTGTATATCATCAGATAGTCTTCTAAACCAATATGTGCTACACATGTTTATTTAGCGGCCTTCCCTAGTCATCAAGTCCTTTCTTAGTGCTGCAGTCTGTATGGGTTACTGTCAAGTCCTCATCAATACCTTCCTCAGCTCATAACCAGACCACCATCAACACAAACATTCTGCCCCGTAACAGCTCTCCCCCACGGACTCGCAAAAAACAGCACCGCACCCGCCAGCTCCTCCGGCGTCGTTACCATCCTTAACGGCGTAACCCCCCTCACCATCTCAAACACCTCCTCCGGCGTCCCCTTACTCGCATCCGTAACACTCAACAGCCCCCCACTGACCATGTTCACTGTCACTCCCTTTGGCCCTAGCTCCGCCGCACACGTCCTCGTGAATGCGAGCAGCGCGCCTTTGGCTGTCGTATAGTCTTGGTACGGCACCACCGGGTTTTGAACTAAGTTCGACCCGATGTTGATAATGCGGCCATAGCCTAGCTTCTCGAAACCTGGGAGCGCGGCTTTAGTCGTGTTCAGCGCACCCTGCACGGCGCCTTTGAATTGCGCGTCGAACGCGTCCCACGTGATGTCCTCAAGCTTCGGACGCGCATCGCCGTTGAAGGAGAAGGGGGATAGGGCGTTGTTGACGACTATTGAGATGGGTTGATTGTAGTGCTGTTCCGCTTGGGTGAAGAGGGATTGCACGGATGTGAGATCGGTTACATCTGTGCGGATTGCTATGGCGGAGAGCTCAGAGGCGGCGGATGAGGCTGCGTTTTCAGAGGATGGCTGGAGGTAATTGAGGACGACTTTTGTGCCTTCGGCGTGGAAGGCGCGCGCGATGGCGAGACCCAGACCTCGAGAGCTGCCGGTTATGAGGACAACTTGGTCCTTTAGGGGCGTGGTCATGGCTGGTATGTGGTCGTGCTGTTGTAGAACTAGAAGCTCAATAGAGCACTGAGCCAACGCTAGCGAAGGAACATTATGATTGGCTTGTATATAAGTTTCTCAACTTTGCTTGATGACCGGAACTGCTGAAATTGTGGATCAGTTGACAGCTTAATACATTTGATTTCTATCCCTAAATATTCATAGGTAAGATAGCTCCAGGGCTGCGGCTACAGCACGTGACGATGGCGGGTCCACGGGTTTGCCTTCTTGGCGAAGGTCAGCCGTGCTACACTATCTTCAACCTTTTCCCCATCATATGGCATATGCCTCATACTACCGCTGCAATGAACGACGAAAAGCTTTGCGAAGCTTGTACCAGAATACTGAGTGCCCAAGGTGATCGAGACGGAATACGCCTGACCAGCGACGCCCCGCACCACGCTGACGCTGAATCTTTACGAAGGGCACTTCAATTACCGTGCTACTTGTGCTGTTTCGCATGGGCCAAGCCCTTCGAGCCGACTCTCCGCGATGACAACATACCTGATGGCTCAAAATATTATTTTGGACTCGATTATACAGGGGCGATTCCTCTCGTTAATGGCCTGCGTTTTAAGTTACATCCCGAAGGAGTGTACCCACTGAAGCTCGAACCGTGGCAAAGTTCGTAGAGTGTGCCTTTGCGAAGAGGCTGCCCTTCGTGTTCATGCTGATCGCCATAGACATGGAGAAGTTTGGCTTCCCTGGCCTGCTTTCTACGAACACCGGGTCTGCATCGGCGCTTGATTTTCTCATGCGTAAGTACAAGGAATGTATTGACAAGCACAGGGACTGTGGTTCACAGAGGGATGAACATTGGCTCCCATCTAGGATCCTTGATGTGGGTACATTAGGCGACGAGAAAGTGTACTTGCGGACCACACACAGCTTTCCATACCGAGGTCGATACTTTTGCCTTTCTCACTGTAGGTATCACTTTGAGAGAGTTCACTATGCGCTTACTAAAGCCGGAGCTGTGTCCCAGGTTGGGGGAAATCGCGACCTTTGACTTTGACGCAAGAAACAGCGCAGCGCCTTGAGGATGGAATCCCATTAGAGTTGCTGCCAAAGACTTTCCACGACGCTGTCATCGTCACACGAAAATCGGGAACGCGGTTTCTCTGGATCGACTCCCTGTAGGTGTTGCTCCTCGTGGATCCAACGGCCTACTGATGTTCCACTCGATGTATATACCAGGACAATCTCGACGATTGGGCGACGGAAGCGTCACGCATGCGAGATGTTTATAGTAACGCATCCTGTACGATCGCTGCAACAGCAGCAGGGAGCAGCGACGAAGGGTTGTTCTTCGAACGCGACCCTTGGCTAGTGCGTCCTCGTTGTCTCACTGCTACTTGGGCGCCTGAAGATTACCCAGAGCATGAACCTGGAGCCAATTATCTCCCGGCAGGTCAATATTGGTGCGACCACGACGGCCTTTGGACGGATTGCATTGAGTATGCCCCTCTAAACAAGAGAGGGTGGGTATTTCAAGAGCGACATCTGTCTCGGCGTATCATGCATTTCGCGGGAAACCAATTGTTCTGGGAATGCTTTGAATGCAAAGCAAGCGAGAACTACCCAAGCAGCCTACCGGTATGGGCGACATTACGTGAATCAGATGTGACATCACTTAAACAAAAGACCCACAAGCTCCGCAAACAAATGATCGGGTCCCCCCAACGTATTAACTCCAAAGAGCTTGATGATCTCTACTTAGATTGGATCGAATGGCGTGAAGAATACTCACGAAGCAGCGTGACAAAAGATGAGGACAAGTTGGTTGCTATACAAGGTATAGCTGAAGATGTTGGGTCACTATTCGACGATGAGCTTGTTGTGGGCATGTGGAAGAGTCGAATCCTCCAGGACTTATGTTTCGGCTCTAATCCCGACACCGGTGGCACGATGCGCCCGCCGCTCCGAAAGCTACCAGCACCTTCCTGGAGCTGGGCCTCAACAAATCAAAGAATTATGTATGATGGGACAACCGGAACAAATCACCAGGGCACATATGTTGCCAAGGTCAGCAGCCTTGACCTTTCAGAGGATGCCTTCAGAGGGGCACGTTGGGCTATATTGTGGATACAGTGCAACTTGATACGCGTGATTCCCAGATGGGGAACTCCCAGCTGGGACAACCCTTCGATGACTGAAGCTTTCAGATTAGAATATGGGGACACCCCAATATCATCTTTGCGAGGATTTACTATGGCGAAGACTGGTTATTATGTGGACTGCGGCAATGAGGGCATCGGGGTCGACAATTTGTTCGTCGATCCAAAAGACCGCAGCCTTGATGTGTATATGCTCGTCATCCGGCAGTTTCCTCCAGTGAATCGGAAGAACGGACAGACATGGAGTGAAACGGCTGAAGGGCTTTGGTTGACACGGCGGCCAGTACCTGAGCAAGCTTTTGAGAGGATCGGCTTCTTCGAAATGTTGGACGATGATTGTCGTCAGCTTCTTGTTGAACACGAAGTGTCGAAAAACCAGATTATCGCATTGGTGTGAGATAGACCTGATTCATCTCAAATCCTTTGGTAGCACTAGGGTTCGATGCGACTTTCGAAGGGAAAAAAACCTGAGGCTGGTGTCAATCGCTAAAGACCATCAGGCTAATTTACAGTCAGAAAACGACTGGCCAGCAATGGTGTACAAACGACCTCAGTCAGCTCTGTGAATATCTTGTGATCCCGAACCCAGATGATATGATTTCCATCAAATCGTACAACGCAGCGTTGTGAGATCGCTACTGGGTCTACGCCATAAGTTTTTACTGCTTTCCACCCTGTGATTGGTGCTGTTCAACATGTTTTGCTCACTTTCAGCTCCTTCCTTCACTTGTGCCAAGACCGCCGTCACCACGGTTACTGCTACATGCTCGCAATCGCGCCTCTCACCCTCACTAGCGCGCATTCTGCCCAAAAAGATTTACAAACTCGAGAGCCACCTCTTGTACTGTTCTACTCACCTAAACACCTCAAAGTACCCGGAAAATCCGCAAATCGGCGATATGACGCGGGCGCTCCGGAAAAGCACGCGCAAGAAGACTGAGTTGAGCAAGACTCGCGCCGAGAGAAGCATTGATGTGGCTCGCGCGATCCAGAAGAGCTTCAGAGCGAAAGAAAAAATCGCCGAGAAGGCCCTACCTCGCCACAAACAGCATCGCGAGACCGGTGGTCTTGTTCCCATGAAGCCGCCAAAGCATTTAAAGCAAAGGTACGCAATCGAACTGTTAGCGTGCTTCGTGCTTCATCAGCAGTGGTAGGACTGTTTAAATACTCAATTTGGTATCTCAAGCGCGGTTGCACAATGCTGATTCCAACACAGGACAATTGCAAACGCCAAGTCGCCTTTGTTTCGACTTCCTGCTGAGATACGAAACATGATCTTTGAGCTCGCACTCACATTCAATCCTACCACTATTGATCTCGCGCAAATAAATTTCGGTCCCTATGCCACTACTACGTACTGCGAATGGGACAAATGGCGGGTTGCAATGGCACTTCCCCTCGTATGTCGGCAGGCTTACCAAGAAACTGCGACGACTATCTACTCGCAGAATCTATTCATTTTTCTGTGGGTTGAGGCGTTCGAAGTTTGGCTTTCCGAACGCCTGCCAGCGCAGTTACGAGCTATACGACATTTAAGGATCTATAAATATTGCCTACTCCCTTTCCAAGTCATACATATCGATGGAGAAGTAGCTCAACTGGTCAAGATGGTCAAGGCATCATGCCCTAATTTGGAATTGGTAGACGAGGAGGATCGAGGTGATATCTACGAATTTGTGTATCGTCATCCATGAGCAATTGTGCAGGACGAAGCAGAGCTTTATAGGGACGGCTATTGAAGTGGAAGATGAAGATGCCCACCAGGGGTGATCCTGAGCTGCTTGCACGCGGGTACCACAGCATGTCTTAGTGCTTCGCACTTCGCCCTAAGATTGCAACAAGGCGTTCAGAACGTGGATAAGGGGGTTTGGACAACGATCATGCTAGAGCCAATAGTGTTCTAGTTCTTGAAAATGCATCTGATCTTCCTGTGATGGCTGCTTTTGCGCAAGTAATCCAGAGCGCTTTGGTCAGACTATGTGAAACCTCCTGACCTTCCGATCGTCCGTCCGACCGCACATCGGTGTTCCATGATCTACAAACATAGTTCTAGGCCGCGATGGACGTGTTTTGCGAAATCAAGACTGCCAGTCCCTTTTTGTGTGCACATCGTGGGCTCACTAGAAGTCGAATTTGCCTATCTCCCGGGCGCAGGTGTTCTCTTTCGGAACCTGTACCTTTATCACGTGCTAAAAGAAAACGTTCATAGGATAAGTGGAAGATGTGGTTCATTGGGTCGTTGAGTGGTAATGCCTAGTGTCGAACCGTAGATCAAGCAGGGAGCTACTGCCACCAAGACCTGCTTGTTTGACTGCACTCCGTGCTATCAAGCAGCTACATTGCGTACCATGGTTCTATCCTAGGCAACACTACTCAACGCTCAACCTCAACAGAACACCAACAAGTTAACACCAAAGCTTTTCCCTCGAACGTTGCCTAACACCACCTGATCAAAATGCCGAATGAAGACCAAGACCTGCTCGCACTTGGGCTGTGCATTGCTACCCCATCTCCATCCTCAGCTAAATAGAGCTCCGGGCTTTTCGTTCACTGTAAGGCCTCCATCTCAAGAATAAACGCCAGCAGTAGATTGACAGTTTTTAAGTCGTCGTCGCCTGCACCCGCGAACAGAATGGGCGACCTCAAGCAGACCAACCGCGAGACAGGCGAAGCCGAAAATACTCTCTGCCTCCTCGAGATCCACGAAAGAACTCAGCACATGTAAGTCACCTAGTGAGCTGAATCGTCTACGACTATAGTCCCGCCTTGAAACCCTTACCTCGATAATCGCTAACCGCGCCAACAGCACCAATGCAAACAGAATAAACTCCCCGCTTCTCCGCCTACCCACCGAAATCCGTGAGACGATCTTCCAGTACGCGACCACTGCAGAAGGCGGCAAAATCTACCTCCGCCTTCCCACCATATACCCAGTAGCCATCTTCCTCCCCCAAGTATGCCGTCAGCTCTTAGCCGAAACCGAAACGATGTGCTACGAGCGGAACACGTTCTGCTTCCCAGAGGAGCCGATCGCCTCTTCCGGCTTGAAAACCTTCAAGATGTATCAATGGATCCGCGAACGTTCGGAGGCACAAAAGCTCGCCCTGCGACAGCTGGAGATAACCTTGCAACGGTACCACTTTAATGTCATGGCCAGCCACCTAACATCACAGCTTTACCCGTTCGATCCTGACGTGGAAATGATGAGCGTTGAAGATTTTGCGAAGTACAAAACGGAGGAGTTGAGCGGGCTGTGTCCGAATATTGAGGCGTTGCATGTCGAGGTGCTTCGCTGGAGCTCCTGGGTGTATTCTGGATGGTAGCTTCCACGACAAGGAGGGGCCAAAACGTGATGAAGTGGCCTGTGGGTTATCTGTTTATTCGAAAGATAAAGATCTCGTTGGCGTCTAGCGTGTAGCCGCCCAGTTGAGTTCGTATACTCATGCATCGATCTAGCACTTGAGGAGAAGTCGATTGTGGACAAAAGACTTCATGACAAAATGAAGATGACTAGACGACGCGATGTCAATCGAACTCGGCTGTGAGGTCTCACGAGTAAAGGAGAGCATCGTATTTGATTATTGTTCCAGTTAAGTCATAATTGTCAATCCTCCCGGCTCAGGCATTAGCCCACCAAGCGTACCCACGAGCCATATACGGCGGCAAAGCATCTTTGCAATGTTCCCAAGATGATCAAATAAAGATTCTCACCCGAACAGAAGCTGCACCCATCACGACTTCGTACGTTATGAACGAAACGAATGTAGTGCCCTTCACGCGTCTCTTAGTGTACTCTCTTAGATCGACATGTCCTTGAGCAGAGAAACAATCAGATCAGTCCGAGAAGATAGCCTCGACATCGCCACCTTCCTGCTCCTTGATCAGCGCAGCGACTCGGCCCTTTGCTTGTTGATGTAAGTGCCTGCGCATAGGATCGCCACGACAGGGCCACTTAGCCTCGCAGTTGACGACACGAGATGGTACACGAAGCTGCTTGAAATTCGGAAAGAGCTGCTTGAAGCTTCTCTTGTTATCCTTGTCGAGGTAGTCCTGTAGATCGTGCCAATGAGGCCGGATGGTGGTTACGGCCTTGAACTGAGCTGGGACGAGCTCCCGACACCAACCTTCGAGTGCACCGTCGGGTCCGTTGTCTCGTCCGAACTTGGCCCAAACTTCACCTACGAACGCGAATTGGTTGTGCGAGTAGCCGAGTGTCGCTGTTTCCTGGTATATTGCACGGCAGACTTCGGGGAGGTGGAAGGATGTCCTCGGCTGAGTGCGCTTTGGACCATGGTGAGCTACTTTGCCAACATATGCGGAGCCGGTGTCAGTAGCGGAAACAACTGAAGCAGTCTTGTCGGTGGTTTCGACTTTGCGAGCCTTGACCTCAACGATGTAACCGCCCATGGCATACTCCCAGATCTTCTCACGGATGTTCTTGTCGAGACACAGAAGCGGAGACTCGGTAGTGTTACGCTTGACGCTACACAAGAGGCATTAGCGAGCGCATATCAGAGGTACGACAGCCCACTCACGCGGCCACTAAGTAGGAAGGCGGGTGTTCAACGTCTACCAAGCCGTTGGCTGTGATTTTGACAGGGCAGTGTTTGCCAGATGGGCGCACTGGTCTCTGAAGGGTCTTCGGCAGTTTCTTAGGGCCGCGCTTCACGCCTGGCTTTGTAACCTTGAATGCTGGGAGCCTGGTTTGTTCCTTCTTCGGAGCTGCGGTTGGTTGACCAGCGGCCGCGGTATCGCATGTGCTTGCCATGGTGTGAGGACGAAGTGTTACTGAAGGGCAACTTGAGAGAGGTAGAGGAGAGGACAAAAGACCTCGACTGGAGTTGAGCGTGTAGTGTAGGACTGCAGTGATGGTGAATCGGCTGGTGGGTGAACAGCCCAGTCATGTTGATGTCGCTCGCTGATGAGCTACAAAGGTATCCTCCATGAAAGGGAGAGGGAGAGTGAAGATGAGTGTCGAAGACTCGTTTTTGACCGTGATGTAGCCGCACGCGTTGACACGGCGGAGAAGCATCCTCCAGTGCCATGCGAGTCCCCGAGACAAGCGCGACCATCACCACCCTTCCGCATTGCAACGTAATCCAGCCCTCTCGACTGGTCGCACACAGGTTCTTCAGGTGTTTTCAAGGTGCTGGGATACTGCCCAAATTCGTAACGCGTGGTGCGAGCCATGCCCCAAAGAGAGGGGCCTGTCCAATAGATCAGAAGACTCCGAGACGGCCTACAAGAGCTATTGTAAGTGAAGGAATGAACGAAAATTCAGGGCAGCTGCTCTGTTTATATCTTTCTAACAGAAAGTGAGGGACCTCGTTCGAGGTGAAGGTACCACGCCAGGTGAAAGCATCAAAGTGGCTCTTACCTTTGCACCATTGTAGGATATGAGGTGATATACACCAACTATCATCCCATCCCATCTCTCAGTACTCACTGAACGGTTCTGCGCCTTAGTGATCCCGCATAATCAGCCCCCTCAGACACTCTCGAGATCACGTAGCTCCTATAACTCTACGTTATCTCCCGCCTTCTGCTCCCATCCAGCACCACCGCTCCAACCAGCCCGAAATCCGCATCCCAATCCCAAAAAGTATCACTTCCCTTTAGGATCGCTGCCCCCAACCTCACCCCCCACCACCGCCATGCCCACACACCCAATCCGCCACTCACCAACCACCCAGACCATACTCAGCCCATCTTCCCTATACAGTTCCTTATCCCAAACCCAAAAGCAGAGGCGTCCTGCCCCCAAAACCACCACAAAACCTCCCATCACCCAACCCCAGCTCGCCCCCATCCACACACACTCCTCCGCGCCTCACCCACCTCCCCCAAAACAAAAAGAACGGCTACTCTCCCTCGGGGAATCGAACCCCGGTCTCCCGCGCTCGTTATCCTGCGATGACAAGCGGAAATCATGACCACTAGACCAAGGAAGACATCGTACGACTGACTGGCTGTCTTACTAATCGATGCAATTCCTCAATCCCAATATTATATAACCCTGCGCAAGACAGCGGCTGAAAACGAAGGAAACGAGAAGGGTGGCTGGGCGGCGCGACGGGAGAGTGGGGCTGCGGCGTAATTTTATCATCTTGGGCTTCGCGCGCTTCGCTTCGCTGCGTCGGTCACGTGGGGACGGAGGGGCTTAGTTCTATCGGTGCCTTGCAGAAGTCTTGTGCTACCTTTGTCATACCTATTTTAGCCGATGTACACACTACCTTCTAGGAGGGTAGATGTTGGCTTTGTTTACTGGTACTCTGGGTCTGGCGGCTTGGTGAAGCTATTAACGTCTACTACTGATTACTATTCCAAGCCTGTTAACTTCCTGGACTGAATCGCCCGGGAATACCAGGGGTGAAAAGTTAAATTTGGTAGAATGGAGCTAATAATTAGCCTCCTGTAAGATGCAGAATGGGTGAAATGCTATGAGGAAGGGTTTCGTTCTGGAAAGGTGGTGTGGAAGTTTTGCAAGGTGCAATAACGGGAGTTGGGGATGGGGAAAGGTTTGTGTAAGACGTTAGGTGCCTTGGTGTAAAGATGGTGTGTCGCTTTATTACAAGTGAGGAGGGGGCAGGCGCGCGGTGCTGACGTCGTGAGACATCGCGTTTGGCTCGGTCTCCCTCACCGCACACTGACCAAAGCCATCAACATTATCGGACGTAATCGCACAGCCAGCACGCACGCAACCACCACAAGCAACCGCGCCTTCTTTGCACACATTCATTCATCTCAATGTCTACTCCATATCTACCCTGCACCCCCCTCCACACACACTTCTCCGTTACTTCTTCTCCTTCGCATGCAGCCCCACCGTCCTCTCCTCATGCACACTCCCCCTCCTCAACGTCTCATCCTCGTCGTAGTCCGCATCCATCGCATTCATCTCCTCCTCGGTGTCATTCAAGTGGTGAAACAGCACCCAAATCGCGCACCCCGCGACGAAACTCGCAACCGCGATGCCGACGTACATCCACTGGATGGCCGGGTCGTACAGCACGGGGTTCAGCGCTTCGGAGATGGCGGAGCCAAACGCGTTGGTGAGCAGGAACATGGACTGCACGAAAGACTTCATCGAGGGCGGCGCTTTGGTGTAGGCGTATTCGTAGCCCGTGACGGAGGCGAAGATCTCGGATATGCCGATGAGCATGTAGGCGCCCGTCTGCGCGGCGATGTGGATGTTGTTGCCCTGGGCTTGGCCCGAGGCGTCGAGCGAGGCGTCGCAGAGGGGCGCGGAGTAGCACGGGCCCGCTTTGTAGATGTAGTACTGCAGGACGGCGGCGTAGACCATGGCGAGGGAGGCGACCCAGAAGCCGGCGACGATGCGGTTGATGGGGGGGAAGCGGATCTTTGCGCGGCGGAGGGCGGGCATGACGAGGCGCTCCATGATGGGTAGGAAGACGATGATGGCGATGGGGTCGAAGTTTTGCATTAGGTCGTTGGGGATGCCGTGCGAGGCCATCTGGCCGGCTTGCGAGACGAAGTTGTTGGAGAATTGCCCGTATACGACCCAGTACACGGGGTAAAAGCAGAAGACTTTGCAGGCGATCAACGCGCGCTTGACCTCCTCGACGAAGTGGTCGTCCCACTTGATCTTGGTCGCCACCGCATCATTCCCCAGCCCAGCCTGATACGTCGGCTTCGCAGCGTTCATATTCCGCCCCTTGATCATCATCCAGATAACGCGGAAGCAGTCCGTGACAACCGAGCCCTGTGGCGGCCGCACAACATACACCTTACGTCCGAGGACAAGCGTCAACGTCCCGACCAGGAACATGCACAAGCAGAGCAAGAACGCAGACCAGAAGCCTACGTCGCGCTCCATGTACGGCGTTGCGATGAGCGAGAGCGAGCCGAGGTTGATGCAGAAGTAGAAGATCATGTAGATGCGCGTGATGGTGATGGCGGGGTCGATGATGACGCGCTCGCCGGTTTTCGCGTCGGTGGTGACTTTCATCTGGCGGCGTTTGTACTGGTCGGCGATCAGCGGGGCGACGTTCGACTTGATGCCGCCGGTACCAAGACCGATGATGATGATCGCGGTGACGAAGCCTCCTAGACCGGCACCGGCAGAGAGCGCGCTGGGGATCGAAGTCGTGACCAGGATGAGGAGACCGGCGATGTAGACGAAGCAGAAGATCAGGATGGTGTTGTACTTTCCGAGATACTGGTCCGCAATGATGGCACCGAAGATGGGCGTCACGTAGCACCAGAACTGGAAGAAGGTAGAGAGACCGGTCGCGCCCTGGTGGCCCATACCTAGGGCACCGGGTCCTTCACTTCCATCGAGGGGCCGTTGGATGTAGTTCTGGAAGAGACCAGAGGCGCCATAGTAGGTGAAGCGCTCGCAGAGCTCGACAACAGCGACCAGGAACGCAGCTTTGGGGACCTTGTCGCCGACTCGTCGGAGTGTCTTCTTCTCCTCCGCGGTGGGGATATCGCCGCCGAAGCCATCGTCCTCGTGCTCCACTGCTACCGAAGGGGTATGCGACGAGGGTTCGAGAGTGGCAGCCTTCTCGTCTGCCGTCAGAGGTCCGACAGCCGGGTTTGCCGTCAATGGTTCCCCAGCGATATCGTGCTTCTTGTTGGAGAGGTCAGGCTTGTCGAGAACCTGGTGCAGGCTGTCCACTGTCAATGCACGTCCACCATGCTCGACATCTGCAAAACTCACTTCGCAGCCTCCGTCTCATATGCCGTCGCCATCTTGAAGTACCTTCAAACGTATACAGAAGGCGAACCCACAACGCTCTTGAGGCAGAAAGACAAAGAGTTTCACCCCGGGATTACCGAGGCGCAGGAAAGAGCGCGACCCTCCTCCATATTTAACCAGTCGTCTCCACCGTCGCTACCCTGCACCCAGCCCTCTGGGAGGCGAACAGACGGTGCATCCACTCCACTCCACGGCGATAACCACTTCCACGTCTGGACCACCAAGCAATGCCGCGCGATGTAACATGCACCAAGCACATGCCACCAGGCCCCAACGAGATAACCTCCCGTTGTGCCGCCAATTAAGCATTTCTAAACGCCTGCCTTGGCGGTCTTAGTTGCGCCACTTTTCGCACACACCCTTGTCCCATCCTGGCTACTCGCCCGTCCGCCGTCGACGTCGGCGCACAGTAGATGACCCTCCTGCTTGAAGGGGAGCTGCTCGCGGTGATCCTGCGGGCGTGAGACAAAGCGCGCGCGCTGCCGGGTGTGCCGTGGATATCCCCAACGCCCCTCACGCGACGCGCGACGCGCGACGCTCGTATCTGCGGCTCATATCAAATACATGAAAGTGACGTCTGCGGTGTATGCGGGCGCTGGCGATCCGGAAACAAGAGCTGCGGCTCGGGCGAAACGATCGTTCGGCGCACTCCCGCTCCGCTGCCAACCAGACCCAAACTGCCAGTGTCTGAGAAATTTTCTACGCCGCTGCCGAAGGTCCGCCGTTCGCCTCTTGATAAGGAAGCCGTACGTGAAGGAGCCGTGCGGCTGGAGGAACGACAGAGCTAGAGAGTAATCAATCGCCTCTTCATTCGTGGGACGTGTCGGGGGTCGCCGATGTCTGGTGAGCGTGCAGCCCGTAGCTCGGTGTCGCCACGTGCTAGTCACGCGTTTCACTCGCGCCGTCCCAGACTTCATCTCCGCTAGACGTTCTGCTTTTCCCACCGTGCCTCGGTTTGCTGTCAAAGAGTCTGCACTGTTGCTGTTGCTGCTTGCGATATCGGCGCAGACGCAGAAATTGCAGACAAACCGTGTAGGTCTGGATGTTGAGACGTCCGAACATTCACCTTGGAGTGCTGTGATGCGGCCACGTTCACGCGTCTACCGAACACGCGACACAAGCCATCCCACTGCGTGAATTTCGTCCTCACCTAAGCCGACTGCCGACAACCGAATACGTCCTGCATTCGCCAGGCCCGCCAATCCTGGGGTGCATTACCGCTGTGCTTCATTACTGCCTTGGGAAGGTGCGTCCATCGCAGCGTATACGCTTGCACGCGTCGCTCGTACCCGCTGATGCCGTCGCCGTAAGCGCGCTGACGCTGTGGATCTCGGTTGCTTCGCGTCCGTCTAGAAACAATTGGTGCGTGGAGAACATGTGCGTGAACGCTGCTTCAACCGGCTAGGCTGGATAGCTTAGCTGCGTCCGATGGCGAGGGCTCCGTGGAACATGGGAGCTATCGTGTACCTGTGTTGTGCAGATATAATACCAAGACCCAGCCGGCTATCAATGTTGGGAACGAGGCAATGTTGGGAACGAGGCAATGTTGCGAACGACACTGATAGCCGACGTCAGTAAAAGGTTGCAGAAGATTATCAATGTCTGTCTTGTATTATCTGTGCTTATCTGCCTCTTTGATCCGTAAGCATACATCGAATCGGAGGGGCAGTCGACTATGCCACCGTACATACAGACTCCCCTCCCGAAAGCGTCAAAAAACCGGCCTAGGGTACTAACGCCATGCCATGCAAGTTCTGAAGGCCTCCCCAAACATATCTTGACAAAGGAGAAATCGACCTTGACTTCGGCCGAACGAGGCTTTGAGTGCCCGTTATCCACTATATCATACAACACGGAGATAAGAAAATGACGAGAATAGAGCGTCGCTGTTCGACGCTGCGTTAAGGCTACCACGCCTCAAGTAGCAGGGTCACAGCATTGTTTGCTGGCGCCGCACGCATCGGAGCACTCCAACAAACATGTCTCACCCTCTCCACATACGCTGCCGTTCTTGCTACCGAGTTTCGATCCCTTGCCGTGAGACCCATGTGCTTCGTCGGCACTGCTCTCATCCGTGTTGCCCGTGTGGTCGTGGTTCTCATCGAGACAAAACTCGGGCTGGATCGTAGAAGAGTGAATGCCGTATTCGTGCAGACACTGCCGAATATCGCGGGCGAGAGCCATGTACCGTGCGGAGCCGTCACCTTGGAAATCGAAGGCGACTTGGACATGAAGCGAGGCAACCAACTTGGTGTCGGAGAGTTGCCAAACATGGACGTGGTGACAAGAAACAATGCCATCGAGTTCGGTGATATCGTCCTTGATATCATCAATCGAAAGACCCGCTGGCACCGCTTGGAGAAGGATACGCGCGGCAGCCTTGCACAGTGGAATGGCAGAAGCAAGAATGATGACGGTGATGACAAGAGAGATGGCGGGGTCAGAGTAGAACCTCCACGAGTAGTCCGTTAGCCAGATGATGAGTGCTGATGCGATGACACCGATGTTTCCAAGAGCATCACCCATGACATGCAAAAAGACACCGCGCATGTTGAGATCGTGACCGTGGCCATGTCCACCACTACCTTCTTCGTGCGGCTTGTTGTGCTTGTGGTCGGTGTGAGCGTCCTTCTTCGGGGTGCCCGGCTGACCACTAACGCTCTTGGCTTTCGACAACAATGGTGACCGCTCCGTGGGTCCACCGTCCGCGACCGCATTTTCGTTATCTGCATCAGATCCAGAGTCCTCTTCCAGGCGAGAAGATTCGATGATGCTGTTACGGAAAGATGAGGGGTAAACGGGGATGTCCTCCGGACCCGAGTAACCTCGCGATCGTGACCGGTGATGCTTCTTAGTGATGCGCTTTCCTGATGCCGATCTGCGGGGAGTCGAATCCTTCTTAGCGGACCAAGAAATATCTGTAGACCGCTTTCCAGGAGTGTTTGAGCCATTGGGGGCGGTTGTTGGCCAGTCGCCGACGCGATTCTGTGGAAGTACGTCGGCAACGTTCCCTTGCTCGTCGGCTACGGCATGGTCTTCGTCGTCAACTCCGTGAGCATGACCCTCTTCAGCAGCGTGGGCATCGTCGCCGTGTCCATGGGAGTGTCCACCGTGGCTGTGGCCGTGATCATGGAAAAGGAAGAGGCCGACGATATTTGAAGCTAAGCCTAGAGATCCCACAATAAGCACTAGCTTGGGTTGGCTGATTTCTTGAGGTTCGACGAAACGTTGAATGGCATCGAGGACGATGGACAGGCATAGCGCGACGAGGAAAACGCCGTTTACGAGTGCACCGAGAGTTTCGGCTCGTTGCCACTGCATTATCGTCAGTCAAACGGACACCCTTTGGCATCGCAGACAAGACTCACACCATAAGTATACATCTTCGAGTTCGTCTTTTGATTGGCGACCTTGACGGCCCACAGGCCGACCAGCAGCGAGATCACATCGTTCAACATGTGAAAAGAATCAGCAACGAGCGCGAGGGAATGAACCGCATATCCTAAGTTGTATTAGTACTGGTGAATCGTGCAACGCCTGCGTATACTGACCGACAGATATCTCAAGCAGGAAAAAGAGTGAATCGATGGTGAGCAGGATCAATATCCTGCTCGATTTGGAAAGGCCCATGGCGATATCGGATGTCGGCTCACCGTGGGAGCTGAGGGATAGAGGGTCCGTCAATTTCAGGCGGTACGCAGCAGCCACAGGGCGCTGGAAGAGCTTTGCGTAGGGCTACAGCTGCGCGAAGATGTATTAAGGGCTGTGGCGGGGTGTTGTTGAGGCGAGGAGGCGCGCACGCCATGGGAAGACTTCCATCCACGCGCTATGACGCTTCAGCCGCCAAGCTGCGGCCCGTGCGCAACGACTGACCTCCACATTCCCCAGATCGGACCCCCGTCCGCCATTCATCACTGCCACGGATTGAGATGCACCACTGTAGAGATATGATTTTCGCTTTCGAAATCCCCTCACAACATCGGTTTGAGCTTGCTACTTCAGCGCGGCTACTAGTTAAGACATATTCGAGTGTTGCTTCACTTCTGTGTCCTCGATCAACGAACAGAGCTCAGACGCTGTTCTATCTATCCGACAAAAAAAAATCTCGCTGTAGAAGGCTCCGGGCTCATTCATGCGCGAAGTTGTATATTTTTCCGATAGAATTTGCTACAGATACGCAACACCAAACAATATTCTCCAATTTGTCTACCGGTTTACAGGGGCCCACAGAAGATCATTTCTATTCAGGCCCGTATAACACCGAAGTGATTCAAATCTTTCCTTTTCATCTTACAGAAATTTTAAGATGATAGGTTCAGTTCCACCAATCCTGTTCCCATCTACCCAGCACACGCCAGGGTCATTGGGTGACGTTTTGCGCCGTCCTCTGGGTCAAGTAAGTGCTGAGAAGCGTGGTATAGAATTCAAGCCTACAGTTACAACTTCATAGATGCGAGGATCCTCAGGTCGAAGGCAATGCTTTGTTGTCGATGCATAGCGGCATTACCACTAAGCAAGTGCGAACTAATTTCCGTACGATATTATCGCTCGGGTTAAAGGAAAGCTTTGTCTTGCGCTGTGCTTTGCTGCTGGTTGTGTGGGCAAGTGTTTCGTGGCCAGATTGAGCAGTAGGTATCAGATTGAATTCAATTTCCTAGCGAGGCATCTAAACCAAAGCGCTCACTATCTGAATATCTTCGTGCAATGTGCAAAGGCAAGACCGCTTCTGGCCTCGATTGACTCTGCTGCACCGGCTCCTTATCCTGCAGCGGCCACCTCCTACGCAGCGCGTTAAAAGTTTTCTCATTCTGCGCGTCGATATACCGCGGAAACCACGTAACACTCTCAACCCTAAGCCTCACCGCCTCCCAGTCATCAGTATCGCCAGCCGCCTCTCGGAAGAGTGCTTCAGCCCACGGTATGTCCTCCTCTTCCGGGTCAAAACTCACAATGAAGGCTGCCATCATAATCCACAAGACGACATTCCTTTTCTGCTGGTCAGCTGGACACTCGAGAAATGGCAGATATCGACGGAACTGGTGGTCCAGATGGGGGTGCTCCAAGCGACGCATCGGCAGCTGTGTCTGCGACGTGATCGCAGCCGTTATGGCGAGACGAAGGCATTCTGCGAACGGGGTGCCTTCCCCGGGAGGTAGCGCCAGGACGCGTGCCTGCAGCGAGTGCATCGCGTTACGGAAGTACTGCGCTTCTACCTTGAGTCTATTTGCGCTTTTTCGCTGGACCTCGAGGCACACTGCGTGGAGATCGTAGAAAAGGCTGTCAAGTTTCGGTGATCCCGAGAGCGCTTCGTAGGTCCAGCGCGGGTCGCTATCGAGCGGATCCCAGGACGGTGGCTCAGTGAAGAACGGTCCGTTGCGGCCGGTGATATTGTATAGACAGAATGCTACTCTTTCAATTTTGAATTTGAGTACATCGTAAATGTAATGGCATGTGGTGCGTGTGACATCACAACTTGCTTGTTGGGCTTTGTACAAGCGCAAGATCTCAGACATGCCGTAGAGATGTATGAAGGCCTCGCTATACTCTCCGCAGAGCATGGCTACGGCGGTTAGGTGCAGAATAGTGCAGACTGCTGTGTTCCTTGAACGAAGGTCGTCTTTGTCCAAGAGGCCGTTAAGATAGGATATTGTATTGGCAATGAGATGTCGGGTATTGTCCGTCAGACCTTGGTACGACACGTAGTCGTTGTGCGCGCTGGCCGTCATCAAGGCGGTTGTAAGCGCACCTTCGTTCTCCGGCGGGGGCAGTTGCTCAACCGACAAAGACTCTTGGTCGATATAGTGATCAAGTGGATACAGCTCCGGCAAACTTTGCGACACTGGTCAAGTCAGCCGTTGTCATAGATATCTCGACTAGAATGTGTGCTCAGTCTCGTGACTTGTCGCGAGATGCCACACCAAAGCTTGAGATGTGGGAAGCTTACATCGCCACAGCAGGTACCAAGATTGACGATTAACTGATCCTGGTAGATAAACAGCGGGGTCTGCATCCAATGTTTCCGGGACATGAATTACAAACTCGTAAATCAAAGTCGTAATAGGTATCTGTCTGGTCGCATTCCGCTTACTCGGCGCTCGCACCCTCTCTTTCCGGCTACGTCGCCTAGTCCCACTCCGTTTATTCTTTCCTAGCATGCAGTGGCTGCGTACGACCCAATCGTCGTCTTTGCTTACCTTGCCCTGGTCCCCGCAATCTATGAACGCGAACGTGGGCATTGCGAGGCCGGAAGTAGGGCCAATCTCGAAGCGGTGAGCCAACAGCAGAAACCTTTGCGCGCGCCGAGCTTGCTCGATACCGGTTGCGGGCGTGTATATGCGGGTGTTGAGCGCTACAGCAGCAGTGCAGACCGATTTGTACGTGCAGAAGCGATGGAGGTGAGATTGTACGGAGGATGTAGGTGCAGGTCAGTCGGGAACGTCCCGGTGGACTGGTACTACCCAAAAGCCTGGGGCCAGGGCCGCGTCCCTGGATCGCATGCGCTCCTAAGGATACTAGTCAGGAACACACACATCTCTAGGCTGGGCATGCCCTGACCATCAAGTACACCGCGTCATTTCACGGTGTTCGGTGTGTTCAATTAAGTAGAGTCCGGAGGAAAGCTCCGGTACTGGAACGCTAGCGAGTCATGCTTGCAGTTAAAGCGGCAGCGAACGTTGAAAAGACCCCAATCTCAGTCGACTTATACCGCGTGAGATATGACAAGAAGAAATGGAGACATATTTTGTACGCTTATTTGAGACGTGAATCGGTATGATACCTGATAAACTTACTCGCATAGGCTTACACGAGCGCGAATCTGGTCGCGAATCTGGGTCCGCACCTTCACTTGCCTGACGATGCCGATACGCGCTAACCTCTAGTAGTAAAAGGTCACTCATTATTAGACGGGGACCTGCAGCTGGAATTGAGTCATGTAAATGTATCTATCTATAGCAGCTTCCGGAGCAACGTTTACTCACAATTACCGCCCACGGCTATTTTATTGTTATAAGTCGTTTGGTGAACTTCTAAAGTCAACGTCGTTGCTCCTCGTACATCCGCTAGCATGTGCGAACCTTTCCGCGACTCCAGGTATTTTTCACGCTGCCCGTTCCTGACCGCATCTTCTCTTTAGCATTTCTCTTTAGCACCCCACTGTGGCATTCTCGTTGGTGTCCTAGTGTACTTTGATTTTGTGATGTTCGTGGGTCTGGTGGTCTGGCGTCATGCGCCCCCCCTCGTCGCTGCCTCTTACGGTGGTTCCTTCCACATCTACCCACCCGTTCTCCCAGATTCGGCCTTGGGATGTGTAGCACCTGCTTTTTACCCCGGGGTATACTTTCCAGGCCAAGGCTGTGGACCGGGATTCGATTCCCCGAGGGAGAGTAACTGTTCTTTTTATAGCATGGTTGCAGTCATTGCTGTACCATCGTACTAGCATCTTTCCTTGATATTCAACCATGATCACAACGCCTTCACTTTTCAGTTGTACTGAAGATGGTTATCGCTGCTTCGCGAAAGCGCTGATCCCACCTTTTTATGGCTCGGGTATCATTTCATTGGATGTATGTAACGAATTGGCTCTACTATCAAGTGAATTACCTGATGGCGCCTGTTCTAATATCCACAACTGGGCCCAGGAATAAAGAATGAACAGAATCTCACTTACAATCAGCCCCCTATACGGAATGATTTCTAAAGATGTATCATCAAGGCATGGCTAGAGCTATGGGAGGTGGGGTAAGAACTTTTTCAATCAACAACGAATATGAGTCGAATTTCACTCAAGCTAAGCTAGGGACTAGCGTTCTCCAGAAAATGTCTCTTTCAACTGCTGGTGAATTCTACGCTGAACATAGCGTTGGCGGACTGTGCGCACCTCCTTCACCCATTCCACAGTGCATATAGCTTGGCGCGTCACACTCTGAATGTTATAAAGACTTCCCTAACCTCTGGTGTATACGCTAAACAACTTCTCGCAAAGCACAACCCGGCTTCACCAACCCTGTTTGAGCCGACAACAGCTACTCCCAATGTCGGAGTGCCCACTACTTCAGTTGCCCCGCGAACTGCGGGACATGATCATTGATCAAGTCTTATTGCTCCGGTGCGATGAGCTAGAAGGCAACCTGAGCAGCGAACGCAATGGAAAGGACAAGAACCCCGCGCATGACGAAGCGCTCAAGATCAAGGGGCAGAACAAGGGCCTCATGGACGGCGTTGTCCAGTCCAAGGACTACTCTACGCGCATGTTTGACACGCCATTGCCGCCATCGAACCCGGTCCTGAATTTTGCACTCGGTAGTCATCAGCTGAAGGATGAGATCGTGGGACGAGCTAAAGCCATGAGCTTCACGTTCGCTGCCGAGTTTCGAAAGGTCATCCACGAACCTTTGAGTGCACATGAGTTTACATGGACGCGCCCAATGCCTCTTGCGTTCCCAAAGCAGCAACAGTCACCGACCGAAGACGTGGACATTACCTTCCGGTCTGGGTATATGTCCGGTACTTCGATCCTGGAGCCTGTATTTAAGCTCCTTGTTAATATAATTAGCAATGGCAGCGCTCGCAAAGTCGGTTGGGATGAAATGTTCAATGACCAGCTTGAGAAGATCGCTCCACCTGTCCACACCATCCGAGAAGCACGCATCAACATTACTACCAACCTATTTCCGCATATCACCGCAGACGACCAATACCGCGAGCCTTCCGGCATCTCTCAGCAAAACGCGGTCCACTTTATATGGTATGTCTTCAACCTGTGCCTCGAAATTTACTCCCCCTTGTTCGATATCACTAGCTATGTGGTATCGCACGTAGGTCGGCTAGTTTTATCCATTGATGGCAAGCATTATCGAGACATAGATCTCGCTGCTGAGCTGTTGGCTCCAAAAGCAAGGCTAGGTCCGGGTCCAGCACAGTCGGGATATTCAGCGTTGCTCAAAGCGATTCTTCGGGAGACCAGGCGACGACAAGGCCTCGATGATCCCAGCATTGATGTTCCTCAAGGTTCATTCACAGTCCCTCGGCTGTATTTCGTTGGTTTTGGGAATCGAACAACCCATACCCAAGCAAAGATCATCCGCTGGGCCCGTGAGCTCGGCTTTGTCGTAGACTTCGATTAAGTCAGAACATCCCGTGTAACCGGCATCCGCGCGCGATATCTGCATGATGATATTGTACCGGACTTTTTCTTTTCATCCTGGTTCGATTTTGGACAGTACCAGGCTTTTGACATCTAATCTGCCGACCCGATTAGGGCGGTGTGCAGAATGGCAGGCCACGACAGTACTTGATGGCATGGCGTCGATAGCTAGTTCACGATATGCGCTTTTGATAGAGAATAAATCGATGACTTATTCCAAATTGTTTGTAATACGTCTTCTTTAGTCTGTTTGTACGGGAGATAGTGCTCCTACCTCGCGTGTTCGCGGGCGTCGGAATCGAAATATGCAGGTGCCGAACTTCCCTCTTGGAACCATTTGGCAATTATTAACCAGGAAATGTGCATTGCACTCAGCACCAGCTTCACCTGCGATGCTCCGCTTACTAGCGCTTCATCTATTACCTAAGCTGTTTATTTGCTTATTTTGCTCTCAGTAACGGTACCGAGGAGGCGTGTCGCGATTGGTGAGTTCAGATCGTCGCTCTTAGACCAAAGGAGCAGAGAGAGCTTAAGAGAATCAGTCGTGTGCGAGTCACAAAGCTGATCTCTGCGCGGACGGGAAGAACGCTGTCAGGATGTCAAAATCTCGTAGTAGACACTTTCCTTTCTGTTTGTGCAAGTGCTGTTCTGGAGAATCGTGTTGCGACTGAAGATGGGCCAATTCGATGAAGTGAAAATTACAGGCGGTGATGCTTGATCGCGTCTGAAATTCTGCTTACATTGAAACAATAAGGTCACCTGGTAAGGTACTTATTGTAATAACACGCTTTTCGGTTGGTCGCAAGCACGAATTGAAAGGATACAGTTCATTCAAAGTCGTGGCTACAAGGATCAGATTACCATAAAAGATCGTAGACTTCACTAGTTGATTTGCGAAACGACATGATCTTCGAGCAATTAAGTGGAAAAGGATACACTTCGACAGTGACACTGGTTGAACTTATGTAGTACTTTGAGAAGAGTATGAGAGCTGTCCTACAAACGCCTGTACCGTCTCAACCAATTCATTCGCCCAGCTCAAATGAGCACTATGCCCCGCCGGACAACGGTACACCTTAAAGTCCCCCGTCTTGCTCGCCTGGAGCATCAACATGCCCTCTTGATACTCTTTAGCAAGCATCTGATCATTTTCCAATATCAGATAAGCACAGGGTAGCGCCGAGCAAGCATCATTGGTGAGCTTCGTGACGCCATTTGGGGACGCAGTTAGAGTCTTTCCCCACTTCGCGGCTTCTTCAGGATCGAGGTCATTGAACATGTATTTCTCTGGCGAAACTACTGTGCCTAGTCCTTGGGGCCCATGAGCCTGAGACACAGCTGGTCAGCGCTAGCATGAGTCGAGTGGAAGTAATAATCTTACGTGATATTTCATCCACGGCGGTACAACGGGCGGTGTATCTTTCGGCTGGAAGAAACTGTTGATAGACTCGCCGACGGGAATGATGAAAGCCCCATAGTAGAAAATTCCAATGATGCCCCCACGCAGTCCTTCCGCAGATCTTGTCTTCGCTTGCAACTCTGGGACTGCTGCCTGCGTCGCAGACCAGCCACCTGCTGAATGAGCGACAAGCAGAACTCTCTTACATTCCTTTTCGATCAACCTCTTCAAGAGGCCTAGGAGAATATCAACATCGTCATCTCCCATAGGATATCCGCTTGCTGGTGGCCCAAGATCGAAATTCGGAAGCATCAAATCGCCGACATTGAGTCTGGACAAGTCTGAAGTCGCAAGCTGCGGGCAGTATGCATCAATCTGTTGGGACTTGAAGGCTCCGATGAGAGGTTGGTAGGGTTCTGGGGTGTGAAAGTAGCCGTGGCATATGACTACCGAAAAATCGGACGGCATGATTGTCTGTATATGCGAAAGCTCAACAGATGTGGACAGGAAGAGCACGACATATGAGGGCGACAGTGAAGATATATACTTATTGCGGCCAGGTGAGCGTAGTGAGGCATGGTTGCTAGTCTCTCCCTTCGGAGTATGTCACGTGTATTCGGTTAAGCTCGCGAATCAATGTGCGTCTTTTCTTCCAGCCCAATGATTTGTAGCTTGGTCCTACCACATGATGTTCGTTCTGGCTAGCATACTCTAGGAAAAGTCGAGCAGCTGTCGAAGTCGTCCCATGGTGCATGTAACATCATAGTAAAACGTATGTGCTATTGTGATTTCACTGCCATTGTGAGAGCATAGATCATAATAGACGTGTGGAGATGATAGACGCAAAGCCCTAGGTCGGTACGCACTCAGCATTGATGCTAAGTGTAGCGACGAGATGTAATCGTGAAGACTGAAGAGCAGAAATGAAGTCGATCTTATCTTGAGGGGTAAACCAGAATCGGCTATTCCGTCCAATCAAATGACGCTGCAAGGTACGTTAAACCGGCATTTGCGACCCCACATCTTAGTCAGCGTTACTTCTCAATGTCCAGCGTTCGCTATTCTTTTGTCTTCATATACATTTCAGAATCTGGTTCGGGAACTGTTGCACTTCAGACTCGCGCACGTGCATGTAAGTTTCCTCGCTCGCTGGTTCACCCCGCCCTAACCTCAGCCGCAGTGCGCCTGTCTGTCTCTGAGGCTCGACATCAGTAAAATCATTTGTCGTGGACACATGAGAGCATTCTTGGCATCATGAACTTACTCGACTTGCCCAATGAGCTTCTCGCTTCTATAGCCGAACATCTTCCCTCGGAGAAAGACATCAATTCTTTTGCGCAGAGTAACAGACATGTCTATTCTGTTACAATTGATCACCTCTACCGGACCAACGCACTGTATTCTGAATGTTCGGCGCTGACTTGGGCCGCTACACATGGACAGAAGGAAGTTACTGAGAGGTTCTTTGAGGGCAAGAGCGACCTGAGCGCGCCTAGAAGCGCCGTGGAACTCGCATTACTATTGGCAGCGGAGAATGGGCATGCAGACATCGCCAGACTCCTATTGTCGAATGGAGCGGATGTAGATGGCCCTGGCGCTGATAGCCGCCACCCTCTGACCATAGCCGCATCTAATGGCCATCTCAACGTGGTGAAGGTACTCATCGAACATGGAGCAGATGCGGGACGGCATGATGAGAAGGACGGGTGGACTGTCCTGCATCATGCCGCATTTGGTGGTCATCTCGAGGTCATGCGATTCTTATTGGGGACCAATAGTGCATTAATCGAGGGCACGGACAAGGATGGATGCACCATCCTTCATATGGCCTCCCGCGGTGGTCATGATACAACGATCAAGTTTCTGATTGAAGTTTTGCACAAAGCGAGCGATCTGACAGTCACGAACGAAGCGCAGTGGACACCGCTCACCTCGGCCGCACGAACTGGTCAAGCTCATACGGTAAAACTACTACTGGACTACGAGGCTGAACTGGGTATCATGAGTGACTACAAGGATAAGACATTGGACTTGGCAATTCATTGTGGTCATGTCGACATCGTGAAAGCTTTGCTGGAGCATGGAACGGGGCTCCCCGAGACGAAAAGAGATAACTGGGCGCCGCTGCTTCACGCTATAGCACATGAGCACCTCGGGATCGCAGATGTATTGGTAAAGGCTGGCGCAGACATCGAGGCTCCAGACGAAGAAGGTTGGGCGGCGCTGCTTATTGCGGCAAGCAAGGGCCACACCAATACAGTCCAATGGTTGATCGAGAGCGGAGCAAATATCGACTCGAAGAATAACGAGGGCAAGACTCCTCTATTTTGTGCAACAAGCAATGGCTTCGTTGAGACTGCACAACTGCTAGTCGAACACGGAGCTGATGTTGTCTCCACAGACACCTACAAGCAATCGCCCATTTTCTCAGCTGCATGTTACGGTCATACTGAAACTGTTCGACTATTACTTAATAGGGGAGCGGATATCACAGTTTGCGATGTGAACGGTGCAAGCCCTCTACATATGGCAGCCCGAAACGGACATCTTGAGATTGTGACGCTCTTGCTAAATAACGGAGCTTATGCGAAAGGTCGGTCACCCAAGAAAGAGGCACCGTTACACTCAAAAGTTTCAAATGTGGACCTCACAAAAGATGGAGGGGATACCAACGGGATGTTCATGAATGTTGACTGTGTGGACAATGAGGGGTTCACTCCGCTTCTGAGAGCGGTGCATAACGGTCACCTTGACGTCATTAATGTACTGTTGGAACATGGTGCAAGCATTGTTGCAGCATGTAATGCGGGGACTACTCCAGTAAACAAAGCAATAATGATGCGTCGTCTAGATATCGTCCAAGCACTTTCGACGCAAGATCAAGGCATAGAAATGGCCCACAAGAGAAATTGGAAACCACTACAGGCAGCAGCTCGAG
This sequence comes from Paraconiothyrium sp. Pb-2020, assembly GCA_022419385.1. NCBI lineage: Eukaryota > Fungi > Ascomycota > Dothideomycetes > Pleosporales > Didymosphaeriaceae > Paraconiothyrium > Paraconiothyrium sp. Pb-2020. Next base: position 2,187,366 of record JAJUBI010000008.1, read on the forward strand.
AAGGCCACTTTGAAATAACGGAACTGATGTTGCAAAAGGGAGCAGATGTATCAGCTGTTGATAGCGAAGGATGGACACCGTTATACAGTGCGGCGATAAATGGCCACTACGAAGTCACAAAGCTCCTACTGGAGTGGGGTGCCGAGATACATGAACGCTCAGAGGTATCGGAGCGCCTTCTCGAGCGTGGCATGGAGCTAGAGGTCGATGTTAGTGGTACTCTGACTCCACTCACTGCAGCGTCAAGCAACGGACATGTGGAAGTAGTGCGCATACTATTGGAACATGGCGTCGATCCCAATGCAAAAAATCAAGGCTGCGGAGGTAATCCACCACTCTACATTACAGCCAGTAGAGGTGACCTTGAGACCGCAGAACTACTAGTCAAGCACGGAGCGACTCTTGACCTTACGTCGATCGAAGGATGGGCGCCGTTACACGTCGCTGCAAGTCAGGGACATCTCACAATTGTCAAAATGCTGCTTGAAGCGGGGGCCAAGTCACAAGCGGAAAAGAACGGTATCACACCGCTTTCACTGGCAAGGGATGGCGGACATGGTGAGATTGTGGCCTTACTCGAGGCGCATATCCATGGCACACATGGCTCCGAACAGCCCAAGTCATAGTGAGAATCTAAGTCAAGTCAAGTTTCAAGCTCTACAACTTCAAAAGACTAGTTTTTATGTGTTATTCTATTTCATACCGTTGCTACAACACACAGATTTGGTCTTCGTCTTGGCATCCACTGGGTCCGGTTCAGGCTTCGGTATCCTCCAGAAATCTTACAATCTACTTGCTATTGTCCGCTCTCCAAGATACTCTTCCTAGCAGCGCTTCGGATAAGCTCCAAGCATGGTAAAGCTTGACGGCTCGATTCTGTGATAAGCCTCCCAGTCCTTTTCATAACCATCGCCTCCACTGAGTCGTTCAGATTCAGCGGCAGACAACAGACTATACGTCTACTGCCGAATACCAGCAAGGATGATGAGCACATCGCCAGCGTTAGCCTTTAGCTCAATGCCAGCAGCTTCCCAAGCCCCATCGTGGGTCTGCTTCTCCAAGTCAGGCTTGGTGTTAGTCATGCCGAACCGTATGATCGCGGATCCAGTGAGCATAGCCATACATTCGTGCTAGGCACCATGACACTGTACTACTTATCGCGTGCGGATATCGAACGAGTCATTGGACCCCCATACGCCACCGGACTTAGCGGCTAATCAGTGAGGTTCTTGAGGCAGTCGACGGTTGGCTTGATGGGAATGCTGACAGGTACAGCTATCAGAAGCGCCGTACCTTCGTATCCGATGGTTCCGAACGACGATTTTCTCGCAACGTGAGGGCTCTCGTCAGATGCATTGGATTTCATCACCGACCAGTCCATTTTTGATACGCCATTACAGATATAGAGCTCTTAGGCAGATGATAAAGGAGTAGTCGCGCAGTCAAAGTTCATGTAATGCCAAATACAAATTCGAATATCAATTTTAATGGCCCCATCTGAGCTTGACCCTTTTCTCGACCCATCTACCACAATTGTACGTATGTTTTAAAGCGCTGCCAAGCCGATAGCCCATAGTAATGCTCTAGCTCCGCGATCTCCGCTTCGGAGAGTCGCCTCCTGCCAGTGACAAGGTCTGAGGTCGAGGGACTTCGCCATTGAGTCCGCATACCAATCTTGTAGATGACAGTGAGTCCAAAGATGACGATAAACCCTAGCATGAATGAGAAGAAGTTCTCTGCATCGAAGCCGTCACCGCCCTATGGGAAAGTTATCGATGCATTCCGTAAGGCCTTCTCGAAGACGCTGACTTACTAGAGGCCTGATGCCTGCGTACAAACAACATATCAGCAGTATTGTTGAACCTATAAGTAGCCAGATAGGCGCAATAGGCCATTTGCTCGACTTCCAGGCGAAAGGGTCTGCGAAGACCTTATCCTCTTGAGCAATGATGGCAGCTCGAAATCTGAACGAAGTAAAACCGATAATCAGCCAATTACAAAAGAATGACGAGCTGGTGATGTTGATGAACCAGTTCAAGACTTCGGTTCCACTCCCTATGGCCAGTTCAGCAAGTTACAGTCGAAACATCTGATTGGCACTTACCACTGAGAGCAATGTATGTGAGAATGGTGCCAACCACGACAGTTATCAGCAGTGCCCAACGCGGTCGGCCCTTAGCATCGACTCGCGCCACCCACTCCGGAACAAGCTTTTGATGAGCCATTGTCCTGAGCACTCTAGAAGAGAGATAGACAGCTTCGGCTGAGATAGCCAGCACGCCCAAGATCATGCCAGCGTTGAGTATATCTGGAATCCCACGGATGCCTACATCAAGGATGCCAATGACGAATGGTGAAGCTGCAGCTCCGGATGCGCCTGAACCGCCGAGCAACCTGTCGTTGTCCGATCTGACCAGGAATGTTGCAATGAGAACGCTGGTCATATACATGCCGATGACGCGGTAAGGCACCAGCTTCGTTGCATGGCCCATGCTCATGCGAGGTGTCTGAGCTTCACCAGCCAGTATTCCGATGAAAACTTGATCTCCGACAGCCCAGCAAGCCAATAGGGCGCATCTTGCGAAGCCCTTATCACAACAGAGTCAGTACTGAAATGAGCATGCAGGTTGTGGAGCATACACCGAACCCGTTCTTGAAGGCCGTCAACTCCGTATAATTGACTCCCTTGTGAACGTAGCCATCCGGCCCGGCGCCACATATGACTGCTATTCCAACGATGATTATCAATATGAATAAGAAGATTTTGATGACGGATGTGACGTATTCGAAGTAACCAAAGTATTTGTTTGGTAGCAGAAAGATGGCGAAGGTCGCAAGTAAGAATAAGGTTACTGTTTGCTCTGGTCAGCATCATACTTTCTGAGGATTTGACTATAAGCCAGACGCCCGAGACTCACAAAGAACGGCTAAGGGTACAGCGCCTTCGGCCCAGAAATCAACAAGAACCGCGAAAAAGACAGCCTCTGCTGCCACAATGGCCGTCCAACCTAGCCACTCCGCAAAGCCTGCACCAAACGCCAGGGCCGGATCAACCCATCTGTCGGCATAATCTATAAAATTACCCGACGTTGGAAAGGCGATCGTCATTTCGGACAGGGTTTGTAAGACTGCCCACACTAAGGTACAGACCATGAGGTATGCGACAAGCATGTTACCCGGGCCACCGTCTGCGAGAGCCTTGCCTATACCGATAAATATACCGCTGCCGATATTGGATCCTAGGGAGATAATCTACTTTAATGTTATTCGGCAACTCGTTGGTATCTGGCATGTATATACTAACATGGATTTGTCGCTTACTGAACGTCCTCTTGAATTCGCCATTCCTGGCATCGTCCACATTCTGCGTTTCGCCAGGTGTGCAGCTAATAGTCTGCTCGATTTTAGGCTCTTTCATAGCATTAAATACTTGGTTCTCTTCCTGGATTGCCTTCCTATTTGGATCACTGGTATCCGTTGTTGACATTTTATCGACTGCAAAAGGAGCTCTTCAAATCGGTATGCATCAGTAGGAGTACAATCGTCGGGGGCATAGGCTTTATTATCCGTAACAAGACCGCAACATGTATATCTAATCCCAAGCGACGCAACTGGTTCCCGATGAGTCTGGGGAAGCTGCGGAGATCTTGGCTTGCCTAGACGCTGGCTGGATCAACTAGTCCTCTTCTAGCTATCCTGCCGTGAGGATCGTACTGTCGAGGTCTAGAGCCGCCACGCTCCAAGACTGTCCGCGGCATGGCAGCGTCTGTCCGCGCTGTTTATCTTCTAAAGTACCGGTGCCTATGCATGGCTATCAACCTAAACAGGGTGTCGATAGGACGCCGTATCGAAAATATTGGGCCGTCTCATATCACTTCTGATGAGTTTACCGATTGCTGCTTAGCTAGGGTGATAAAGCCCGCGATATAGATGTGTAGATAAGGTAAAGATAACGCACGTTGATGTTTCTCCACATCGTGTGCTATCGCAAGAGCCAAGACAACGCCGAGGTGGATTTCCGGAATGACATTCCCAAATCTTTTCGTAGAATAACTCGTCTCGGATTAGGTTTGTAGTACCGAGAGAGCTGCAAAGTTAGAACGTCGGCCAGCCGATCATGTCAATCCCCTCTAAACGTACGTTGTGGTTTCAGAACTAAAACGTGGAGAAGCAGGGGTTTAAGTGTTGATTGGTCAAGAGGCACGGGTAGATCTCCGCCACTGCGCGGCGCAGATCATCCCTTCGTCTACATTCATATCTTATCTAAAGACATGATTGACATAAACTCCAGAGGAGGTGCGTGGAGATTTCCTCGTTGTTGGAAAATTGTCCGCTTGTGGTTGCACGTGGTGCATAAGAGTAATCGACTGCCGCTGAGAGGCGGAAAGACCTCCGCCATGGGGTCGCTATCTGTGATCCCCTATGAGCACCCATCTGCTACTATATAAAGTGGTGTGACTAAATGGCTCCTTCGAATTACATGTTACGTCCTCACTATACGTCTGGGCGGCATTCGCTCACAGCTATGACCTTCTTGTCGAATTCCAACAAAACGTCACCAAACAGGCAACGGAGTCAACAAGCCACAAACCTTATAATTGAGAGAGAAATCGACAAGTTTAGACCTCTGAAAGTCACCTACATCGGAGCCGGAGTCTCTGGGATCGTTGGAGCCACTCAATTCCGGGAACTCGTCCCAGATCTCGAGGTATCCGGGTCCTGGGGTAAGACGTTTACAGAGCGGCGAATGAGTTGGGATGAGGTTCTCTGCAAGCTCGGGCTTTGCTTTGAGTCGCTCTTTCATGGACTGCGCGAAGGCTTTTTCGATGCCTTGATATTGGGGATGGTCGCGTTCACATCTTGCGTAGAAGCCTTGCAATGACAGGGCCTAACACATTATTTGAACGACTTTGAGTTTTTAGATCTCGGTATGGAGCCAGCACAGAAAGCATTCGAGGGCAAGGACTCGGTCATTGATGGATACGATGGATTAAACTAAGGATCGGAATATAGGGATGATGTACACGGCGCCAGCTCTCTTGTCAAGCACTGCATCTTCTTGTATCTGGACGCTCTGCCTCGGCTTTCCCGATGTAGAATATGCCAGACCTCCGACGCCTAGTTCGAAATGAACGAGGGCCGGCATACTTAACACCTTTATACATCTTCTTATTACCCTCGGTCACCTTGTTCAGGAACTTCTTCACGGGCGACTCTTTTTGCGGCTTGCTCCAGATGTTGGTGTATGCGCATAGTGAGAGAGACAAAGGGCGTTCTTCAAAGTCCAACGAGTGAGAAAGGTCCTCTATGGCGGAAAGCTGGTCCGGGTCCAGCGTGATTCTTGAAGGTCGATGTCGGACCGTGGTCCTTGGGTTTCGAGACGCGTCCCACATACGTCCCGGCGAACCTGGTAACATGGTGGGTGATTGAACCAAGGCGCCGGTACTGTCTGGTCTGTGATCGATATCTTGTCGTCTGGCCCCAGTTGTCGGTAATTCGTTCGTAGTCTCGTTGTCTATAGACAAACTTTCAATCGGAAGAGGAGGAAGAGGCTTCGATGCAATGTCGCGAGGCGAGGAAGCGTCCGTGGGGAGTGATGTTCCGGAAGTTGATCTTGTGGACGCATCACTGTCGAATGTTTCGAAGTCATTGGAATCGCCTGAAGCTATTCCCAGCATCGCAATCACATCTGCTTCGAGCTTATCGATGACATGCGGGTCAGGCGCTGGTGTTTCGATAAAAGCCTCTTCGGGAATCGTAGCGAGGTCAAACTCAGCGATTTCGTGCAGTTGATCAGTATACATTTGCCCCATGGAGTATGTCTCTTCAATGTCATCTTCGTACACGGTCTCCAGTAACCGTGCTTCGACTGGGAGACTATCGCCGTCGACTGTTGAAAGAGGTATAGTGAGGATGAGCTACGCATTGCACAAGGTGATCAGTATATACACTGATATAATGATGTGGCACTAACCTCTTCTTTCACATGTCTTTTCCTATTCTTAAGTCTGGTACATATTACACTAGTTGCTGTGTGGACCGTCAGGTCTTGGTCCACCTCACTACACGGGGAAGAAGTGCTGTTCCTTTGGAATGTGTCTTCTTCCACTTCGATCTCAGTGACTGCAATTTGATTTGATGCAGCGGCCACGTTGTTCTCTGCTTCCCGTCGTTCAAGCTCAATCTCTAGAATCCTGGCGCCAGGTGGCACCCTTCCTCTCAGGCCATTATCGCTAACGTCGAAATAGACCGCCCAGACGTTGGGATGAACTTCTACCGCGCAAAAGCCCTCCCATGTTTCGAACGTCAAGTGTTGATCTTGGGCGGCGCAGTCGAAAGGCCCTGCGAAATTGCAATCGGCGTCTTCCCGGACGCCATACTTAAGTTGGTGAGTGTGCGCATCGATATAGATCCAGTTCAACGTGGGTAACCAATCTTGGATCGGTGTGGCATCTACGGTTGTGGTCGTCGCAAGGCCTTCGTATGGCTTCTCAGGGTCTGGTATGAAGTAAGGCGAGACTCGGTGGCTACCGTGGTTGTTTGAATCGATGTAAATCTGTATACGATTTGAGCTAGACACGAAACACAGTTTGAGCTGAAGCATGCCTCGCCATTGCCTCCAAGCACAAGCGGTCTTGCATTGATTTCCGCTGCACGTTGTGAAGTCCCGAGGCAGTGGACAATGAGCTCTACGTGATGTTCTCGTCGGTCCGCTTCCTGTAGTGGGCGATGGACAGTTTCCATACTTCGCTGATCGTTAAGGCTGATCCGTAATCACTTCAATCGCGGTAAGGGCAGAGAATCTGAAGATGGTGTTCGATCGAAATATGATATGCCACTCTATGCCTCGCCCTTCGCAGCTCTGTATAGGCGCAATGTACCACACATCACGTCATGAGAAGCTCTTACCGATTGGTGCGTCAGTAGCTAGGATGGATGCCTGCTGTTTTCCTGTCGACCAAAGATGCCCATATAGATCATCCATCCTATAGTTAGGGGTGGCTGGCCTTATTAGTGGCTGGTGCGCAAGCGACTTCAGAGGAGTGTTAATTGCCTTTTCGGGATGACGTACGATGGCGTCGTTAGTGGTGGGCGTACGTGTTTCTTGTATGCATAGTACTCCCCTGATGTTTCAGCCCGGAGGATGTTAGGGTCCAGCCGCACTCAAGTCTCTCATTCCTGCGATCATCCGATAAATTTGACATCAAGAATCATCGGTAGTCATCTCTCCATGTTCTGATTCCAGACACCCGCGAGCGCATGAGGTCCGTGCGCTGATTGTGTTTGTCGTCCTATCGCCATTCGACATTGCCTTTGCAGGTCGTTTTGCCAATCGGGGTGTTCTCAGCAATTTGAGCAGTGTCCGACGTTTAGAAGGTAGAAGTGTGAGCCAATAGTGTCCATGGGTACGAAGTAGCATTAGCATACCTAAGTACTTCTGGCCATCTATCGAAATCGTTACTGACCCCAAATTGATCTCTCAAACAACTTCCCAGAAAATGATCAGGGAATAATCACCCATTTTTACGGATGTGATCTATCTAATACTTAGTTTTCTCCTCTAACAGTTCGAGCTCATCATGAACATGGCAGCGAGGTAGTTCTTGCCGATAATGACCTCTGGCGATTGATCAACAGAGTGACGACTAAAAAAGATTACAACAGTCAACCGAAGTCCATTAAACCGCTAGGTATAGAGAGAACAGTGCATGGCGGGGAAACATCAAAGTCAAGCACATGAGTGAAGGTAGATGGAGGATGGATGGTGCTGGGAGATGTAAGGATAACACCGGGTGATGACGTAATGACCGCGAAGCTCCAGCGGCCGAATTTCTTCGCCTCCGAGCATCGCTCCGCGATTCTGCAGTGAGAGAGACCTGCACACCTACGTCCTTCGCAACAGTGCGGCTTTTCCCTCTTTGCACCGCGAGCATATACCTAAACGACAATGAGATCTCTGCGCCCCGTAGCCTCCGCGCTACGCATTCAAGCAACACCCAGATCCTCACGACCTGTATCACAGTTACCATGCCTCCTCTGCGCCTACCGCACAACTCCCCCAACGCCATCACGCCGCTACCAATCCACCACGACCTCCACCGACTCAAACGCTAGCGCACCACCGCAGTCTCCTCCCCAAACCCACTTCGACTTCTTCCCCACAACACTCCCCTCCGGCCCTCCGCCCGCCGGCCACTTCACCATCGACACGACTGCTCTAAAACGCGAGTTCCTGCAGCTCCAAGCGCGCGCACATCCCGACCTGCACCCGCCCGAGAACAAGACCAAAGCGCAGGCCCTCTCCGCGCGCATAAACGAAGCGTATAAAACGCTGCAGAACCCGCTGTTGCGCGCGCAGTACCTACTTTCGCTGAGGGGGATTGAGGTGGCGGAGGACGAGACTGCAAAGGTAGATGACCCGGAGCTGCTGATGGAGGTTCTCGATGCGCGGGAGCAGATCGAGGAGGCGGAGAGCGAGGAGGATCTCGTTGAGATGAAGGGGGAGAACGAAGCGCGGATAGCGAGCAGTGTGAAAGTGCTCGAGGAGGCGTTCGCAAGGGACGATGTGCAGGGTGCGAAGAGCGAGGCGGTGAAGTTGAGGTATTGGATTAACATCAAGGAGAGCCTGGACAATTGGGAGAGGGGGAAGCCTGTTGTTTTGGAGCACTAGAACGGAGGGCAAGACGCTTGTACGATAGGAGCCGCGATACCCATCTCGACTTTCGAGCGCACACTTCGATACATCTACTACGCTTACAGCGGCACCGTCAAAGGATTCATCACGCTCGCGCCCCCATCCACCCTCAACTCCGCCCCCGTGACATAACTGCTAAACCCAGACGCCAAAAACCCCAACCCTCGCCACTCCTCCGGCCGCCCCGCCCGCTCCAACCCTATCGTCCTCTTCTGCGCATCCTCCCCCTGCAAGGTTACGGGCGGAAACTGCCCCCTCTCGAGCTCCGCCATCCCCGTGCCCTTCAGATCAACACCAACATCGATCTGCCCGGCGGTGATGGCGTTGATCCTCACGCCCGTCCCCTTCAGAACAGCTACCCCCGAGCGAACGACGCCCAACGCCGCGTGACTACTCATCGTGAAACTCGGGCCCCAGCACCCGCCGTACGTCCCCGCGACGGAACTCACCACCACGATGCTGCCATACGGGACATCCTTAGGCGCAGCGTTGGGATAGTTCCCTCCGGGCGTGGTCTTGGTCATAGCGGCGGGAGCGTACTTGAGCGCGAAGAAAGCTGGCATGGCGTTTGTCTCGAAGGCGGCGTACAAGTCTTTCGGGCCGGTGGACGTTATGCTGGGCGAGCCGAGGAGGCCGGTCGAGGAGGTCCAGACGTCGAGGCGGCCCCAGGCGTTGAGGACGTCGTCGATGAGAGCGAGGGTGGACTCTTCTGAGGTGGGGTTGTAGGGGTATCCGATTACCTTAGTGTTTGGGGCGTGGGAGGCGATGGAGGCGACGAGCTCGTCGTAGGGGTCGGATTCCGAGGTTGAGCAGGCGTAGATGCATGCTGCGCCGTGGGCTGGAGCGTGTTAGCATGTGTAGCATAGAGGCGCCATATGTGGAAATGATCAAGTGAGATACTCCGTTATGAGCTGGCTTGTGGAGAGGTCAATTGACCGGCTTTGGCAGTGCATTGATGACGGAATGAAGCCGTGCTTGGGAGCCTTTTTGCACAGGACGGAAGTCGATACACTTACCAGCGAGTTCCGCAACAATGGCCTTCCCCACAGGTTGCGTAGCCCCCGTTACGACGCACACAAATCCATACTATGCCAAAGGTATTGTCAGCAACTTAGGTCTCCCATAGTTTCCTTCATATCAGAGAGATATCACTCACAAGCTTTCCATCACTTCGATAAGGACTGGTGTGTTCTGAGTTGCCAGCGTCTGCCATAGTAGAAAAATAATAACACAGTGAGCTCAAGGCCGAAGAAACAGAAGAGGGTAAATGACCCCGCGAAGGGAGATTCACGTCATGTTTGCTTGTTTACACAAGAGCACCAGATGCGCGGGGCGCGGAGATAGTTGGTGGAGAAGGCGAGCTTATCTGGAGCTTATCGGCGTGCATGCAACTGGACCGCGGACCTTCACGAACGCATACCAGCGACTCTTCGAACCATCATAGAGAAATTCCAGAAGATTTAAGAACTAGAATTTGCACTTGAATTGGTGGAATGTAGTTCTCGTCTACTCTACCCGGCCGTGAAGCCAACGTGCACTCTACCACCTCTACTTTCTTCACCATAATCAACACAACGTAATCTCCCCAACCTTGAACACCAAGTTCCACCTGACAACTGTCCTCCTCCACACTGCACCTGCTCTCCCATTCCAACTTCTTCCCTTAGTCGAGTCCGATCACTCTCACTTGCACCCACACGCCAAACCACCACTACCCGTCCCCTACTGTACCCCCGCCCCCTTAAGCTCCTCCTCATTAAGATTCTTCCTCAACTGCTCCTTCGGCGGCAGCACATCCGGCCCAAAGCTCAACGGCAGCAACTCCCCCATGCTCCTCACGATAAACCCACCCTTCTTATTGAACATGAAGACCGGGACGTCCAGCGCCAGAAACTCCCGGAGAAACTGCCTGCACATGCCGCACGGCGAGCAGAACTCGTCCATGTCGGTCGCCACGCCGATGGCCTTGAACGAGCCTAGTTTGTGCCCGAGGTGGATGGCGGTGCCCATGGCGACGCGCTCGGCGCAGGTGCCGACGGGGTAGGACGCGTTTTCGACGTTGGCGCCGGTTATGATGGTTTGCCCGGTGGGGTCTGGCGTGTGCAGGAGGAGAGAGGCGCCGACGCGGAAGAGGGAGTAGGGGCCTGGGAGGGAGATCTTAGTACGTTGAAGGTGATACGCTTGTTTGCCGTGCAGATTGTAGCAGCAACAACAGAAGGATCGCGGATTGGTGACGCGGCGTATTGGGGAGCGCCCAGTTCCGCGTCCCATGTCCGATCAACAGCAGCTCAAGGAAATCATTGAACGTACAATAAGCCTTCCCCCGCGCATCCAAACTCGTAGTGCAGAGAGTCTGCACCTCTGCAGCTGAGACACCGTGGATCAGCCCATCTTTCTCGTCGACTTGTTCCGCGGGAACCGGCTTGATTGTGGAAGTCGTTGACATCGTGGAGGAGAGAAAGAGAGAAGGCGGGGCCGCCCGATGCTATTATATGTAGCTCTGTGCTATGGTGGGGTTCCTAAGTGGGATGTTTGGGCCGAGGCTGACCGCGTCGCCTTAGTCGATTTATAACGCGTCGGAGGCCGCCGCCGCCCTTTGGGCGGGAGTGATGTAAGGGGAAGGACGGGCTGGAGGGTGGGTATGGAGATTAGACGGTAAGTGTCTGAGATACGAGATGCGTGAAAGGAATAGCGTTCAATTGAGAAGCTCAGCCACTCCAAGGGTCATGTCTAACAATACTAACAATACGCACGCAAAACATACCCTCAAGAACAGTGCATGCTACAGCTCGTCCTTGTACACCTCCTCGCTACCCTCCTGGGCATCACCCTGTTCACCGGCGTCCGCCTCAGCAGCCTCCTTATCACTACTGCTCATTCCCTTAGGTTTCTCCTTCTCCTCTTCCCCCTTTCCCTTTCCTTTCTTTCCCTCCTTCTCCTCATCCGGTTCAATGAACTCAATAAGCCGATACTCTCTCTGCCCCTGCGGCGTCTCAATCAAATCCAGCCTCCACTCCTTCTTCCCCGCAATCTTCTTGCTGTTCCTCTCCAGCTTCTCCACATCTCTAACCTCCATGCCAACCTTCTTCAGCTCCTCCTTGCTCATCATCTTGCCATCGCTCGTTATCAGTGTGCCCAGGAAGGTTTCCTTGCCCCCGCCGGCGATGATGCCTTTCTCGATGACTTTGCCCTCGCTGCCAACGAGCGACTGCGCGCCCACTTCGATGCCGCCGATGATGGGGCCGCGCTTTGTGGAGCCGTCGAGGCCTGGGGCCATCTCGCGCAGGGGATTTTGAGCCTCGTAGGCGGCGAGCGAGGCAAGAAGTTCGGACTGGGCCACCTTGTCTTCCAGGCGGGCGAGATCCCATTCGTCGACTTCGGACGGGGCGAGAACGGGCTGGCAGGTTATGGGGTGCGCGAGGTTCTCTTGGGGAGGCTGGAAGGCGATGTCGTTGCAAAGGCGGGGCGTGTAGATGATCATTAGGTAGGAGCAGGTGCTGATTTCCTTGATCATGGCGATTTTGTCCATGGGTTGGGGGTTGCAGTGGAACTGGAAGTGAGTTAGTATCGGGTGCAACCCAAAGAGAGGCACATTGACCTACCTGTACTTCGATCTTGCGCTCCCTGCCGGTAAGATCACACTCAGTACCGCCTGCCAGTCGCTGTACCATGTACCTGCTTGAACCCTTCGTTTCCAATCGCGGGAGATCGAGGCCTGTCTCCTGCTTGCTTTCTGTATCCGCCGTGCCTTGCTTCGCGTTACCCTCGTCGTCCAGGTCTCTTACTTCCTGTTCACTACCCAGCGTCTTCCTCTCCTCGCTTTTCTTCTCCTTGTCTTTCTCGGAGAATCTCCCCAGTATGAAGCTGTTCACCGCGTGGTCCTCCACAGGCGGATATATGGGCGCGCCTCCACGGCCTGGCGGCAGCTGGTGGAATTGTTTAACATGGTCCTTGTAGCAGAAGGCGTAGCTCCACCACCCGCTTAGATAGTATATGCATTCGCCCTTCATGCCGTCTAAGAGTTCTCCGCCGCGACTCGATGCGCGCACGAGTTCCTTCTCCTCCTCGGCCTTTGCTTCCTCGGGTGAAACCGTGCTGTTCTGCGGTACATCTTCTGGGAAAACCGGTATGCTGCAGAGGTAGCGTCGGCCGTCCAGCACCACGCGCTCGTATGTAAGGTCAAGTTCGTCGTCTCTTTGCGGCGGGTCAGACGACTGTTTCCCCGGCTTGGATAGGTCTTGCGTAGCCTGCGATATGGGCGTCGCCGAGCTGGTGCTGCGGGATAAAGATTGCGATAGGAGTGAAGTTGCTTCATTTTCGGTCACGTATTCGTCTGGGAAGACGATCTCGTACTGCGCGAGTGGTTAGCGACGAGCGAAGCTACCGAGCTATGCGAATGCCCACCTGCGGGAAAGCAAGCAAGTCCTCGAAGACACTGAACGAGTGCGGGCTAGCGAGCGCAATGCGCAAAAAAGCCGGAAGCGCCCAGAAGTTCCTCATGGGGAGCGCGAGCTGGCGTAGATATGAGAGAAAGTAAGGCGGGGCTGCGGCGTGAGCGTAGAGCTTAGAGCCAGATGTCACTTTGCGAGCTCACCCGCCGCCACCCAATTCGGCTAGCCTCCGTGTATACAACCACGACTACCATGACGATAGCAGTTTCGAGCCAAGCTGAGTCCCAACCTGGGCAGTTTGCTTATCTTTATGTTGCGTATAGTTTTCCTTTGGTCTATCTTGGTATAATACAGGGCGCTTTGCTACAGAGTCTCTCCCCACCTAGGTACACTATCCAACATGTCACTCTGGTACCTTGCCAGTAATCTCGATTATTTCCATTGGGTTATCCTATTCAGTGAGATTGCTACTATGGCCAAATACCCCGCCTGAGATCCAGTAGAGACGCTACACCACGCTCCAAGCCGTCGCAATGCAGAACAAAAGAAAAGACCATATTTGTCTCAAAAGTGCAGTTATGCCGCCAACTCCCGCTAATAATTATACACATAAGCTAACACACCAAGCCAAGCACTAGCCTAGCTTGTTGCCAATCTGCACCTTGAAGCTCTCGCCAGCGGGGCGTGGCTTCGTGCTCTTGCCGTAGTAAAACTCGCATTTGAACTTCAGTTGATTGCGCTGATCTCGGAAAATCTGTATGATGTCTCCCGAGTGCAGGTTCCCAAAGAGAGCCCGGCCCTTATCATCCTTCTGTTTGATATGCTTGCCGTTGACCCAAAGTCCGGCGGTCGCGGACGTGAAAATACCGGCTTGGAGGTCCTCAATTTGTGTCCAGTCCTGGCCGTTTTGGGAGAGCTCCTGCACGTTCGTGCCGCTGGGAGACCACCAGAAAATGTGGAAGGCCGTCTTGGGAATACGAATGTCCGTAGCATCATCATACACAATAGTACTCGTCTTCAGGCGACCCCACGATGTGAGGCGCTGGTCGAGGTTGAGGACAAGCGAAGGGTCGAATGAATCCAACGTGGCCGTCAGCTTGCCGACCCGGCGTGGTGGAGCCTTGAAGTCAGGCTCAGTGGGCAGCATTGGGCTAGCTTTGACTGGGGTGGCTGCGACTGAAGCAACCGAAGCCTCGCTGTCCCCATGAGCAGATTGTTGCATGGTGTCTGCGAGGGACGCCCCCTCTGTGGTATCCTGCAGCTGTGCGCCAAAATCGAAGCCACTCACTCTCTGAGCATACTCGAGATTGTGTGTGGAGGGATCGGCAGGATCATAGAAGAAAGAAGGGGTCTTGGGAAGACTAATCAGACGATTTGGTGGTGGTCTTGCCCGAGGTGTCGGTTCGCTACTCTGACTTGGGTTCTTCTGAGAGATTCCGAGCGAGTTATGTTGAGGTACTTCTGGTGTCTTAGGCGTAGCCGGCTCATTCGGGGTCTCCCGGCCGGACCCAAAAGATTGGGGCGAAGCCATGTTCAGCTCTCGTACACCAGATTCAGCACCAAAGAGGCTAGACGAGGAGACGTCTCGATCGAGGGTCGGCGTGTTTCCAGTCGATGCTTTACGCCCTCGTCTCCGATTATTCGAATCTTCCTGCACATCGGATTCCGTGGATCCAGCATTTGAAAGCGCTTGTTTTGCATGTATGTTGAGAACACCAGAGCTTTCCAGAGCCGACTGTCCGATCTCACCAAAAAGGCGAAGTGCGTTCGGTGCTTTGGGCATGGGCTGGAAGCTCTCATCTTCAAGAACCCCTTCCATGTCAGATTGTGGCGACGGAGCGGCGCTCGATTCACTTTCGTGATCCCGTAATTGATAGCGTGGGAACAATGGATCATGGCGGATGCGCTTCGATTGCCGGGCATCGATCAGGTGCTCGAACTCCTCGTCAGATAGGATGTCGGCTTCATCAGGTTCAGGAACGTTTTCATTAATACTGAGTTGCGACAGCTGATGTTCAGCTTCGTCCCCGTCTTCATCCTCTTCGACGATAGATTCCAACGTAGGGTCTTCGGGGATGTTCGCGCCCTCTCTTAGCCACGGGTGTTGCAGACATTGAACTTCCGTGGGACGTTGGGATGGGTCTCTTCGTAGCATTTGCGTAAGCAAGTCAATGCAGGCGTCTGGGACTTTCTGCTTCTTAAGTGGGCTGACGTCCAACTCTGTCTCCATGATGTGATCGAACATGGCGCGGCCGGTAGCATCTTGTTTACCGTCGAAAGGAGGTGCACCACAAAGAGCATTCCAGAGCACACCTCCCAGCGAGTAGATGTCACAGGCAGAGCTGTACGCCTTCTCGTTTCCACGTCGACGCTTTTTGGACTTTTCGTAGAACGGGAAAACCTCGGGAGCGCAATACAAAAGAGTTCCGCAGAAGGTTTTCAAGAAGGTCTCTTCGTGCGCAACCATCTTGGACAGTCCAAAGTCGGACAACTTGACCTGTATGGGATCGAGCTCCGAAATGAGGATGTTGTCGGGCTTTATGTCACGATGCGTGACCTTTTGAGAGTGGAGATGGGCGAGAGCGCTCAAGACTTGTTGGGCCACAGGCCGGATAACGTCTTCCTTCATGGGACCAAAGCCATCAGGCGCCAACCCCGCCTCCATATGCTTCCTCAGATCACCGTACGGCGCGTACTCCATGATGATATAGAGATAATCTCCTTGATCGTGGTAGTCGATGAATTGGACGACATTGGGATGCTTCAAGTTTCGCATGATCGACAACTCGTTTTCGACTTTCTTATCCAGCCGGCCATCCTTCATGAACCTTCTTTTTTCAAGCTCTTTGGCTGCGAGAACAGTCCCGTTCATCTTAGTGGCGATCTTGTAAACCGTCGCAAATGCACCCTTGCCAAGCTCGCCTGCGACTTTGTCAGCAACAATTGATGTAGTTAAGGCGGACAAAACGTACCCATGATAGTGTAGTCGTGGCCGCCGTTCCACCTCATCAGAGTCTGGTAAGGTTGTTGTTGGCGCCGCAATACTTTGTCCCGTTCCTTGCCCACGAAGCATTCACTCATGAAAGCCCTCTTGTTCTCTTCGTAGTTCCAAATCTGCGCCTTTGAGGATCGTGGCGGAATGCGCACGTGGAACCGGATCATCTCGTTGTCATTCGTCGGAGCGCCGCTATTAGCGATAATGATTTCCGAGTTGGTGGTCAACACGCGTGTCTTCTCGGCACGAGGGTCTTTGCTCTTCAACACGGTGTTGTCGACCCGAGTTCCGTTGGTGGACAAATCCTCGAGCATGATCAGTCCCTCTGCGTTGAGATAGATGCGGAAATGCTGATTGCTGATTCGCTTGCCTGAGTCCTGACCAAACACGATGTCAACTAAGCTCGCATTGCGACCAAAAACGAAGCCAGAGTACTTCTGTTTGAGATGACTTATGCTTGAGAAGCGGAGGGCAATGTCCGCAGATCGCTGTAATTGGGTTCCTCTACGGGTCCCGTCATCCCCAACAATAATGGTCTCCTGCTCCTCGATATCGGTGACGTATGAGTCCATATCGTGAAACAAGACATGATGGGCGCGGGTCATCGCAGTCTGTTCCACGATCCTCGAGGCGGCCGCGCTGCCCGCTAGAAGTAACAGAATAACATCCGAGGAGTCATTGTCGTCAACTCCGGAGTTATCTTGTCCAACACGTCGCGGGTCAAGCACCTGTTGGGTGGGTTGGGTGGCCTCGTCTTGTGAAGCCATTGCAGATAGGTGAGCTCAACTCTCAAGGCCTAGCTCAAAGCTTGAAAAGTAGCGGTTGTGGTACGAGATTGTAATTAGCCCCAAGGCAGCAAGTCGCGAAACCGTCGCAAAATTGACGCGCTATTCTACTTGACGCGATCGGCTTGATGCCGGTCTATGGTGTGATGGTGAAAAGCGTGTTGGTGAACGATGGCGATCCTAGACCAGTGCTAGATGGGATGAAAGCTCCGCGAAACGGGGAATTCACAACGAAGTTGTTTGGCAGGCTGCCAGAGTTTGCGCTTCGTGTGTTAGCCAAATCAATGGGACACCTCCAGCGCCGGATTGTAGCAAGCTCCTCCTATGCGTCCTATGCCAGGCGCAGCCTTTTAAGATGGGTATTCAGCACCAGCCTGCCAGCAGGGCTGAAGCCGCGCTCCCCACGAAGCTTCTGTGCCAGTGGTTTCCTTGCTCTTTTCTATATCTTTTCGCTTCATATAACAATAGCTGGAGTGTCGATGCGCTGCGTTAGTCGCGCTGTGTGGTACCGAACGCAAGGTCGGTCAGAATGCACCGCACAAGTCAGGTCGAAAGTGATCGTGGGTATGGATAATAGCGCGGACGCGAAAACGAAAACGTAGGTATCTATGAGCACCTCTCCGTCGCGGATGCTGCAGGCTCGGTGGGGGAGAGTGTTGCCCTAGAAACGGACCTTCCCTTCATTTGTCAGCGTTTGCGCACCCCCAACATGTCACTCTCTTGTGGAGGTAGAATAGAGCGAGCGTACCTTTTATGACAGCGACTACAAGCCCCCTCGTCCGGGTCCTGAGCGCGAAGGAACAAGACTCGAGAAAAGTTACGGCTCATGAGACTTGGGGTGAGGTCTGAGCGGGCCGTCCGAGCTCCACGTCTTGTGATTGGACAATGTGGGCGCTCGTGGGGAACATCGCGGCTTCCTCATTCGCAAGGCAGCCGCGCTGCCACGAAGTCACGTTGGCGTCTACGCGTCGTAAAGACAAAGAAATGACGAGAAGAGCTTCATGAGTGGGGTCCAAGATGTAGGTGCCTTAGATGCCTGATGAATGATTCGAGCAAATTCAGGCACGCGTCTGCATTTCCACCCACGGACGGCGATCAGGTTCAATATATCGCTGCCTGGCGAAAGCACGCTTCATTAACAACAGAAACCAAATAGAAGCGGATATTCAAGATCACAATAGCCCCCAAGGAGCCGTCAGCAGGTGCTAGCCTCAGGCAGTAATCCATGGCAGAGGAAGGAAATTCCGACACCGAGCTCCCGCCCAACTAACAGGCAACTGGTAGTATCCTGAAAGTTTGTGAATGCCACTTGACTCTGCTTCATACATGTCCGCCCATTTGCTCATATTTCGCTTCACGAATCTCGTGGCAGACACATTCCATTCAATAAATCATACGGGATATCTCCGAGGGTACGACAAGGCATGCCTTCCACGCCCTTACACCAAGTAAATACTATGATATCGCAGAACACGTGCCTCTTCTTCATTCATCCCCAGCAGATAACAATCACCTACGACCTCATAACGCAAACCGCCACCGTCGATCAGTCTTAGCAGTAAGGGCGTGGCACCACCTGCAACATAGAACACTTCGTCTCCAGGCCGTGTGCTGGCGGGCGCAAGGCCTACGTCTCCGTTTTGCGTGAAGAACAGACGCCGTGAGAGCGTGGCTGCCATGATGGAGGCATCCATTGCTGCTACGCGCTCTTGGCGTGTTTTTACCACTGTGTTGAGACTCTGGGTACTGTTAGTGTGGTGTTTCATGGGGGAACGGTGGAGGGTACGTACTAGTTCTTCGCCAAAGCGAGTGCGGAGCTTGTGTTCTATTTCCCAGAAGAAATCGGTCCAGGGTGCGTCTTCGCGGATGTTGCCCTCTACCAACACCGATTCGCCCCAGTATAGGTTGTGGTCTTCGGCTAATTTCTTGATAATCGTTGTTCTGCTGCTGTCAAAGGGTGACAACTTATCGTGAATTGGAATATGCTCCGCCGTCATGTCCTCCATGGAGCCATCGTCTGCTGTGCGCGTCCTATTGAGTAGGCCATGTAGCAGCGATCCTATGCTAGGCGTACTCATATCGAGGTATAGTAGGCTTTTCCATAGTGATGCCGCTTGCGATGACATCGTGTCTAGTTTCGCGTCGCTGGGTCTGTCGTAGTATGTATTGTTCGACCAGTCTTCCTGCTCGTCTTCTTTGAGATCATTAGGATACAGTCGTAGGTTGAAAGGCGACCGAGGAGACTCAAGAGCCCATGACATGAAAATTATCTCGTCTTTCGGTGTGGCCCTTCGGACGCCCACATTGGAGCTTGACGGCGAATTCTCGCAGAAGATGTCAGCGCAGAGAAGCTCCCAAAACCGAGTGGTGGCAAAGCGTGAGCGGGTCTTGCCCGAAGACGCCGCACTTTCTAAAACGGTCCACCACTTGAAAATCGTGGTCTGGCTGATATCCGCACTATCTCCCCACATTACTTCTTCGACGCCGGAGACTACGCCTACGGACGAGGCGGAGACTTCGAGTATGAGGTCTGGTGACATACGAAAGGGATACATATCGGAGACACGCTTCAACCCGACGACATTATAGAGACGCATAGCGTCGGTGCGTACGTCGTTGCTTTGGGCGCTTGGCGCACTCCAATCTGGCACCCAACTCGGTAGGTCATATCGGAACTTTCTGCCTGTATCTGTGCTCAGTATAGCAAGAGAATTCGATTCCTGCATGATTCCAATAGTAGCTTGAGTGTATACCTCCCTATCGCTCAAAGTGTAATCAGGAACGATGTGTGGTCCTCCTGTGTTAGTTTTCGCAAGCGAAAGAAGAGCATATACTTTGTCGCGCGGATCCGACGCCTGGCGACTGCGAAATCTTTGAAGTAGTTTGAGCAAAGTAAGGTCTCTCACTTGTACGCTTCCGTCGGTGTCAGACCCAGACCAGGCTTTCTGACGTGAATAAGCAGTGCGGAGGTCTTTGATGTCGCGAACTTGGGTACTAAAGTTGAGCAGTACTCTCAATAAGTCCCGCGGGAAGGATGCAGCAAACCTTGCGCAGCATGTCCCGCTATGTTCTGCGATTTTCGAAGCAGCTTCGGCGAACATGCTCCAAGGGGCAGACACAGAACCGCATACCATTAACACGTCTTGTGGCATCGTAATCTCTTGAACGGTCCAAATCCTTTTCCACCATGGAGTCCACGGCGGATTCATCAGTCTTCTCAACGCCTCAAACAAGTTCATTTGGGCCTCTATATACCCTGGTGAGCCCCACGAGGAGAGATAACCCAGTCTGTCAAGATGAGAGTCGCCTCCCAATGCGCGTAGGAAAGAGAAGACCTCCCGTGTTGTGAACGTGGAATGTCCCAGGCCATTTTCGTATCTTTCTCGCAACGCTTCGCGGTCAAGGTGTCCATCGGTATGTAGCAGGTCGCGATGGTCCCCATGGAAATGCACAATCTCGGGCGTTTCCTTGCTGCCTTTGGTATCTCCCACCCCGTCTCCTAGATAGATGAACACGGCCGTACATGACTGATAGATTAGACCCATCAACTCCACCTGATGTGTTCTCTCGTCTAGATCATCTTAGTTAATCGAGAGCGCGTCAATCCATATAGTAAGTCCCTCCTCATGACTCAACCGCAAATGCCGAAGCGCGCTTTCAAGATTGACCGTGACCGCGAAAGGTTTGCCGTTCAGCAATATCTGCCTCGTAGCCCTACGAGAACCCCATACATAGGACAGAGTGTAATACCTAGGACGTTCGCCAAGATCCGTTCGTTGGAGTACGCAGCGTACAGGGTCGGTCCATTGGCCTGGGAGGAGCTTCACTAGGCGGATGTCGTTGCTGCGGAGGGGGCTGTCGTTGTATGCTTCTGAAATCATTGCGATGGTGGACGTATTGATCAAACATAAGCATCTCCTTGTGCTACCAACCTTGTAACGCCATGCGATGCATCGTCTATATATGTGGGATGCATGCTTGACCGGTGTAACGGCTGCGCCTTCTTTCGCGCATGCAGGCTTCAATCAGCAGGGGGCGAGCGCGACCACAACGCAAATGATGCTTTCGCGTGCCTCAAGTGCATTTGACTATTAGACGACGAACTTTTCTGACACCTCGCGTCATGTCAATGACGCCAGGCCACGTGCCAGTCTGAGGGATGCTTGCGCAATCCGGTTCGTAGGGCTGAGTTCGTTGTACCGAGGCAAGTCTCCATCGCTCACCCCGAACCCCACATCTTCCTCACGAATCGCCATCACCCCAACAATGGCACGGTAGGCAATGTCATCCGTGCATACCGCTACATCGAGCCTCGGTACCGCGATATTGAAATCCGTTCTGTCTTGTCATTTGCGCTCCGTCGCAACCTTCCACTGTCCCTCTTACACCACTCTGGAGATTCGGACGACTGATTAGTGAGCGCTCATCACCACAGCCGACCTTCCGGACACTGCGCATAAAGTCGTCTTCCCCCTCCTATTTTACCACCTTCGAACGTATTTCGCCAAGATGCCCTCCTACACATCAATACACCTAGCCGAACGACCCAAGGACCAGATCATCCCCGGAAAGACCTTCACCGCGAAGCAAAACCCTGTGCCCAGCGCGTCCAGCTTGAAAGATGGCGAAGTACTCTTCCAAACGCTGTACTTGTCGCTCGACCCCGCAATGCGCGGCTGGCTCAATGACACCCGCTCGTACGTGCCGCCTGTAAAGATCGGCGAGGTAATGCGCGGCGCAGCAATTGGCATCGTCGTTGCGTCAAAGTCGCAGAAGTTCCCAGTCGGAACGTATGCAAGTGGCACCGTGGGCTGGACTGAGTATGTTGTTGTGAAAGAAAAGCAGCTCCAGGCGCTGGACCTTCCGGAGGGCGCTGTGCCGACAGATGCGTTGAGTGTGCTTGGTATGACCGGCTTGACGGCGTATTTTGGTATCTTGGATGTGGGCAAAGTAAAGCAGGGGGATTTTGTTGTGGTTTCGGGTGCTGCAGGCGCCACGGGCAGTGTTGTCGGTCAGATTGCGAAGATCAAGGGAGCGACGGTATTGGGGTTGGCTGGTGGCGATGATAAGGTGAAGTGGTTGAAGGAGGAGTTGGGTTTCGACTATGCGTTGAACTACAAGGATCCCGAGTTTGCGAAGAAGTTTAGGGAGGCGACAAAGGGATTGATTGATGTTTATTTTGACAATGGTAAGCAAAGGGTAGACTCTGGACGTGGAACGGCGGTTGACGGTGACAGTCGGCGGAGAGATCCTCGATTTGGCTCTCGCCAGAGCAAAGCCACATGCAAGATTCGTCATGTGCGGTGCTATCAGTCAGTACAACAAGGCCAAGCCGCAAGGACCTAAGGTGAGTGGGCAAGCACTCTCTTTTAGTTATGCGCTGATTGTTGAAGAACTACCTCATGGTTATATCGATGAGGATACGCATGGAAGGCTTTATCGTCTTTGATTATGAGAAGCAGTATCCTGAGGCGAGGAAGCAGCTGGCGCAATGGCTCTCTGAAGGCAAATTGAAGCGGAAGGAGACGATCGTGAAGGGCGGTCTGACAAAAGCGGAGCAGGCCCTGGTAGACCTGTACAATGGTGTGAATACTGGTGAGTCTATCTCGACATCTTTTGGGGATTTTGCTGACAAGACAAGGTAAACTACTCGTTGAAGTTGCGAAACCTGAGGATGCCAAGGCGAAATTGTAAAACAGCTGCGAAATTTGTACGAGGACATGCTTTTGCCTTCAATGCAGTGACAGGAATATAAAGGAGATCACGGTCTAAGCAAGAGTTGACACAGTGATTATGGTGACGAACCAGATCAGTGCCCTTGAAGTCAAATTATGGAATGAAGTAATGACATTGAAAATTCTAAAACAAGGCTTCATAAAGCGCCACTCAACATCTACTTCGCACCGCCATTCCTCAGATTAATTTTCCCCAACTCATTACTTCAACCGCATTAGCCGCCGGATTCGTGGACGTTTTTCTCACGTAAGAAAGCTATGAAGATTTTCCAGGCGCCTTGGTTTAAACGTTTCTGTAAGTCTGCGACTGTCTTCCCTGTCAACGTATTAATCCATCGTTTAGTCTCAGGAATAAGGTTTCCGGTCATCCTAGCTACAGTAATCATCCTCACTCTTTACGGTAAGCTCTTTGTTGTGTCGAAAGTAAAACGATCTCACTCGATATCGCAGGTGTCTTATTCACAGGCTGCGTCTCGAATACTGCAGCTACACCATCCATTTATTTGTTCACTATCCGCAAAGCTGGCAACTGGCTTCGCGTCGGCAACATCGGTTCATGCTTCGGCACAGGCAATCTTCTGTCCAAACCCGTCACTTGCGCACCCACCGTTCTGAGCGGCAAGGAAGACTTTGCAGGAGCCGATGGGGTATTGCTCGTCCGACATGCAAAGACGATGCAGCTAGCGATATTGCCTCTCTTCTCCATACTATCAGTGCTGTGCTACCTGATCTCCGCGGGGTCTTTCTTTTACTGGGAATCTACTAGACCACACATGTACCAGGCGGGCACCAAGCATAACCGACTCACCTTCAAGTTGGCCTACATAAGTGTCGCGCTCGCTCTCGTCGCCCTCTTCCAGATGTGGGCGTCGGTTTTCGGCATGGCGCACGCAAGCGCAATTGTGGATAATCATGATCTCGAAGTCAAGTTGAGCATTGTTTGCCTCGGTCTACAAAGCGGAGCTCTAGGAGTCCAGTTTCTCTTTGCACTGGGAGTGAAGCTTAAGTGGTTGAGCATGATGAGACAGCGCAAGCAGGTACGATAGTAGGCGTAAGCAATGCGTGAGAGAGGTACTGGTCGAGGACATCTTGCAGGTGACCTGTATGAGCAGGCGAGGCGATGTGCGCCAAACGAAGGTCCGCTTCAAGCTTTTCGTAGTGGTGTTCCGTACACTCTTTTACTTAGGACATACTGTAGCGTTCTGGGAACATGTATTATTTCGCTTTTGATTCAATTGTCTCTAAGGGTCCTCTTTTAACTGTTGTATCTTTCGGTAATTGAAACTTCATTCTCTCAACTCCGTTTCTCAAGCATTATTGCTCAGAATGCAAGTCACGCTTGAGTATGATCGGAGTCGAAGTACATCTTGAGGCTCTCTTTGAATTATTTAAAGGCTTTCATTGACTGCGCATTCTGTGCGCAGGTTTGAATCGGACCCAGAACGACGGCCTGTCCCAATATGCGTAGAATTCGAAGTCCTTTTCGAAAGACAAATCTTCCTGGCCTTCCATAGCCTCCATGTCAAATTCCCAAATGACTTTAGCAATGAAGAGACGGATCAAGGAGACAGATATCGCGCCACCGGGGCAGCCTCGAAGACCTTGACTGAAAGGTTTCGCAGCCTTCAACTCGTCACCCGCATACTTTGAATCGAAACGAGGATGATCGGATGGCAGCCATCGTTCGGGGCGGAACATGAGCGGGTCCGTGAAATATCGCGAACTTCTTGCTGCCGCGAAGTAGCTGATCTGGCATGTCACCTACACTGTATCAACATCTGGTAGCGACAATAGTGGCGGCCAGGACTTGGCCACACTTACGCCTTGAGGTATGTATTCTCCATCTACGACAGCACCGGGACTTACTCGCGGTAAGCCGTCTGTAGTTTCTTGATGAAGACGAAGACTTTCT
Source organism: Paraconiothyrium sp. Pb-2020 (assembly GCA_022419385.1). Taxonomy (NCBI): domain Eukaryota; kingdom Fungi; phylum Ascomycota; class Dothideomycetes; order Pleosporales; family Didymosphaeriaceae; genus Paraconiothyrium; species Paraconiothyrium sp. Pb-2020. The sequence continues at coordinate 2,211,879 of JAJUBI010000008.1, forward strand.
TGTACGCAACCATTGAGGTATTTTAGACTCGTCACGGCTTCCATATCGATTGCTCTGTACTCTGCAAACGCTCCTCTGACTTCTTTCACCAAAGTTGTGTAGGCGTCAGGCTCCTTGAGGAGAAAGAAAATGAGAGAATAGAATTGATTTGCGAGCGGCTGCCAACTGGCCAACATCACCTGTGCTGCAACATTTTCCAGGTGGAAGATAATGTTTTTGTCATCGGGTACGGGTTTATCGGCAGGAAGAAGCTGTTCGAAATAGTCCAGATGCTCGATCTTGTCGCGACGCTCGATTCGTGCTCTGACGTATTCGGTGTTGAGTTTAATAAGTTTAGGCAGTGCAAACCAAACCGATGGCGGTATCGTCGCATATTGGAGAATAGTGAACAAGCGAAACTTCCTTGTCAGTTGACTTACCGCCACAAACAAGTTCAGCTTTGGGGTAGTGCTGAGCAGAATAGAATCCTTCACTGTATTGATTCTTAGCGTATTGCGCGTTGGGCTCTCATCGTCCTAAACTTACTGTCTCGCATCTGACCCATGTCACGACCGTACGTCATATCCGCAGAGAGATCTAGCGCCAACCAGTCTGACCAGCTTCGCATATCCACTCCCTGCTTACCTGCACCCAAGGACTTCATCTTGTTGATGAAGAAATCGACGTGTTTGTTAACTGTAGCCTCTTTTGCTTTAAGGTTCCTTGTGCTGAAAGCAGGAGCGAGTTTCTTCGCTATCTCGCGGTGCTTGACAGGATCGGGTTCTCCCGAGATACCGTTGTCGCCGGTATCCAGGGCGTCATAGCCAACTTGCACGAAACTCTCAAGGTTCCTCTCCTGTGCGAGATATATGTCTGGCTCGATGATGTGAGTTAAAAGTCCTGATCTAGTGATTGTGGCGGTGGAGTGATAGCACTAACCTTTGGCAGCCTGTGGAGTGAGAAAAACGAGTTCGTTGGGAGCAATGCGGACAACATTGCCTGAGCAGTTAGTCTTCCGCGATTTTGATGAGCAGGCAGAGTCGTACCATATTTTCTGAGCACGCTAGCAATGATCCATGGGTACCTTCCTGACGTACTAAGTGTTCAAAAGGTCAACAGTGCCCACCACGCAGTCTTCTGGAAAGGCATGAGATATGTACCTAGTATAGGCCCACCACAGATTGCTAAAGGCGGCAGGCCTTGGACCCGGATATTTGGAGAGTGGATGGAAGATGATACAGTAGATAGTGTGAGCTAAGTAGTAGGCGACAATCTGTAGATCGTAGTGGATCAGCGTATGATGATTGCATGATTTACAATTATGACTGACCAACGTGATAGCAACGATAAGAACTTGGGTCAACGTAAATATGCCCAGTAGCTGGCCACGTACATCGCTCCATAGGGCCATGTTGGCGATGGTGGTGCACCGGCACTGGTGCGAGTGTCCGTTTGGGTGTATGATGCCTGGTGGGCAGCGCCCTCATCCGAAAAAGGACCAAGGACTGTGCTCCATTTCCCACGAACGTTGCCTAACAGCACGTGATCAAAATGCCGAAAGAAGACGTTGGTGGTCAGTGATATATCGCTCGAGACGCTAGACTGATCAAGGTTAAACCGATAATTCCTCGGAAGGAACCATAGGCTACTCATTTGATGATTTTGTCATTGATCCTCCGATGGCATGGCTTACTTATGTCTCTCTCCTTGAACTCCCACTATGATTCATTGTGACCGGCCTGCGCCTGATCGCTTCTCATAGATCGACACGAAAGCTGATACGCACATGTGGGATGACGGCTTGGCGGTTCTCGCGCTCGTCAATTCTTTTTGGGCTACGAAATCTGCTCCTTCATCGGCCAGTCGCAATTGAGGGACTTGAAGTTCACGAGATTAATGTGTCGTTCACAGTAATGGGCATTGTGTGTGACTTAGACGAAAGTCTGACACTCAACTCCGTTTCCCAAACACTTCCATGCACCAGCCATTTTACTCCAGTGGAAACCTATCATTGCGAAACGTCTTCCATTTTCAACTGTCCGCTGAATTGCAATCCGAGGCGCCATAAGGGAGGTAAATACCCAGAGCTCCTATGGAGATGTATCAAGTCGAACACTATCCGATCTATAGACTTTGATTGCTAACATAGTAGGTATAGTCAGACTAGCGCTCTTGTGGAACTATAACGTACCCCTGTATTAGAAATTCTTTGGAGTGATACGGCGCTTCCGACTGTCAATGCCGGTATGCCGTGCTCGTTGGACCTCATACCTAACTGAGAAGGTAAGGCCCACAGCAGTCCAGGCCCTCAGGAACCTCAATAGTCCTTTTGCTCTCGTCACATGCGCTTGAGCCGTACTGACATTCACCTCATCCTCATTACATGTCGTGGCGCCAAATTTCGCAAAGTTCTGATCACTGCTTGCATGCTACTATACACACAATGTATGAGATAAGTGTGGACCTCGTGTTCGAGCAACGACAAGCTCGTGTCTACGCCTCGGCTATCTGATCGCTACAAGGATATGCGCCACGCAATTTGGGCCTACCTTTCCAGGACAAGGCTAATGCGCGGCCACCAATGATACCACGAACGATATACCAGGATATAAACCGTTTGCTTCCGATGCGGATGGTAAATGGATTCCTCGCAAATTGCGCCTCCTTGACTCCGCCGGTAATTCTGCTGTGCCTCACTACTTGAGGCCAAGAGGCATGTCAACCATGATCTAACATTAGGCGCCTTCCTACGAGCGAGGCCTCCCACGGGATTTTTGTCCGTACCAGGGCAATCGCATGTTTCAAGGGTAAGTTGAGTGACGGCATGGCCGAACTATATCATACCACCGGTAACTCTAGGGTGCTTGCAACCTTGTAAAGGCTATAAGTACTCTACGGATACCTCAGGTTGGCCCTTCTTTGTCACTGCAATTCGCTTGTAATCGCAGTCCACCATGCACAAACATAAACTGGCACTGTGGTTGTCATGGGCGCTGTTGTCGGCCCCATTTATTGGAGCTCAACGAACATACGACAAAGTGTGTGGTCAGATCGCAGTGCTACAGAAGGCAGCACATGATGCCAACCCATCAGGTACAGGTCCAGTTGCCACCTGTGATTGTTTTACTAACGTTCTGAAAGCTGTACCTGTCAGCATTCCCATCAAGCCAACCGTCGACTGCCTCAAAAACCTCACTGTGGGCCAAGGACGTACCTATGATATAAACCTCATGCTACAGAATATGGACCTTTATCTTGATTTTGAGACTAGTAAGTAATCAGCTCATTACTCAAAGCACACTATTGATCTCCGGATAGCTCTAGATTCCTTGAAGAACCCTCCCGCCGACTGGCCGTATCCTGCGCATGACGTTCGCGCCAGACTAGAAGAGGTGAAGACTAGAGTCAAGAGCAAGGCGTATGCGAATGACTACGAATTCCAAGTCGAATTGTTCGAGAAGGTATTCGCACCTGCTCACAGTGGGCATTTCATCTTCTACCCTGATCTACTTGTCAATCCGTGGTATTGGAGTAGGACGGTATCTTTAGTCTCAATCAGCAAAGACGGCTCCGCTCTGCCAGAGATTTACTTCCGTGGTAAGACCTAAAAGTACATCCTTACGAAAACACACTAATAGATCACTGGTAGACGATATTATCAACTCTGTCGCAGATGCGTCTCCTCTATCCAAAATTGACGGTCAAAATGCACAGCAATTCATTCAGGATCTCGTGTTCCGAGCAGCCTCGCAAGACCCTGACGCAGGTTACAACGCTATGTTCTACAACAAAGCGCAGGTCGCGGCGAAGATCTCCAATGGCGGGTACTTCGCCCAAGGCGGGCGCACCAGCAACATCTACCCGGGCGAGAACACGACGTACACGTTCCAGAATGGAACGTCTGTCACCGTAGACAACGTCGCACTGTTGAGATACGACTTCACCGGTGCCACCGACAACGGCTACTTTATCGCTCGATACGCAGGTCAAGTTAGCTCAACCGCAAGCAAAATCAACGTCCCAAATGCGCCAGCTGGCTATCCTACTCCGGTCATCGCAACAAAGGACGGGTTGCTAGGCGGGTATTATCTCTCAGGGGACGGCCTAGATGATGTTGCCGTGCTCAGCGTGCTCTCGTTCTCCCCCAGCAGTGTGAAAGAATATCAAGCTGTAGCAGAGACTTTCCTCGCCGACGCCAAACTTGATGGCAAGAAGAAGCTCGTTGTGGACCTCAGCGCCAACAACGGAGGGTACATTCTTTCAGGGTACGATCTCTTTCGACAGCTTTTCCCACAGACGGAACAGGTTGGCCTGACGCGTTTCCGCAACAACAAAATTCAAGACGCAGCTGTTAAGATCAGCCAGAAGATTGTGCCTGATCCTTTTGATCCGTCGAAGGGGGCTATGGAGCAGGTTCGTGCGTACGAGAAAAGCTGGTGCTATAAACATGATCTGGATCAGGATGGGAAGAAGTTCAAGAGTGCGGAGGAGAAATGGGCGGATCACAAGGTTGGGGAGTCAAATTATAGCTCTCTGTTGCAGTGGGATCTGAATGATCCGTTCTTGACAACGCAGGGACCGGTCGCGTTTGGGACGGAGATTACTGGTTACGGGAACAGGACGAACTTCACGCAGCCATTCGCTGCAGAAGATATCATAATGGTGAGTTACTATGCTCCACATGCAAAAGACGAACGAGACACTGATCGGTATCGTATAGCTCACCGACGGGTTTTGCGCCTCGACATGCTTCCTCTTCAGCGACTTTATGAAGCAAGTAAACGTCAAATCCATTGCTGTTGGAGGACTCCCAAATACAAAACCCATGCAGGCAGTTGGAGGCGTCAAGGGCGGCGAGCTTTCCACATGGGCGGATCTTTACACTGAGGTGTACCAAGACGCGTTTTACCTGTGGCAAAGGATCAACATGTCCGATCCGGACTATGCTTGGCAAAAGAAGACGTTCTTGGACCACCGAGAGTACATTGGATACACTGCGACCGCAGGTGCCAACATTCGCGATGTCATACAAAAGGACCATATCGACGATGGGCTTGCAGCGCAGTTTGTAAGGGAGGATGCTGATTGTCGGCTATTTTACACGAAGGAGATGATTGTCGACGTGGAGAATGTGTGGGCGAAGGCGGTAGATGTCGCATGGCAAGGAGGAAAGTGTGTGAATGGTGGTTTGTCCAAGAGAGATGCATCGAATGATAAGAGAAAAGAAAGGAAAACGGCAAGCACTGGAGCTAAGCCATCGGTGGGATTGAAGACAAAGAGAGTGAATGTACAGGAGGAGACCGTGGAGAAGAATGCAGCATGGCGCATTGTGCATGGACGCAAAGCTTTCGAGTAAGCTATTATTGACAGATTGAATAGAACATGCGAACTTGATGTAAAGTACTGTGGATGTGCGACCCAATCCATCTCTTACGTGAGCAGCGTGTGCCGCCATTAACCGTCACCCTCCCCATGAACTTGCATAAATACCATCAGCACAGCAGCATACGCCGCAGTCGCAGCCACGACTTCTCCCGGGCGATTTACAGTAGCTGTTGACATGAGGCCAACGAAGACGCATATGAACCCAGTCATGATTCCCAACTTCTTCGAATCTTTGTCTACAGATTCTAACCACCAGAGCGGCGCTAGCAACATGATGAGCCCCCCTAGTATTATGCTAGTGTTGGTGATAAGGTCAAACCGAGAGTTGGACGAGTAAACCGTCGCAGGGGATGCTTCACGGTCATTGTTGGCGTACTTGTCGCGGAAGAAACGGCTGCGGTGAAGTTGCTGAAACGATTCGAGCCAGCGACCAAGAGGCGGACGCGTGCGTTGATTTATCGAAGTCAAATCCTCGCTATGTTCGATGAATGAAGTCTCATGCGGGGCAATAGCGCCACGATCGAGCCAATTCCTGATGTTCTCGATCTGACGTTTGTCAGCGCGGGGTTGAGCGCGTACTTTCGCGTAGCTGTCTACGAATTGATCTACGTACGTCAGTAGTGCTTCAAACCTTGCCGATAAGGAATTGCTGACTATAGTGTTGCAAGAGAGAGCTCAATTCTCCCATGTGTGCGTGTCGCTGCTGCATCCACTTTTCGTCCCACCTCATGCTATCGTTTCTAAGCTTGTCATCTGGATGCGATGTCACTACCATCTGATCAAGCCTATTGATGTCATCCTCTATACGTGTGATGCGGTCCTGCAACCATAATATTGTACGAGCGTTGAGGTCCTGGAAACGGCGAATGATGAAGAAATCATCTTCGGAAGCCATCCATGCGCTGAAGGCCCTGTATCCCTCGAACTTCCACGCTGATTTACGTTTCTCTTGCGAGGTGACCGTGAGTGTTGATGAGCGAGAGAATGGGCGGAGGGGAATTGGGGGCGACGTGTTGGGCTGGCTCGACCCAGGTGCATATACCGGACCCGGAAGAGAAGTCATCAGCGGTGCTTGTACGGGGTTGTATGTAGCCATTTTGCGAGATCATGTTGTTTGCTGTCTTTTCCGATGATTCCCTTGATTGTCCTTTAGCTGTAGATATTTGGTTGCACGGAAGGCTGAGCTTGAACTCGGGGCGTGATGCACAAGGCTGTGGCTTGGGAACACATGGCGAAGTGTGTCTTGTGACGAGTGCACCAGGCTGTGTGCAGCTGTGGTAGCCTTCCACTTTCCGAACGCGTCGCACTGTGTATATTGTGTGTTCTTCAAGAGCCAATCCAGATCCCCGTCGTGGCAGCCGAACAGTGGTGGCTTCCAGCGCGAGTGCATATTGGGCCTGAGGCATCCCAACAATCGTGAGGCAGCGGCTCGAGTGCCTTCGGCGCGACGCGCTCCCGTTGCCTTGTTTCGGATGAATGGCGTGATGGGTTTGAATATAATACAGATGAAGGCTGCAAATAACAGATGGCTTTCAGCCTGCATTCTGACCGGTTTCAAGTCATAGACACAACCCAACTCCTGCCCTCAGCCAACGCTCCGGATTCCGCCCTGCATTTCGTCAGCTGAACTGTTACAGCGTTTCCTACCCTTGACTAACCGCGACGATGAATGGAAAATGGAAGAGGGCAAAGGCCAAGGTCGACGCTGTCCAAGCCTTCGACAGCCTTGAACGAGGTGGTTACCAGAGGCCAGACGAAAGATACAATCCTCAAGATCGTGTACAGCCACCCGATGACGGTCCGCCTCCGCATGTGCAGCAACAAATATCACAGTACGGGCAGAGTGCTTCGTACTACAATGCACATCCGCAGTCTACTGTCTCATCTCCCTTCGTGGCCAAGGGGTCGCCCCCACCATTTCAATACTCCCCTCACTCGTCCCCACCTCAGCAGTCACAGCAGTATTTTCCTCACTCTTCTCCTCCACAACAGCAACAGCAATATTCTCCTCATTCCTCTCCACCACAACAATACTCTCCTCATTCCTCTCCACCACAACAATACTCTCCTCATTCCTCTGCACCACAACAATACTCTCCTCATATGGGAAACTACGGCTTTCCTCCAGCTCAACCAACGTATGCTGCGCAGCAGAACACAGTAACAGGGGCTTACGCGCCTGTCCAAGGTTCGCCGCCTCCAGTGACAAATTACAATATCTCAAATAAAACTCCGCAAGAGCAGAACAGAGGTCTCGGTGTCGGCAATGAAGACGGCCCCCGGTATTGGAACAATTGTGGGCCAACATACGGTCAATACCAGCAACCGCAGCGGAGCGCTACAATGCACGGTTACCAGAATCCGTACGATCAAGTTCCGGACACGCTCTATCGGAGCTCAACCATGCCAACCTCGTATGGCTCGCATAACTGTGCAGACCATCGCTCAGCGTGAGTACTATATAAACTTCCCGCTGGCAGCGTCCCCATGCTGAATGAGGATAGGTATGATGGGAGTTGCCTCATCTGCCATCCGGCCTGGAGCAACTCTTGAGAAGGGCCGTGAGATTTGTTGAATTGTTTCGGATCGATTACCAAAGCATCTGGCAATATCATCCAGGATAAATTATGGAAAACAGCTCCACAAGCAGCAAAGCCGTAGAGGGCCGAAATTCGGATACGGATGAAGATGATCCAACAGTAAAGATAGGACGATTTCCATCTTATGCGCGGTAGCTGGTGGCGGATCTCCATACAGCAGCTCTCACCCAGCAAGAGCCAGGCGAGGAGCGGGAGTGTTGTTGCCTTGCGAAAGAGCTGCCCAGTCGATGGTATTCCGTATCACTGATAAAAGCTGCGCCATCTGCTGGCGTGGCTTTCGCGGTTTGTATACAATGCTTGTCACCTCAAGCTTGGTTTTGGAGAATCGCATGTTCAAGTGGTGGTTCAAAGAACGTGGATCCGAAAACATGGAAGATTGCTGTACAAGTCCAGGGCGATAGAGAGTGAGAAAGTAGCATTGGAGAGCTATGGATTTGAGGCCTCACGTAGTGAGATATGTGCATCGTTTATCTCGTCCATTTTGGGTCCGTGAGGTTTGTTGCTCCATTGATAGGACAGAGAGTGACAATCTTCGGTGTTAAAGTTCGGAGTAGAAGTAGTTCATTCCACACTGAGACTAGCGCACCTCGGCATAAAGCTCCATCGCTCCTCCGCGCCCTAGAAATGATCCGGGCCAGCATGTAGATAATCAACGTTGCCCCTCATGCCTCCCCCGCGGTTACAGACAATTTGCAGGTTCTCCAGTACGCGGTCCTGCCCACCGAGCCTGATTGTCCTCACACGAACCCAGTACGCCCCCTATTAAAGCCCCAACTGGGTAAACAAAGCTGTATCAACCCCACCTTCCACCAGAAGCTCCACACGACATCAAGACTGGCCAGCATGTCAGAATTCGCACAGTATACCGCCAATGGTATCAAGCCGACCTCGGACAATGGCCCTACGCAAGGAGAGATAGCATGGGGCTCGCAAAAGAACCCAGCCGCCCACGATTTCCGCTCCGACGTTCACACCACGCCGACGGCTTCGATGCTGAATGCGATCGCGCAATGTACCCTTCTCGACGATGTCACAATGGAGGACCCTACAACACTTTCCCTTGAGCGCTTCATTGCAGATCTCACAGGGAAGGAGGACGCGCTGCTCGTCCTTTCAGGTACTATGGGAAACCAGGTTGCGCTCCGATCACATCTTACTGCTCCACCGCAAGCAGTACTGTGTGATAGGAGGGGCCACATCATACAATACGAGGCCGGAGGGATAGCGACTCTCAGTCAAGCCCTGGTACAACCTATCGATGCGAAGAACAAGAAGTACATCACATTTGAAGAGGTACAGGAACTCGCGGTTATATCAGACGACGTTCACGCGTGCCCTACACGCGTTATATCGCTCGAGAATACCTTGAATGGCACAATCATGCCGCTTTCCGAGGTTCGCAGGATATCCGCGTTTGCTCGTGAGAACGGCATCATAATGCACTTGGACGGTGCACGGTTGTGGGAGGCAGTCGCCGCCGGCGCAGGGACGCTCAAGGAGTTCTGCGCCGAGTTTGACAGTGTGAGCCTTTGCTTTAGCAAGGGACTTGGTGCGCCCATTGGCAGCATCGTCATTGGCACGAAAGCATTTATCAAGCGCTCTCGCTGGATTCGCAAGTCTATCGGTGGTGGTCTGCGTCAAGCTGGTGTCGTTGCAGCACCGGCTCGTGTCGCTGTGGAGGAGACCTTCCTTGGTGGCAAACTCACTCAATCACACGAGAACGCGAAGAAGATCGAGAAGCTTTGGACAGACCTGGGTGGAAAGACGTCATACCCTGTTGATACGAACATGGTCTGGCTGGATCTCGAGGGCAGTGGCGTAAAGGTGAATCGCTTCATTGAACTGGGCGAGCAATACGGCGTAGTAGTAAGAGGGGGTCGCTTCGTGGTGCACTACCAGATCGGCGAAGATGCGATAAAACGAGTGGGACAGCTTTTTGCTGACGCGCTGAAGGGTCAGGCTGGAGACTTGAAGACGGGCAAAGTGGAGCACGATCCCGAAGAATTAAAGCTGAAGGGAAAAGGTGTCGAGTAGATATCCTTGAGAATTAACAAACATTGACAGGCAAATCTCTGTAAGCTGCAACAGTTCCAATGCGCAACCTCTCCCGACTTCGCTATCGCTCCAGAGTGCTAAATAGTCCCTGCTTAGTCAGCGATGCTCCTTATCACTTATGAAGGCGGAAGCATGAAAAGGAATAGCTTGAGCTTGTTTGCTTGAGGCTGTCGGCGGTCGAAGGGATTGGGGAATGTATCGATGTTATCAGGCTTCCGCAGCGCCACACAGAACAGGCACTGCAAAACCTGGTGCTGCTATCGACCTGAAGGTCACAAGTGGCTGATCACGTATGTGAGCGACTGCGGTGGTGGTCCTTTTATTACGATAAAATAATCCGGCTTAGATATGCGTGATGCTCGACAAACCTTTCGCGGCAGCCACTATCAAAAGACAATCTAGTTGAGGCAGCCACACTGTACAAGTCAACGTTCGTGTTTGATTCCCTCCTTTTTTTGGTAGTTCTCGCTAGCATCAGCGATAAAAACGTTACTCCGAAGACCTGGCGGTTAAGATGGCAGTCAACGCAGTTAGAGCATAACTACATCTTCTAACCCCGCTTTTTTATCACCTACTGACTCGTGACTAGGCATCCAACAGCGTGAGATACGATAATGGAAATGTATTCTTAAACCCGAACCGTAAAATATTTCACCCTCTCTTTGGGCGACAATAACCATAAAAAAAAAAACCGGAGACAATTTCGTACTCACGTTGGCTAAGCTGGGTGGAAAAGCAACATTCACGCCCTGTAACAAGGTGAATCACCTTGTTTGGGCCAAAGTGGCCACCTTCAGCGACCCAACATCTCTTTCTAGGTACTTAAAACACCCCTCTTGGTGGAAGAGTCATTTTAGTCGTTGGTAGTAAGGCGCAGTGATCACTTCGCGTGGCTCGTAGAGCCCATCACTTCTCTATCTATAAACCACCATGGCGCTCCACATTCCCACACCTGCATCCGCACTTCTGTACTCAAATCGAACCCAAACGCTGTCAACACTACGTCAACTGCAGCCATGGATATCGCCCTCTCAGCGCTCAAGCTTCTCTGGACCATGATCTGGAATTCGGCCATTGCTTTCTTCTACACCTCACATGGCCGCAAAAATTTGGGTAATGAAAATTCACTATCCGCCCTTCTCTTCCGTAACACAATGACGGTCCTCGGTTGTCTCTCCCTAAGGTTTGCTATCATCACCTACGCATTCGACGCCAGCATAATCGTCGACGGGTTCTTCTATTTGCGCCGCAAGACAGAGAATTTTCCACCTTGGTCAAGCGCAGCCAAGGTTACGATTGTATGGTACTTCATTGTGCTAGGAAAGTGGGTGGGCGTCAAAATCTGGCTACTGGAAGTTCCACTCCGTTTCAAGGTCATAGCTTTGCTGTTCGGTTGCTGGGAAGCATATCAGTTCATCTACTGCATTCGCATGTATCGTTATTACAGCACGGTCCGCCGATTCGAACAGCGCATAGCCCAAAGTCCCCGGCCTCGTGTGACAAGGGAGCAAGCGATGCAGGCATTGGAAGGCAGTGAGTAGGATGGTACCTAGGCTGGAGAATCCGTAAGCGGGATCGGGCGTTGAACCAAGCTCGAACCGGAACGGTCGACTTCCAATTCCTCTAAACATTGCCTCTCCATTTGACCTGGTTATCCCTGGAAATTGTTGTGTCTTTGCAGAGTGATCTTCGGCATGTGTTTGCAAGTTCAATCCCTTTCTTCTTTTAGCAAAGTAGTAGGTAGCTTATGGTATCAAGGACAAATCTTTGTCTGGATATGTGCTCAATGCACGAACTCGTACCGTTGTGTGGCACACGGGTGCTGTGCTGTGTGAGGTGGATTCAAGCGAACGGAAGGCTTCGCACGCAGCGCGTTCGAGTCTGGCGAATGGCTTCGCCCAGTACCAATAATTTAAATAGGGAGTTATATCTTGTAGTGTGATGTAGCGCATTGTCGTAGAAGATTACTGTGGGTTTCCGTGCGAGAGTTCGGTAATCGGTCTGCCAAGGGCAGGCTACGGACAGTTTCCAAACGGCCTAGAATTCTCGCTAGCACTAGATCCCGTTGCTTCATGCTACGCTCCGCAATTTGATTGGTCCCAAGTCTCTGCATCACTTTGCGCGGTGGTCCGACAATATGGTCGGTGGCTCAGACATGCCGCAGTGCTCTTGAGTACAGGCAATTGTGATACCCCACACATGCGTCTCGCACGCTTCAGGCATAAAGTATTACTTCGGATGGAATTATAGGGACGTCATAAACGGACTTCAGAGACGCTGTCCACTCTTGGGTGCTTGTCGCGGGATTTTCAAAAGACCGTCTGGGTTTTGGCCACTATAAGAGATCCAGTGGTGCTGCCTACCAGCACAGTACTCATCCAAAGCTAACAATCCAATCACTTGATCCTATCTTCTCCTATTCAGTCTTTCATTCTGAAAACTTAAATTACTGGACATCCACAATGTACTTCGCATCGACCCTTAAATTGGCCGTGCTGGCGATCGCTGCGACTGCAGTCGCGGTCCCCACCACACGTCTTGATACCCGCGAAGCCGTTTGCGGGACATGGTACGACAACTACCTTGGGCCTGGTAGTGCCGGCGATGTACTCGGTACTGGCCAGTGCCAACAGATCAAGAAGGCTGGCGAAGGCCCGAATGACCAGTCAAGTTACATATTTAACCTCAAGGGTGCTTGCGTTCATTGCGACTTCTACAGGTACGTCATGGGCGCTTTGATTGGTGTGGCTAGCAGGAAATATGGTGGTCGGAGTCACTCGTATTCACGAGTCATCCACCGGAAGGGCATGGACGTTTACTGACATCAATACAGTGACGAGAACTGCGGAAGTGTGGTTGGTGGTGTAGGGAACAATCAAGGGAATGATTGGGACACTACATGGACGTATGGCAGTGCTAAGAGTTTCAGATGTTGATTGGTGGTTCATACGGCGTTGGTAAGTCACTGAGGCCATCTCTTTAGATATTCCCTTCTAGTAGGAATGCCTTCAACATCAATTCGGTAACGCTGAGCTGTTCAGATTCTATGTATGACCATCTTTTCGTGGATTCGTTTTTGTTGCGATGATAGATTTACGCGATTCCTAAATACCCTACCTGTAAATATATTCTCTTCTTGGATGAGCACAATAGCGGCCTCATACAGCGAGCATTGTTTGGGACAAGAGAGTAACGAGCTACTGCAATGGGATGCGGCGACGTAACAGTACAAATTCAAGTTCCCTACACTAGTCAAAGTTCCTATTGACTCCAAGGTTTACCTGTGCTGCGCCAATGAACTCTTGAACAGGATGAATCAACGACGTGGTGAGATAAGGGTCCATCAATCGTGTCAAACAGGACATCGATTCAGATGAAACCACTTAGCCAGAAATAAAAAAAAAATGTGCAAACTATGTCGTGTGCTCAGAGAATGAGTCGAGCACGCTTCCCATTGCATGAAACCTCCATGATTATCCGAGTTCACCTTCCGCTCACCATTTAGAATTCATGCTCAGTCAGAGTCAGTATCTGGATTCGCGATCCTTAATGGTCCAGGCTCGTCAGATCCGTTATCATGAGATGTGCGTCCAGACCCGCCCCCAGGCCTGTCCCCAGAGTCGTTTTCGGAGTCGGGAGTTGCAGGCCGCTCCTCCTCCGGGACAGTAGGATCCTCTCCTGGCTTAAGTTTCGCGACGTTTTTCAGCTTCTTAACGTGGGTCTGGCAGTTGTTGTAGAGGATGTTGTACTTTGTGTTCCGTTCGAAAATCATTTCACCGGCCTGCAGGAAAGTGTCCTTGTCTGCAAACACTGGGCTCGCGCTTCCCTTGAATTTGTAATTTCCTTCCGCGGGGCCCTGCGAACATTCGTACTTCCTAGTAGGACCATGCTTACATTTAGCGCCGAAGTAGCGGTTGCATCCTTGGATATCAGCAAGGTTGCCATTGAAGGTAAGCGAGCTTGCGGCGGCGACAAAATCAAGCTGACCCCCCCTGTTCTTGCGCACCGTACCAACGATCAATTTTGAGTGAGCCATCCAATCGTTTCCAGTTTCGTATTTGAGCATATATGCCTGATTAAGCTGGAGTGTCTGACCCTTCTTCTTTGCGGCAGCTTCTGCTACTCTGTAATTCAGTGTCTTGTCGCAGTTTCCAGAATCTGCACGCTTGCACTGCTTGTTCTGACGTGGGTCAGCTTTGGCTTGCTTTTGATTGAGAAGTGCTGATACCTTCTTTCCTCTGGTGTTTTGATCCTTGGTCTTATGCTTCCCATTCTTATGCTTCCCATTCTTATGCTTCCCAGTCCTTCCTTTTTTTGTTTTCTGCTTTCTAATTTTCTGTTGTTTCTTGCCCTTTTGCTTCCTCTGCTTCGTCTTCCTCCCTTCCCTTGTGCCGGCTGGTCGTGGTCTCTTTCTCGAGTTATCTCCACCTGTATGGTTGGTATTTCGTAAGTATACATCGTGTGTTACGTCAATATTAAGGCGACATACCCCTCCCTCCTCGACCTCGCCTCTTCTCCATTTGGAGTCTCGCGTCGAAGGTTAAGCCGAGGTTCTTGGCTGACACATCACTCTTGATGCGCCTAGCAAGCCTAGTATCCGTAGATTCAACTGGGACTGAGACTGCGTAGAGAGCCAGCAATCCAAGAAGGAAAATCATATACCTCATTGCGTGCATTGTTGGCAATATCCGTAGAGCAAGACCACAGTCGAAAGAAATCAGAAAAGGTTAAGGGATAGCTGTGCTATCAGACTAGTCCATCAGCTAAAGGATGTAAGTAGATTATAGTCGATAATTGTACAATTAGAATAGATGGTTGCGTTATATATGTTACGCATATCTCCAAATCTTGAATGGAGTCCACGCCGCCGCAGACGGACTTCTCTGAGCAACGGGGTGCCTCTCTCACCGGAGTTCCACTTTTGCCCTCTTGATGCCGCATAAATAAGCTTTGGCACGGGGCTGGTCTTTATAGACCCTGTAATCGACCTTCATGTTGCATATACAGTCACCTGTAACGACCGTGCAGGCTTGAGCTACTAAGTAGCCTCATACTACTAAATCATACCCATCTATCTACCCTGAGCTCCGGAATAAACTCTCGGCTTGCATACTCGCCCCTGAGCAAATTACGCCTTGCAGATATCGATGCATATCCAAGTACCCTTTTTCTAGCAAAGAAGCGTAAACCCCTTTCAAGTGTCTATTAGTGCTGTGGCCATACTTGAGTTACGGTATAAAGAGTCTGAGTAAATCACAGTGAGACTTGAAGTACAGAGTCCAGTAACTACCTAGGTACCAGGGATGAACTCTATCGATTTTTAGAGAAGGGGTATTTCCGCGCAATGCCGTAGTGCCGTAAAGCCTGTGCCGCTAAATGTAACACTCAGATGCCCGTATGCGGCGTGAAGCCCGATGTGTTGTGTGATAGGCTAGCGAGGCTCGGGGTGTTTGTACCGTACCCGGTGTGACTAGCGGCCCAGAAACCACCTGTGCTGACACTCACTGGGCACTGAGCCCCATCACTCACTTGCATTGCCACTGGCACCAATATCCTTATAGCCTGCACCATCACCTACCATACTCTCTCATTCAATCCTCCGTAAAGATCTTATGCTTTTTGTACGATGGGGCTGTCGTCGTTATTCAGTCGCAAAAAGCGGGACAAGCCGCCCAAGCCGCCCAGTAATGCGGAAATGGAGGTGAAGTTCCAGAAATGGTTTCAAAACGCTAGTATTGGTATACATTATTCTTTCTACAAGAACCTTTACCAAGGCTAACATACAACTAGACGATATTCGTAGTCTATTCCTCGCAAACCTACTGGAAGGTAACGAAGTCAACCCAGCTCTCCTTGAGAAAGGCGAACTTGAGCACTTCAACAAGGTCGTAGCAGAGCTCGAAATGACTGCAGATGGCCACATCGAAATATCATCGGTCGTACATCGCCTGAAGCAAGCACATGGCGAGAAGGCGCAGATCTTAGAATCAGCAGGCTTCTTCCTCCAAGCTCTCGTTTTAGCTCACGCGCATTTTCCATTCGCCAAGCCCGTATCTCTCACGAAAGACAACCTTCTTCAAGCCGTTCTCCTTCTCAGATTTCAATGCGATAGTTACTGGGAGCAACGTACGTGCATTAGCAGCGACGACACTATCCGCATACGGCCCGAAAAACGACGCCTGAGCTTCATATTTTCCGCTATATCACTTCCACCATACCTACTTTCAACGCGTGATGATATCATAGACGTTGTATGCAGACTCAACTACCCAATGGGATACTGGACCAAGCCTAAAGATGAGCCTATACGTAAGCTTGTTCGCGACCTCGAACCATTGGCTGAACGACTGCAACCTGAGGATGACGGTCCATTACCAGGACCTATGCACGTGCGTTCTTTACAGCCTCTCGTTGACCTTGTTGCTGCCTTTCCATCTCCCTGGCAAGAACCTATACCTGACGTCGGATTCGGACGCCGACAGGTTGTAAGCGTGAAGGAATTTGTGCGATGGGCGAAGCGGGTACGTAACGCAGCTAGCGCAATCAAAATTCATCCAAGCTTATACCAAATAGGTCCGGCTGCTCATGACACTTCACCTAGTCTTTGACGTCTTTTTCAATGATCCCAAGCACTGATTGATGCAGGCTGGAGCGACGTCGGCCGTTGACCAAGATACGCAACTCGGTCTTTTGATCCATGCTACTTCGCTATGGGGTCAAGGGGCTGATCACCAAAAAGTTCGAGCACTCTAGCGTGACCACGCAAGCTGCGCGTTCCTAGACCAAGCTCGCGATCCAAAAATACTTTCTCGAATCAGTGTATGCCGGAAAAGGCCTACAGCGCTGGTTTGTGATGGGACTGATAACTACTCTTGCTATTAGCCATGCAATGCCGATGTGTTGCATGCTGCTTGATGTGTGCAGGGACGCCGCAAGCAGAGGGCGTCCTCTCTGTTCAAGTACATCTTGCGGTAGCATGTCTTCAAAGTGCAAACTCGCTAGATCGATGTTCTGTGGGACTTCATCTATTTTGATGTTATCAGCCGGCAATTTGAGTGGTCTCGGTCTGCATCTCCCTCAACTGCCGAACGCAAATTGCCGCGTTACGGACATCTGGAACTTGACCGTCCGATATCTAGCAAGGGAAAGATACTAATTTCATAAAGACTGCCACCTGTGTCTGACCCTCCGTGCTTCGTTTTCAACATGCGTTTCCTGTTCGGACTTATGCTGGCGGCAACCGCCCAAGCCCACTGTAAACACTCCTACTGCCTAGAAAGTGAGAAAAACGCTTATTTGCGCAGACCGCTTCTCGAAGCTTGTCATAAACGGCACGCCTGAAGCGCAAGAATGGACCGCCGTCCGTCAGACAAAGAACTATCAAGACAATCACGGCGTGACAAGCGTTAGTAGCGCCGACATGCGCTGCTATCAAAACAAAGCTGGTACTACCACTGCGAGTGTCGCGGCAGGCGATACGCTCGGTTTCGTCGCAAATGCGATGGTGTCTCACTTCGGCCCGGTGCAATTCTATCTCGCGAAAGTTCCCGACAGCGCGAACATCAACACATGGGAGGCCGCCGGAAACGTGTGGTTCAAAGTCGCTTCCATCAGCGCGGTGCAGGGAAGCGGATCGCTGACTAGCGACGAAAAGACCTGGCCAGCGTACAGTACGTCATACCGCTTTCAAGTCCAGGGCTATACACACGTCACTAACAATTCACGCACAGAGAAAACCGTAGTTGATTTTCAAATCCCGAAGAATGTTCCGAGCGGGAAGTACCTTGTCCGCGTGGAGAGCATAGCATTGCACCAAGCGCAGGCAGTTGGCGGCGCCCAAATGTACCTGAGTTGTGCGCAAGTAGAGATCACCAACGGCGGATCAGGTTCGCCTGGGCCGCTTGTCGCGTTTCCGGGCGCATATAGTGCAAATGACCCTGGTCTACTGTGGTCCTACTACCCGGTTGCAACGAGCTACAAGGCGCCTGGGCCCGCTGTTTGGACTGGTTGAGCGCGTTTGTCGACCTGAAACGTTAACATCAGTAGTAGCGCATTATACTTAGAATTAGAAGTATCGTTATTGCCGTGTGACCCGGTTCGCCTTTGTGCCAATCTACATTCCTCGCGCGCTTAAGGCTAGAGTCGTACGCCGAGACTGAACCCATCCTCGTGCGACGGTGCGCGGCGACCTGTGGAATGTAAGCGCTGTGATGCCGAAAACGGAAACTTTGATGGTCAACGAGAGAATATCTGTTGAAAAGTCTGAGACTGTCTTACGATTTCTGCAGTATTGACTTCACTGTTCATTCTTGTTTCGATAACATGTTTTTCAACTTACCCGCTGCGCTCGCATGCCTGGTTCTACTGGTTACCCAAACGCTCGTACTTGCCCACTCAAGTAACCCCGGAGCGGTTCGCGCCTGCGGTATCATACTGCGGGATCTACCAGAAGACCTCGCCAGTTCGTTTTGTTCGTCGTACGTTGGCATAAAGGACATAACATCGACATGCACGGAGACAAAAACGCGAAGCATCACGATTTCCAGCAGTGCATCTTGCTCTGCGGCAAGTACTGCATATCCAAGTAGCTGGTACGTCTGGAAGCCGTTCTGCCTATGTGAGCTAAAATATGGACAGGACTTCTGCCAGCCCAAGCTCTGCAACCAAGCCGCAACCCGGATCAATTTCGAGCGCACCGACTTCAACTCAGTCTAGTGTATTTCCAATCAGGACAGAGACCAGCTCAACGTGTAATGCTGTATGCACTGTCACTGCCAGCAGCGCTGTGATAGCTTTTGTAACGGAGACAGCTGTTATGTAAGTCACTCCTCTTCCAAAAGCACTTCTAGGCGGCTGACCCATTGAAGTACTTCAACAGTCAAAGTTCCGAAAAGGCAGAAGCGTATACCAGCCGCATTTTGCCCTGAAGTCGGCGTGCCGTGCTTGATGGCTGGCATGGATTCGGGGGTCATCACGGAGGGTTGTCTCAGTTTCGTGATGCCGCATGTCGCGGAGACCAAAACGAAGATCGTGAAGACTACTTCAACTATCTTTGCTGGAGCGACATGCGCGGCAGGGTATTGATCAAGTGGTCGAGCGCGCTCTGTATATAGGTAGTCGAGCTTCGTATCGTAATCGCAGACTGCTTTCAACAAACTCAATGCAAAGAATGACTCCTACGCACCAACACGATTATGAAGTTGCTGTCCCATTTGGGTGTGAGTTGATAAGATCGTACAGCGGGACTACGAGGCCAGCCAAACAGGAGAATCTGGCGTGGCAGTCCGGGGCGATTAAGCAACAATCAGCAACTAGCTTCAACAGGGCTAGCCCTCGTGACTGTTCTCGTACCAACCTAACTGGGCAAATGCTCCAGAGCGGGAAGCTAAATCTGTTTTCTCTTTCCGCGTGTCCTCTCACCACATTACATATGTGGCTCGAACCAAACCGGTAAAAGCTCAGATGGACCGTCAAGGCTAGGACTGCGCTAGTCATCTCAAGCAGTTTCTCCAGTCAAGTGTTGTGGTATTCCTCTCGTCGCCTCTCTTCAAATCTTCAATCTTTGAGTAAACCCCACACAAATGTTCTCAAGCTTTTACAATGTATGGAGGTCAAACTCAGCATCACGACACTGATTTTGGTAGAACGACGACTATCGGACAATCTACGCCATGTATCTTCGCATGTATCAACATCCCCTTTGGAAATACAGCTACATTGAAGTGAAAGATAATAATCCGGAATCGCCCTCGAAGGAGAAACATTGCAACTGGCATTCTGCGACTGCCGTGCGTATAGGGCACTTCTGATAAGGAACCCCTCCGCACTCTCCCGTAAACTGCTTAAGCAAGATTCTCAAACGCATGCCCTCCCCAGATACGACTCAGCCACTTAAAGATGTCCGTGAAAACCTGCGTTTCTGCACCGAGAGAGCAATGCTCTCCTGCACCGAGTGCAATAGGAAACAGGTGAAAATACGTCAAATTGGCGCCGCTCGGACGGTCAGATACGAACTGCTTATAAGCGATATCCGACTCGTTGAGTGTAAGGTTGTCATCCTGTCAGTCATATTGTCAGTTGCTAAGTAATCACAGCAACAGACGAGACTATGTAAAGTCATTGGTACTCACCTCACCCTTGGCTATATACACTGGTCGTGATCCAACGCCCTGTACTACTTCCTTGGTGACTGCAATAGGACCGAGGCGCGTGAACCATTCGTACGGCGATTTTGTCCCAAATGCGTATAGGCCCTGCTGTATAAAGTAGCGGTCATAGATAGGCTGAGACTCGTTGTTTCCAAGGGCAATTAGGATCTCGTCAAATTCGACCTGTTTCCCAGCGTCGTATAGCTCAACAAGTTCAGCGGGGAATTGCACTCGCAGGTCGTGCTGCAGTGACGATAGACCATCAAGCTGTATGACTGCAGCAATCCGCGGCTCCTGTGACGCAGCACGCGGGGCAAGCGTTCCGCCATAGGAGATTCCCATAAGCACGATCTTACTCTCGTCTACGTCTGAGCGATTGCAAAGGTAGTCAACGACAGGTGTGGTGGCAGTCCACCAATCAGGTATGAAAGTCTTGTTCTGGTACCGAAGAAGACTCGGCTGACCGGGTCCTTCGTACACAACACAGTTCAGTCCACGCAGTAGAGCCTGCACACACTGACTGTGGTATGCTTCCTGCATGGAACCGTCATAGCCGGTCGTCACCAACAGTGTTGGGAGTTTCTTGTGGTGGTCGGCGTGCGCTTTGAAGAAGTACGCCGGGATGTCGTATGGACCAATGCTGGAGTTGCCCGCATGAACCGTGAACTTCTCCCCAGGTACAGGCTTGAGAAGAGCGACTGCCTTATCGAAAGCGGAGATCTGCTGGTCCCAAAGGCTTATGAGACGGGGATCGCTAGGATCCTTGACAAGGTAATTCGAAGCCGCACGGTAGTACGTCGATGCGTGGAAATAGTTCTCGCGCGCCCCGACTGGGTCAATTCGAGGATCGATGCTCTGAGCTAGGGAGTCGATCGCCTGCGCCACGGGATAGTAGGCTTGGTATGTGGCTTCTTCACTATTGCTGGGGGTGATCTGATTTGCTATGCGAAGCACTTCCCCTGTATTCGCCCCATGATTGTTCGAGAGTGAAAGAATATTCTCCAGGAGGAATGCTTGGTCTCCGTCCGATGACAGCTGGAATATCGCTGCGTTTTGAGGATCGAAGACGGACGAGTTCTGAGCTATCTGTTGCGGGATTAATGATTGCGAGCAATGGTCAAGATATATAACTGACTGCTAGGACCGGAAGGCATAGCAAAAGGTGCGACTGTCTGAAGAAAACCATTGTAACGTGATGATGGGCGGAGTGAAGTGCAGCACAGAGAGGACGATAAGGCTTAAATATGAGATGAGGACTACAGTCCCCCAAGGGTGGGACTCGTGCGGCTTTGGAAGTTCATGACCATTTACCATATTGGTGAGAACTCCAGCGACGAATCGCAACTCACTTTCATCGACCAATCGGATCATCGTTAGTTGTGTTAGCTAACAGACCAGTATTTCTTCGCCACTTTTATGATAGAAAGCATGTAAGTAGCTCAAACAGATGTCGCTAGGGAGTTCAGTGACAATCTGTATTACCTGAGTGCGCACATCAATGTCGCTGTTTTGAGAATGTTAGAGTCCTGCATCGTGATTTCGAGAATGACGAGTCTGCAACAGTAAGGCGCCTTCCCTATTACGGTAGTTGTCGCTTAGGGAATAGTGCTGATGCTCCGTCATCGCGCGGATGTGGATGAAACGACCCACAACATCATCATCTTATAGTGTGTGATCTGGAGGCTGTGTCGGATGACGCTACCGTGGGGCTCGGCAAATTAGGCCCTTCTAG
Source organism: Paraconiothyrium sp. Pb-2020 (assembly GCA_022419385.1). Lineage (NCBI taxonomy): Eukaryota > Fungi > Ascomycota > Dothideomycetes > Pleosporales > Didymosphaeriaceae > Paraconiothyrium > Paraconiothyrium sp. Pb-2020. The sequence continues at coordinate 2,233,778 of JAJUBI010000008.1, forward strand.
GAGACCTCTCGAGCTTATGCCTTCTTCTACATTTTCAAAAGCTGTCATGTTACTGTGAGAGGCTCTTAGAGATAATTTCATGCAAGTAGTAATACAAGTGAACTGAGCAGTTAATGTAGTACTTTACAAAGGTAGGATATCTACATTCGGTAGTTTAAACTCTTTATCAGTTCCTTCTACCGTTAAAATCCCCTCCCTCCTCTTTGCAAAGTCTACCGTGTTTCGGAGCGCACCGTTCGTCTCTATGCTCTCATCCCAGTATAATGTCCCAAGCCACTTATCGATCCTAGGGTACTGCTCTTTAACAAACTTTGCATCGCTTGGTCTACGATTGAAGAACCTCACATAGCCAATATCGAATCAGAAGATTGTGGGGAACAGGGCCGGGTAAGTGCGCACAGATTTGCGCACGGTACGGTCGGCTCTAACATTCTCAGACAGAACAACGTCTCTGCTGTCACGACGCACTCTGGTCTGGGAGTTCATGGATGTAAGATCAACCTAGCGTTTTCCAAGTTTTCAGCTGAATTTGTAGTCGACAATACGCCCAAAGATGTCCACTCGGTAGGTTTCCTCAATCAGTCAATCCCATAGCTACCTCGAGCCTAACGACATCGAGCTGCTTCGCCAGACAAATCAATTCATCTCCATTGCCCCGAGTCCGAGCAACACTACGGCCATGACCACCCGCACAGTCATCTCTTCCTCAACCACATGGCGTCGATACTCATTTCACTTATTCTTCAAACATCCTCACCCAAGCACGATCTTGGTTATAGTACATCCGACAGATGCTATATCGCGAAGTCATTCAACGCTTCAAAGTGCCGGCTAATAACCCGATGTTTATTGAGCAAGCTTTCCTCCTGGTAACTCGCAATGGTGGCCTAGCTTTAAGGCGATCAGACCTTGGCATCCTGGCTCCTGGCACGAGAGCCGACTTACTTATCTGGAATGGTTCATCGCCAAGCCTTCTGGGTTGGAGCGATCCGATTGCCGCCATCCTTCTGCATGCAAGCGTTAGTGACATCAAGCATGTTATGGTGCACGGCCACTTTCAGAAAAGGAACGGATAGCTTACACAGAGTAACTATCTTGAGCTTCAGGAAAGTTTTTTGAGCAGTTCTAAGCGTTTACAAAAGATCTGGCAACAAATGCCGAAGCCAGCGCTCGAAGGGCAGTTGTTTAATGGTCTGACCTTTGAGCGTACACTCGAGGCTGATGTTGCGCGGGGAAATGGTTCTGAATACTAAGAACTGCAGGTCAACTAGACTTTATAGATGTATGATCACGCAATTACCCATATACCGATAGTAAGCTCAACTAACAAGACCTCATAGAAAAATCAGAACACCACTTTTCCATATATGGAACCAAAGGCCATGAAGGCCGTGGGTCATTTCTTCGTGGAAACAGTAATAACTCACTCTTGGAAATGAATCCTACAAATGATTGAAGAACGTCTCTGAGACTTACAGTTCACTTTTGGCGCACGTCCAGACTAAGCGATGTCTTGCATTCAGAGTGTGGCAACCGTGCGACGATGGAGTCAAGGGTGAAAAAGCTCCTAGTCCAAGGAGGTATTATATGGCAGAATATGACATGCAAAGAAAAGGACGGTGTCAGCACAATTATTAGTATCAGTTGCGACGTGTCCAATGTTAAATCGTCCATAGTGGTGCAGCCTATGCCACTTAGTGCGCGTGTTGGTCATAGCGCGAGCAGCGAATCTTCGACACCTCCTAGACCAGAAGTAGAATCTAGTCGTTACTACTTCTGGCGCAATAATGAGGGCGCTTCCCGGTCAAGTAGCTAATATTAGTCACACATCCGGTGGTTCGCGAATCTAATAGAAGTTATTCGGTCTTTTTCCCCTTCAGAGTAATATTCACCTCGCTGGTGTCCAATACCTCCATAGAAGCTCAATTTACAAATCTCGCCATGGCGTAGTTATTGTTGAGCTGTCTCATTTAGCCTCGGATCCTTTCGAGATTGGTGATGCCGAGACATGCATATAAATACTCTCAAGCCATTTACAATCCAACACGGTACGAGCAACCATTACCATACGTCTATTACTGAAGTTTTACCAGCGTAGTGGAAACGCTTACGTACCAAAAGCTGCCCCCGGATCAACAGGATGAGTGGAAGAATTGTGCTGCCTTCCGAAGGGGCGCATGGCGAGAAAAATGGCACCGCCACGGCAACTTGCTATTGCGGCGCGATCCAGATCCAGGTTCCTACAGAAGGCGATGGTTTGGTAGACACATTCATTTGCCATTGCACAGACTGCCGCAAAATTACCGCAAGGTTTGTGCCATATCATATCCTCAATATCGCGTATGTGAAGTAGCTGACGCCACGTCCTACATAGCATGTTTTCGTCCAGCTTCGTGGTAAACGACACGCACCTCAAGCACCTCCGTGGCGAAGACAAGCTCACCCGTTTCAAGAAGAGAGAAACTATCGCTACGGGCAACTACGTGGAGAGCAGCTTCTGCAGCGTCTGTGGTACCCTTATGTACAGGCGAAGCAGCGGATTTCCAGGGATCAGCGTACCGAGGATCGGCACGATAGATGATTTCGGTCTGCAGGAGACGAAGTTCAAACCGAGAGTTGAAGTATTCGAGAAGGATAGATGTGCATGGTTGTTGCCGGCAAATGTTCAAGAGCACGTAGAGGGTGCGTACTATACGGCCGGAAGCTCGTGGAAGAGTATTCATGATGGGGTTGGCGGTCAATAGAGCCAGCTTGCGACATGCGGATGGGCGTGGGAGGTACCAGATGTTGCTTGTAGGGCTTGATCTACGATCGCGAATCAGCATTTTTTAATTGATAGAGCAGGGTTTGGACTCTGTCCTAGCGAGATCACTGTTGCTGCGTTATTTGACCTGTCATGTTGTGTGCTTACTCGCGAATTCGGTCGGTCTATCCTGCCGCGGTCGCAATAGCGACTCTTGAGGCGACGAATCGGCGCAGAGGGACGCAGGATGGCCTATAGAGGCTGCTGCAGCCACTCATAGAAATACTTTGATGTTTTGTGATGGGTTTTGAACCTTGAGTTGTCGCTGAATTAGTATGGTATGCTGCTACGTACGCTGACTAATATCTCCCCACTGGCGCTAGTTAGCATCCGAACATTACACTCCATGTCTACACACCACCGCATGATCCTGATCCCTAACTCAACTTAACTGCTCGCGCCCACCCAACTTCTCACCCACCTCAAGGACAGCGGAAGTTTCTGCCTCAGTAACATAACTATGGGGGTAAAAGGCTGTTGGACGTGCAGAGGTAGGTACAGTACTTACGATAGCCCTGCCGCTACCCCATCCATCCTATCCCATCCCACATTAGCAAGAGTCATCGGCCCCTGCTGCGAACATACGAGGCTCAAATGATCCCTCAGATCAGAATGGCTGGCTAGGGTAGCATAGATCCCTTGCTTATCATCCCTAGCGCGCAAAGTGCGATGCGATGCGCAGAGGCCGACGTGTGGCAACTGCACGAAGACGAGACGCAAGTGCCAAGGCTATGGGATGCAGCTATCATGGCCAAGAGAAGGGGATACCAAGAGAGCGGTTGTATTGAAAGATGTGGAAGTGCGGCGGCGTCGCCAACGCACGGGGGTTCTAGATCTTTATTCGGTTCCGCCGCGGGCAAGGTTTGTGAACGTAGGAACCTGGGACGTGGCGCTGGCGATGGCGCTTGAGCTGTGCAATGGACCGGCGCCGGGTGAACATGCTCATCAACATGCTGGTACTGTACCGCACTGTCTGGGTGCCGGACTAGATGGGTACACCTGCTAAGACAGTACGTGTAGCCCGTTACATGCGCTCCATGTCCACGTCCATGTCCATGCAACTGCCCCGCCCAACCTATCTACCGCCCGCCGTCATTAATAAGGAAGAATCGCATCTTCTAGGCTTCTGTACGTACGTAGCACATCTGCACAGTCACCCACACTGATCCAGCCGATGTGCGCAGTCACTGAATCAACATCCCTCATGCTCGGCCCAACCGACGCAGAGACTCTAGCACATTTCATCCTGCGAATCGCGCTCTCGGATCCCGACTCTTCTGACACGACGAATGCAGTCCTGCAGGCCGTGTTTGCGCTCGCATCGCTCCAACTACACGGCAGCGGCAGCGCAAACGCGTTTCGCTATAAGAGGCGCGTTGTCGCAAAAATTGCGAGCGAGGCCACTGATTGGTTGGATGAGAGGGCATTGCTGAGGAATTTGGTTGCGACGATGCTGTTGTATCACTACGAAGTAGGTACACTCGAATCAAGTCGCGGAGGGACATGGGTGACTTTCTTTTGCGCGGTGAAGCGCATCATCAACACGTCGCCTGCAATGGACAAGTTGGTTCGGCATGAGTATTCAGTCATTCTCGATTGGATTTATTACCACGAAGCATTGTCAGAGTTCACAGTCCGGCATTGGAAAGTTCCGTACGACGGGTGCGGCTACGCTCCTGTGGTGAGAGCAGCTAAAGCTGTAGATGGCATCGCACGGCAAGAAGTAGAAGGCATCGGCTGCCCAACCGAAGTCCTCGAGCTCCTTGTTCACGCCTGTCGGCAAGCCATCGTCGCGCCATGCGCCGAAATGGCGTATACGGCCGCCGAGTTGGAGCGCGCGACGGTGCTGGAACAGCGCATTTCGACGTATGTGGGAGAATTTGGGCCCATTCCCGCACCAACCACAACACCAAGGAATCGGCGTACCATGGTCTCGGATCTCCACCGCGTCGCGTGCTTGATCTATGTCAACCGCGCGGTGCATCGTTCTTCTGGGACCGAATTCCGCCACCGACGGCTTGTGAGAGAGGGGCTACTATTGCTAGGCGAGCTGGAAACGTGCCAGAGTGCGTGGACGCTGTTTGTTATTGGCTGTGAGGCCGTCGACGACGAGCAGAGGCTTGCAATCTTGCATGTCTGTGAACGCAGTCGGCAGGATTCGAGAAAGAGATCTAGTCACATTGATTCGACTCAGCGTCTTATTGAGTCCGTGTGGAACCAGCGAGACCTCGATGAGGAGGGGAAGGTTGAGTACATGGCGATTCTGGATGCGGTCATTGGGGGACTTGCTTTCATGCCATTGTTTGCCTGAGCAGGGTCACCCATGGGCTACATAAAGAAGAGGTTTTATAGGTTACATGAGGAAAGCCTCTCCATCCTGCACTACGCTTCGCTCCGCCAAGACTAAAACCATTGCTCCTCGTCTCCGTGATGTGTAAGGAACTTGCCACTGTCCGCCTCGGTCAAGTCCCGAATCACCCGAAGCATATTGGCGACGGCTTCCTCTACTGGGGCTGGACCCTCGACCTTTGGGTCGACCTTGTGGAACATGTCGAGCATGACTTTGCGTATCTCCGGGTCGCCTGTGACGGCTTTGGCTATTGCAAGTCAGTCACTCAATCCGGTCCTCCGTGTCTGTGTTGTGACATTGGCAGTAACTTACCGGCATCCGTATTTACCCAACCTGGGCTCAGAGCCAGGGCCTTTATACCCTCAGGGGCGAGCTCAGTGGCGAACTTTGTCATGGCCATGTTCATGCCGGCCTTGCTCACAGAATAACCCAGCAGGCTGGAAAATCCGGTTATGCGAGTGAATTCATGATTTCCACTCTGACTGGAGAGGAAGATTATCTTCTTCTCTGTGCCTTTTCGAATGAGGTGGAGGAAGGAATTTATGGTGTAGATGTTGCTGAGAAGGTTGTTTTTGATCTAGGGGGCCACAATTAGTCAAGCCTGGCCTGCCTTGGAAGGCATGGATGGTGGGCGGGGATTCGTACGTTCTCACCAATCTCCAAGTCCAACGCTTCTTTCTTTCCATGACTACTCCATATCAGCAGCAGGAAATCACTTGCTGAGTGCGTCAAGCCCAATCACTTACAAAGCAGACGGCGGTAGAACAGCCGTGTCTGGTCCCGCGGAGCCGGCGTTGAGGATCAAGACATCAAGGGAACCGAGCGTGACTTTTGACACTTCGGCGGCGGCTTCATCCAACTTGGTAGGTTCCGAGATGTCCGTGACGATGATGTGGATATTTTTGCGTTGTGCGGCGAGCTCCTCCAGCGGACCGGCAGTCCCTAAACTCCGGATGAGGGCAAATACCTGGTTGTTTGGTTCCATGGACTTTGATGGTGCCATCAGTGCTATATCTTGGCTGTGATATGTCTGCAGCAGTAGGTAGACTCACAAGATTCTTGACGAACCCGAGCTGCAATGGTGGCCTTGTTAGCTCTGACACTGTGGTTCGTAAACATCTGGGATCACTTACGCCAATGCCTCTCGTCGCGCCGGTTATAGCCCAAGACACCATTTTCACTGTTTCGATGGTAGTGATGATCCTGCAGGTAGGAAGATGTTTGGAATAAATATGAATCGCTCAATTCAGTCCGTTTGGCGCTAGTGGTTCATAGACAGACGGTGCGGGTGCCACATGCTCTTATACCCGTTCTCAGACGCACTTTGACCATGCCGCATAGTAAAATCAGTGGAAACTATTTGCGAAGTCGATGTTGTAACTTCTCGACAATGCGTTCAATGGCGGACAGAGGAAGTGATGTAAAGTGAGGAAAGTCTTTCCGAAACCACCGGGTCTAATCTAGTTCTCTTGTTTTCTTTTGTATCTTATAGACTTGCGTAAGCAAATTTCAAGATTCCCTACGTTATTAACATGTTCTATCGAAAAAAAGAGCACGTGGACTTGAAGTGTAAAGCGAAGCAACTTTCTCCGAAACCACTAGCGGGATCGACGCAGGTCAGCGGGCAAGGCTGACCAATCGCGAACAATCAAAATGACCAGCCGCAGAGAAAGGGCCATCTCTATCCAGGTAAACTTTCATCATGAAACCAGTAGAAACTATTTGCGACGTTCATGTTGACAATTCGCGGCTTCGATGCGCAACATAATTCCAGGGGAGCAGAACATATAAAAGTCATCTTGCATGTGCTAAGGAAGGGCAATTCTATTCTCCCTTTGCTCCACACCCCCATGTCTGCATACTCGCCAATCGCCCTCATCCTCGGCGCCGGTGCCAACGTGGGCGGCAGCGTTGCGGCAGCCTTCCTCGCAAAAGGTTACAAGGTAGCGACCGTGTCGCGGACAGCGACGCCGTCCGGAAACAATGAGCGAAATGGTTTCCATGTCCAGGCCGACCTGGCTGACCCGGAAAGCGTCTCGGCCGTTTTTGAGACCGTCCGCAAGCAGCTCGGCCATCCGAGCGTAGTCGTCTACAACGGTTCGTGTCTTTCTTCGGTTGGGGTCGTTGCCACCCTCTACATCAATCTAACAGGATAAGTACCTCGATAGCAGCTAACCCAGACAAATAGGTGCCGCAGCCAAATTGGTCGACGCCAAAGACCCGCTACAAATCTCTCTCCAGGACGCCATTCGTGACATGAACGTGAACACCTTCAGCGCCCTCGCTGCAGCAAAGGAAGCCGTCACGTCGTTTGCGAACCTGGCAAAAGAAAACAAAGCGCCTCGTACCTTCATCTTCACAGGAAATGCCATGAACAATATGGCTATTCCAGCGCTGATGAGTGCAGGCATGGGCAAGAGTGCTACGGCACATATGATTATGACAGCCGCGCACGTCTATGCCGGACGCGGGTATAGGTGGGGAGTCCAGAATTACATGCCTAGTCTGACCGAGCGCTGATCAAGGTAGATTCTACTACGCGGATGAGCGCAACGCTGATGGGACGCCCGTGTATCGTGCTATAGACGGAGAGGCGCACGGAGAGTTCTATGTCGCGCTTTCGGAGAAAGATCAGGGGCCTTGGCTAGCGACGTTTGTCAAGGGGACTGGTTATGTCCCATTTGATCGGTGATCCTGTGAGGCTGCAGGTGTTGTGGCTGGAACGAACCCCTATTTCCCATGGCCGGTGGCTTGTTGCAGGTTTGTAAGCTTTTCCTGTACGCTTGTATAATCTATTTTTTTCATTGACATAAGTTTAAGAGGATGAGTTTTCAAATCAATTCTTACCTAAGGGAGTGCCGCTGCTCATCGGGTATTCCGCGATGGAACACCGGTAAGGTCGTTTGGAGATTACCCCCCTAGATTTTGATTTACTTTATCTTTGAAAGCTACTCGAGGGTATTCTCGGCCGGAATGGGGTCCTTTGCATATATCAGGGCTAAGATTTGCTGCAATCTGAAAGTGCAGATCCATATTAGACGCTTCCTAGGTTTATATACCGTCACAGCGATGGGTTGTGACTCCCACCGGCTTCTCTAGGAGTTTCATTTCCCGTAACAATGTACATCAATGTTGACATGAAGACTGCAAGAGATGTTTACCTACACTGTAGTCTGGGCCTAGTAACAACGTACGCTCGAGCTTTTCCGAGAATCTAGGATCCGACCATTATATTCTTAGCTTTATTCTTGATAAATGAATTCTCTCGCGGCGACAGTTATTGAGAAGTTACGAGGCTTCTTTAAGAACCAGCACGCCCTTGATGATCCAGATTCGCCCATCCCGTAGCTCAAAGCAACTTATGAAGAGGACAAAAGTACTTGATGGGCTCCACTGGCGCAAGAACCAGTCCCATTCCACAGGTCCTATCATCTTTCTTCCCATGCCCAGAAACAGGACAATCCTGACGAAATAGATAAATGCAGTGCACCACCTTTCTCGAACCACGCTCGGATTTGACGTCAAAATGCATTGTTCCCACAATTCGACTTCCGGTAGAATCTCGCATCTGGATTATCTGCCCAAAGGCATTAGAGGAAGCATCGTATCCAAGAACCGCTTTGAATACAGGGGCCACCATGCGCAAGTAGCCCGCCTTGACTCTACCGAACGGGTCCGCGCTCGCAACCTCGTCGCCATGTTCAAAAATAATAGACATGCCTTTTTTCCATGTGCGGTGCTTCCCTGCCGCGTTGAGAGTAGTGTCTTCGAAGCTGGCTTTGACAGAGAGGTATCGGACAGGCCCGGATAGAGATGCCCATGACCAGCTTGGGGCGATGTAGTTCGTGTGGCGTGAGTGGTCTCCGACTCTGGAAGAAACCTTATAAGAGCCCCATGCCAAGCTGCGCAAGAGATCCTCCGACCAGAGACCTGCGACGTATTCACTTAGCGTGTAGTCACTAACAATCTTCGCAAGACTGGCAATGGCGGGCAGGGTATCCTCCTCCTTAGTAAGTAGCCGGTTAGAATAGTCGGCGACGGTATGGTATCATAAGTCGTGAATGTTGCGATCGCCCAAATCGTTGATGGAGTCAAGGAGCCTCTCGTTGAAAGAACCGTTGTAGCCCTGTTGTTTCGTCATGTTCTTTGTGGGCCACCCTTCGTATGTTTTGACGCAGCGACACCCCCAGAGCACTTGTTCATGCGTGAAATGAGCGATGCGCGGAGACATTTCGCGTTCTTGGAGCGCCCACCCTCTGTCGTTCAAGGGACCCTCTTCGTGCAGTTTGTGCCAAGACGATTGGGTTTTCATGGCACTTATGGCCAGAGGCTTGCCATCGTTGCCCTTGAGCACAAATTCGACGGAGTTGTTGTCCGTTTCTCGTGAGCGAAAGATGCCCTCTGTGTCATCATCGGAGACATTAGCTGCTATATTCAAATAGGAGTTGCTGTAAACCTGGCTCATCAGAGATGTTTCCCGATACCAGTCTTCGCGAGAGTTTTGTATGATGCATAACGCATCGATCCACAGATACTTGACTCCGACCTGATGCGCAACTTCGCAAGCTTCCACAAACGTCAAGGGCAGGATGTCCACTTCAATAGACTCCATACGGCTATCAACGTTCCTTGCAAGGGTCGAGCTCGAAGCCGTGACTTCTGCATGCCACCGATGGGTCATAGCCAGGTATCGTGACTCCCTGGGCAGCGAGCATCCTTCCACCATTTTCAGTGTCTTGTTTCGGCCCCAATCGCTAAGATCGAGCAGTCTCGTCGGCAGAGTTTCAGTCCGCGGCTGAATTTGACAGCCATCATGACTTCGATCACATTGCTGCAGCCATGAACGCAGCTGCTCGAAAGTCTCGAGGGACGAAGTACTTCCAGATAGTGGCTGTCGCTTGTCTAAATAATGTTAGTGGCAAGCCCTGTTAATCATGCAGGGGATTTTACTTTCGAAAGGCTCGACATTGTACTGAAAAGCAGCCCGCAGAGTTTTTGGGCATTCTATGTCTTCTGGGAACTGCTCATCAATCTGACTCCATATATCTACTGACTCGCTGTGTGAACTCCGATACAGCCTCACCTCGCTAGGTTGTGGAAGCGTGATCGTTGTAATTCCAAGCTGTTTCCAGAAGAACATGCAGAAAGGACATCCACTGTGGGCCGAATCTTGGAGGGAGTTCAATGATGAATGCCACTTCGGAGTATCCCAACTCTGCCATTTGGTGAAGAATGCCGCTGGTAAGTTGCCGCATGTCGCGCACAACCCCGCCTTGGTAACAGTTGATAGATCCAAAGACATACTGCGCTTTGGTGGTGCGGGCGTTTCGGCTTGCTTGCATTTCAGTAATTCCATGACAGCTTGATTGCCGTCCTCCTGTGGCTGTCTTTTCAGTGTACGAATCTGCATGTACATCTGCTCCTGCACCAAGCAACAGTCGTACGATCTGTTCATTCCCTCTCATACATGCCATGTGCAAAGGCGGTTCCTTTCTCCCTACAGCCGCGCTTGAATCAGCGCCCTCGGAAACAAGGACCCGTACTGTTTCGAGGTGATCGCCCTCCACGGCTGCTTGCAGCGCAGTACTCCAGCGTGCCTTGCTATCATTTATTTTAACACCAGCTTCGAGAAGCACCTTCACGAATTCAGCATATCCACTTGTGGCCGCAACCGTGAGCAAGCGAGAATGACTCCCGCGCTCTTGTTTGACCGACACTCCCACGCTTAGCAGGGACTTGAGCTACTCAACGTGCCCCGTGTCAACACAGGCTTCGAGAGCTCTTTGTGTTGCCTGTGTAGTATTATCCGCCTCCTCTCTGATCACCTCTTGTAGCAGTCTTTCAAACACCAAACGGTGATTACCCTTGATCGCCAACATCAGCGACGGAGAGATCGAACCCCAAACGTCGGCCTCGAGCTTTGCGCCGGCATTCAGGAAGGTGTTGAAGATGTCGATGCTGCCTGCTTCAGCTGCGGCTTGCAGCGCCGTTCGTCCCCACTTCCCAGCCTCTGCATTGACTTCAGCACCAGCATCCATCAATTTTTTGACCAATACGGCGTCACCTCTCCCAGCTGCGGCCTGGAGTGCAGTCCTCCCTTGTCTCACTGAAGGCGCATTGACGTCCGCACCTGCTTTCAGTAATATCTCCACGACATCTAAGTGTCCTCCAAATGCGGCTACCTGCAGTGGCGAGGAGTAGTGCTCACGGTTCCACGTGTCGGGGTCATCTGCTAGTGCACCTGCCTTCAGCAACCGCTCAACAACTGCTAGATGCCCACCCGAAGAGGCTGCGCGCAATGCCCTGTCCGTATTTGGATCTGCGCCGACTGTGAGCAACTTCTCGACGATGTTGAGATAACCACCAGTGGCAGCGGCTCGTAGAGCGGTGCATCGTGAAGATCCACGTGGGATAGTGAATGTATCTCCATGATCAATCAGGCATTCAACCATTCCAATATGACCGCCGCTCGCCGCGGAGGACAGCGCACTTTCGTGTGACCCATCGGCCGCTGCATCAGCATTCGCGCCGTGTTTCACCAGCAACCTCGCAACCTCCATGTCGCCCAAGCCAGCAGCATCTTGCAAAGCGGTATCCTTGTTGGTTTGTGCCGCTTTGAGGAACGTCTTGGCCTTAACAAGTCACGTAACCTCGTCATGTTGGGCGTCCTGGACGGCTTGTTCTAACGCGGATGCGCTATAGCCATCCCTCGCGATTTGCTTCTCTTCGGAAGCCAGTATAATCTTCACCACCTCCGTCCTTCTCTTGAGTGCCGCTTGTTCCAGAGCCGATTCCACCATGTCCAAAAACGCGCCGGCATGTATGTCCACTCCAGCCTCGATCAATCGCTCCACCGCTTCAATCTGGCCTCGCTTCGCAGCTTCGATAAACGAACGAGTATAGGCATAGCGGTATTGTCCCAGTATGAACACCTCATGCTGTACGAGTCGCTTGACCTCTTCCAAAGAATCTCCATTTCGGGAGGCATCCCAGGCACTTCGACCGGCGGCATCTGTCGCTAATAGGTATTTCCGGTCACCGAATTCATCCTTCTCATCGATTATTAGGCTATCTTCAACTTCGAGCATGGCCATGGATTTTCTTCGTTGATGTAAACTGAGTAGGATTGCTGAACAGAGCTGTTGCCTAGGTGCGTAAGGGATTCGCCACCTAGGCGTGCCGCGCCCCAAAGAAGCATAGTATGTGGGCTGGATACCTTCTTGAGACCCTACTTTACCTGTCACATTTGAGGGTCGTTTAGTGATAATAATATAATGTTGATTGTTGTTCTGGTCGCATTGTCTTCCTAAGTAATCTAGACGTATCGAAACAGTCTATGTAAACTGGAATGCGCAGCGTTAGAATGACTGCGCTGCTTTGCTGTATTGGTCGCGTAGTGATCGTTCGACTCAGGTCCCGCTGCCGCCCTATCAATCTCCTTCATCGTTAACTCTACCCACCGCAGCACTTCCCATCTCTCTCTATTCTGGAACATCACTGGATAAAACTCTTATTGGCTCATGGCAACTACCCGCACACTAGGGGTTATGGTGTAAAAGTGATCAGAACTTGCAACCATATTGATGAAGGAATGCAAGACTTAAGTAATTGCTGCGATTATTTACTGGGCAATGCATCATCGTGTGCAGATAAGAATTTTGAACCTCACAACCTTTGTTGCTGTCCACTCGATCAATGCTTCTACGCTCAAGTCGCGACCAAGCCCAGATTGTTTGACACCGCCGAACGGCGTGTTTGCATTCAGCAATCCCCAGATGTTGACCGTAACATGGCTAGCTTCAATACTGGCAGCAACACGATGAGCCCGGTTCCTACCGTTGGTGAAAATCGCGGCACTCACCCTATATCCAGTGTTGTTTGCTTTGGCAGCCACTTCAGACTCGGTATCAAACTTTGCGATGGCCTATCACGAGTGAGCAAGCCCAAGCCGGACAACAGCGTGATTCAATATTTACAGCAACCGGCCCAAAAAATCTTCCTCCATAATGGGGTCGCTTTCCGCCACAACAACGATCGCTGTGCTCGCGACAAAGTTCCCTCCCAGCGAAACCCCTCCGTGCCAAAGGAGCGCGCTCGACGACTTTCCTTCCTGATAAGAGACAAAACCTTCGCTTGCTGGCCGGCGCGAATAATGGGACCGTTGGTTGTATCCGAGAGTAGAGGGTCGCCATGAACCGCTTGTCTGTAGTGAGGGCCTCACCGGATGCTATCGAAAGGCTCTTCCCTTCTCCACCCACTCAAATCTCCCGACACCCTAGCCTCATCGACGCCATTTATGTTCACATCTCCACCTGACCGTGTTCTTATAACGCTGCCCGAACGATTATGAGGTCGTTCCTGCAACGTACATCCGCGTGGGTACAATTGGCGACCTTTGGCTGCGGTAGTACTGTCACGGCTAATTGCTATATTTTTGATGTAATGACGGTAGAGAGTCCGGCTTACAGAAAAGCAGACGCATATTATACAGATGCAAGTCTCTGTGTTGGTCCATATCATCACGCCAGGGAAAGCGTCTAACAATCATAAGCTCGTAAAGTAAATGTAATGTTGAAAGGAAAGGAGTACCTACATATTCGATCAGCATTATGCTGTAACTTATAGACCTCAGTGAATCGTATAATTCCGCAGGCTCCTGCGCTACAGGCTTGTTAGTGTGTAAAAGAGAAACGTATGATAATATGTAGGTAGGATTGTCGCTCTTACAAGATTCCTCCGCTCAGAGATATGCAAATCGTTAATTTTTCTTTTCTTTTCACTCGTAGGCCCCTGAAGAAGAACCATGGTAACGCGGCAAGGAAGAAGTCGAGGAATATAGTATAACCTACAATGGGTATTAGTGATGATAGGGTAGCTTTCGATAGGTAGGTTAGAACTTACCAGTAAGGATATACCCAACCATGTTAACGTTGAAATGGCAGTGCTTATCTAGAAACGGATTCCAGCTTGCTTGAACAGGAACGCACTGTACAAAGAGGCCTATAATCTCTAACACTACTAACAGGCCAAGTATTCCGATGCTAATGCAAAGTATATACTTATAGCTAGAATATGCGCTGTCAGTGTGTATGAACGCGTAATGGTAGGAAAGTATATAGCATCTTACGTTGGCTTGATAACAATGGTAAGCAGTAATGCAACAACTGCCCCTTTACTTAATAGTAACGATGTTGATACTAGTATAGGATATGCAAAGAAGTACGCTGAACCTTGTATAACATCTTCCATCTCTAAATCAACCATATGGTGACCAAGGCCGTGGTACACAGCTCCAATTGTATCTCCAGTAATTGCAAATAGAAGTACCTACCAAATAATTGAGCTATTATTATAATTACAATAGCAAGAATATATCAAATACATACCATTGCCGACCACAGAAGATAATCATCGTAGTGACATCCCTTCAGAAGTCGAGTACGCGTCCAGCCTCGGATATAGACAAAACCAAGTGTAATAAACCACTCCATTACTGTCACAACAAGAACGACTAGGCCCAAGCCTCTAGGCTGCATTATGCTTGTAGTTATGAAGTGGTTTTATGTTTTGAAGAAAGCCGTCACAATGTAAACAGACAGGAGCTTGAACATTATGGACAATAAACTGTAGCAATAACATTTCATTAAAAAGAGTGAGCTGCTGCCACCAACTGGGCAAGAGGTGAAGGAAATGATTAGTGTTAAGTTGCTGAATGCGGCCAGGGTGTCTAGAGGTCTAAGACAGTTCATCCCTCGTGTAGCACAGCTTTCCTTGTGCAGCAACAGTCTTGCCCGCAAGCGACTCAGCAGACTTGCACTCTAGATTACATATCAACAGCTCTTCGGAGGAAGAATCAAGTCATGCAAGAACAGTCTGTAACAGAACTACCAAGGCTGTAGTGGATGTTGAGCGGCTGCTAATTGATTATAGCTATGTACAAGCATTGGCGGACAAGAACGGATGCTGCAGATGTATCGGTCCCGAAGGTCAGGATGGACGACAAGGTGATCCAGGTCGAGATGGACGCGATGGACACGACAAACGAGACAGGCGCAACGGGAACGGTGGACGTGATGGGCGTGATGTGGGTTCGGGTTGTGTAGATCGAAGTGGTAAAGGTAGTAGTTTTAGTAGCGATGAGGACAATGAATGATCCTATAAGTTTCGGATCTGCGTCTAGTATTCCTACTGCAGAAGGTTTTGAGAGGGATCAACACGATCTCTGGCGTCGCAGGCAAGAAGCAGGACGACCTTATCAAAGAGTGACGTGCTCACGAGCCCGTGTAAAGGTGGCCTGGGGAGCCATTCTGTTCCGGTGACCAATTTGGTTCCCGCGATGGACGCTGCTCCGAAGCTCATGCTGATGGAAAAGGAAAGTTGTGGACACTTTTACTATTGATCCAGGTTTTTGTGTTCGTAATGGCTGGGGGCTAACCTGCGCCTCCCTTGACGGATGCGGGGTATGCGCCTGATGCAGGATAATGAGGGACGCCGATTGGACTGTAGATAATACGTCACCTTTAGAGGATAGCTTACATTGTTACTGGACGAGACTGCATAATGTTGGTTTTAACATTGGGTTCCTGTAACTTAGCAATACTCTTGCTGCCCATATCCAGCCGCGGGTCGTTGGGGCAAGCCAAGACGCGGCCTGGTACCGTCGCCATGCATTCCTTTGTCGCAATCGAGTAGGCCATCACATTGCAGCGCATCGCATGACCCCACGACGCCGCCTTCACGTTCATCAGATCTTCCTTTACCCCCTCCATCCACCCCCAATCCAGGCTTGCACCTTCGATATTCTGATTTTGCTCGTAAATCTTACAAGAAATTGTGCAGACAGCGGATTTGAATGATGTGTGCAGCGATAAGATGACTGCGCCGCTTCGCTGTATCGGTTGCCTAATGACCCGTTGCTCGGTTCCACGATCGCCTTCTTTTCCCCCCCACGCCCTCTATCTCTTTCATCTTCAATATTACCCATCGCAGCACTGCCCATCTCCCTCACTAGGCTGGTTGTCAGCGACACCGACACAATGGATCGGCCAGAGTTTGCAAGCGCCATTTCCACGGCTGTTGTTGCAGCTATACTTTCGCTGTCTGTATACGCCTTTTCGAAGGCATTAGCCGCCCGGCGCGTAATTTGGAATATCCAAAAAGCTGGACTTGTCAGTTTATCGATCGAAAGGCCTTCAGAAACAGTAGAACTGACATTGCGCACGCGAAGCCCATGCCCGAACATAGTATGCTGACGGGCCACCTCCTGCTCTTGAAGAAACTCATGGATCGCTTACCTTTCGATTGCACTATCAACACTCCCTTGACCGAGGTCACCCAACAGTTTCCGACCGGCATGGGCTATTTCGATCTCTGGCCTTTCACAAAGCCACTCTTATTTGTAAACAACACGTTTGCTGCCCTTCAGTGGCAGCAAGCTCTCTTCGACAAGCCAGATGAAATCAGGGTTGCTCTTCACAGTCTCACCGGAGGATTGAACCTGTTCACCATGCCTCAAAAGATTTGGAAGCCTTGGAGGGCAGTCTTCAACCCTGCCTTCAGCGGAGCCCAGATGCTGGAGCTGGTTCCAACCATTGTGACTGAAGTCCAGGTTTTCCGCGATCTCCTACACAAAAAGACTGGTAGAGATGAGGTATTCCAACTCGAGGACCTAACCCTTCGACTGACTGTGGATGTCATTGCCGCAGCAGCGATGTAGGTTCCCACTGTGCCTTCGTTCATGATGAAATATTAATTCGTCTGCAGCGAAAGCCGATTGCACTATCAGGACGGACATAATGACTTCGCCGAAGACCTGCGACATCAGATTGAGTGGGTCTCCTTCGGAAGCGAGCTCAATCCATTGCAAAGATACAACCCCTTTCGCCCTTTGGTGCTATGGTACTATGGCCGGCGCATCGATCGGTTCATCAACGCTGAGCTTGATCAACAATTCGCTGCATTGCAACAAGATGTCAAAGCGAAGGGACGGCTAGGTACTCAGAGAGCGAGGTCTATTATGTCCCTTGTTTTGACAAATTTCATCAAAGAGAAGGGAATGCATCACAGTCAAGCAATGGACGAAGAGTTGCGCAGTATTGCATCTGCACAACTCCGCCTGTTCTTGTTCGCCGGCCATGACACGACAAGTAGCACTCTGATATATGGATATCACCTTCTTGCTACTCACCCAGAAGCATTGGCTCAAGTTCGCAAAGAACTCAACACAATCCTAGGCGATGATACCACTAGAACTGCCGAAGTTCTGCGAGAAAGCCCGTCTCTTCTGAATCAGTTGCCTTACACCCTTGCAGTCATTAAAGAGACACTTCGCCTATTTCCTCCAGCGTCTGGCTTTCGTGAAGGCAAAAAGGGTGTTGTCCTTACCAACGAAGATGGCACAGTGTTCCCAACTGAAGGCTGCTATGTTTGGGTCATGCACTTGTCGCTTCATCAAGATCCAAGGTATTGGAAGGATCCCCACGCGTTTATTCCTGAGCGCTGGCTGGTCAAGCCAGGGGATCCCTTATACCCAATCAAGGGGGCCTGGCGGCCATTCGAATTCGGTCCACAAAATTGCCTCGGCCAAAGCCTGGCAGTCATGGAGATGATGGTGGTTTTGGCCATGACGATTCGTGAATTCTCGATTTTCCCAGCTTACGATAGATGGGATAAGACACATAATGTGACCCGCATCCGGACTGTCTATGGGAATAGGGCATATCAAGTGGAGGGTGGGGGAGGCGGAGCTCATCCTTCTGATAGATATCCTTGCACAGTGAGACTTAACACGTAACAAAGACCTTGAACGCTTGATGTATTCTGCCATCGGACGGCCCGGTTTTCTTTGTCCTGACCGAACAGCGCTGCATGTATGTATAGCGCTGCACAGCACTCCCCTGGTGGTTATATACATGTGCGACCCGGCCCAATGGCACTGGTCTTTCACAAAAATGTTCCTTATAAAACGGTCGAATTAATAGGGTATGCTGGGAAAGGAGAATTATACACTTGGCATATGTTACATGCAATTGATATTCGATACCACACGTAGTTGTACGATATATCAAAGAAGATTTGGGCGGGGGCCGAGAGACGTAGGCTCAAGGCTTCTGCCCCGGCGCATATCAACGTGCTTTTCGGACGCTTCGATCTCCGATAGGGCCGGTTTTGGAAGTTTGCACCAACAGACGTTCGGGATGAAGCACGGATCTACAGCCGCCTTAAACTTTCACACATAAGCAGCGTCTCCACTTCTCCGTCCAACCAGCCCAATCGCAAGCTATAGCAGCAAAAGCGGAACCTATGTAGGCTCTCTGTGCACGATCGATGCATATAGGCGGAAGTCTACGATAACGGCTCAACTATTGCCGAGTTTGGGTGCCATGAAGTGAAGGATGAGCGTATGTGACGTCACAAATTCGAAGGACTGGTGTCAAGAGGCCTGTCAAATCTACATACGCCGCAGCTGCCGTGGGCTGTGCCACACGCCAATATGTCATATAGTACCCTGGAACATCCTCAACTCCTTCTTTTCTTCATAAGATCTTACGATTCTGTCTCAATCTGTACTTATCCTACTCTGCTGGTCGGTCGAAATACCACAAAGCAAACATGGTTTCAGGATTTCAACCTAAGCAAGTCACCCAGTATCAGGCTGAGCATCTGGCTGAGCTACAGGGCAATGTCAGTGCCAAGGCATCGATCTACATGTAATAAACTGCTATACACACTCTGCTTCGAAGCCTCGCTGACACGATCTTGTGACCTAGGCTCGAACTCATTCCCCCTTTCAGTGAAAATGACACCGTGCATGACAACGCCTGCGGCGCCGGCGCCATGACATCGGCCATCATGAGCACCTCGCCACCGAAGATCCACGTCGACGCCACGGACGTGAATATGCAGTTCGCGCAGGGCACCGACGCGCTCGCCAGGGAGAATGGCTGGCCCGTCACTGCCGTCACCATGTCTGCACAGGAACTCACGTTTCCGGACGCGCACTTTACGCACTCTTTCACGGCGTTTGCGTTCCATTGCATTGGCGATCATGATACGGCCGCCAAGCAGATCTACAGGACCGTCAAGCCGGGTGGTACGGCTGTGGCGAGCGTCTGGGTATACATGCCGCATGTAGCAGCTATGCAGCATGCGCACTGGCGAACGCGTGGGCGCGACGGGCCGATGCCTACGCTTCTCCCCTTGGAGGACTACCAGGAGAAAGACCTGCGCGCCGCACTCATTGCGGGCGGTTTCGAAGACGGTAAGATCAAGACGTACGAGCGGGACTTCTACGTCGCGATACCAGATTTGGCCAGGTGGAGTCAGCTGGCATGGAGCTACTTAGGCAGCCTACCGAGTGGATGGAGCCAGAATGATGAGGATAAATGGGAAGAGGCGGTGAGTGATATAGAGGACCAGATGAAGGCTGGTAATGGCATCTCGAAGAATGACAAAGGGGAGACGGTGTTGAGGATGGTGGCTTGTATTGCTGTGGCCACCAAGTGAGCGAGAGCTTCTGGGCGCCACTGGGTGTTGAGCGCTGCCATGTATGACACGACCCTTAAGGCCCAAAGTTAGCAGCTGCTATCGCCATGAAGGACATCATACAATGGGTCTGACGTCAGGTCGTTGTTCAAAGAAAGGAAAGGCTCAGTAGTCTGGAATAACCACGGGATATGGATAGGGCGGCGTTATTTTGTTTCTCGCTTTCGTAATTTTCAGATTAAGTGATGAAGATACGGCTGATCGAGACTTTATTCCTGCTGTCTTGTATGTAGGACGGCTTATTGAGACAATAATTGTGTGGACTTAGTAACCATGTGTGAAATACAAACTTTATAATGGATTGAAAGATCACGCTATAGCTTTTCATGAGATCAATTATGGTCGTTGAACACAGCGATAGCGTCAAGTTTCAATACTTGTGATGTCACTGATCGCCCAGCTTTCCCTCATTTTCACCGCGATTCCCGTTATTGCCGACTACTAGAACGTAGCATCAAGGTCAAAGTCGCCAGGAAACCAGATGGCGGAGTCCTCAACCTGATCTATGGAGCCTGGCAAAGTGTCCAATAGCATATACTGAGGCGTAAATGGCTGGAAGAAATTCTCCGTAGCCCCTGAGCATCGCGAGCCAAGATCGCCGGCTGTATCAACTGTTGCGGAGGGTTGAGCAGTATTGGCGTTGTCATCGATATCATTGGTATGATTGGCAGGCGAGCGAACAAAGTCGTCAATCATCATCTCATGCACCATGCGCAGCGTGCCCCGGTGTACAACAAGCAATTCAAGATTGGGCATGAGTTCTCTCAAAGCTTCTGCAGACTCTGCGCGCATCCGTCTTTTGTTGTTCGCAGCCGCGGTGAGTCCGCTAGGTTCAAACAAGGGAACCTCGCGAGCCAAGACATCGAAAGCATCGCGGATGCATTTTGATTGCGGCCATCTCTCAGCCAAAAGTGACAGAGTAATGCTACAAGCCCGCACAGCTTCCGATACATCAAGAGACTCGTATGTCGGTGATCTTTGTTCCGGTGACGTAGCAAAATAACAGTATAGCAGAGCAACGCCGCACTTGAACTGCGCGATCAGGCCGAGCCATAGATCAGTCAGTGGTCTCTGCCGTTGAAATTTGCGGAAAATAAGTAGTGCCTGTGTGCACGCCTTGACGGTCCAATCACCGGCAGACTCGCTTGCGGTGGTTCTCGTCGGCTGATAAAGCATGGCCAGGCTGTAGTTGTAGATCATGTGCAACCACTCGCTATTAGAAAAGTTCACCACTCGCTTATCTGCATAACGGTGGCATAGAGAGCGCCATTTGTCCAACTTTTCGATAACACGCAGTCGCCAGCGGTGATGCGTATCCATTGAGATCCGGAAATCCCGATGTAGGGTAGTGTTCAGAATTTCTGACTGGATCTGTCGACAGTAAACCACATGCATAGCTGCCGATACGCTCGTAAGGCCGGGGAAGCTGGGCGGATCATTTGGGAAAGCATCCTCGCAACAAGCCTCGAGCTTGCTGTCGTCTATGTTTGCGAACAATTTGACGGTAATCTGTGAGTCGGGGATGCAGAACGGGAGGTCAAATACCGCACTAATGGTACGATCGAGAGCATATGCAGACCAGAAGATGCGCCGTCTCATCTGAATCAAGACCTTAGACGTGATACCCGTAGAGGGAGGCTCTGCATCCGCCAAGTGAAGTTGTGCCATGACGCAAAAGCGCATTGTCGTCGACGCTGCGGATATGATCCCTTCAGTGGAAGGTGAGAACAAGGCGTGCATGCTCAGGAGAAGGTGAGCCTGTATATGTAACAGTCGGTCCGATTGGGCAAAAACCGCTGGAAGATGATGATTTACAGCAGCATCGTAGTACTCTTGCTGGCCGTGTTGAGAGGTACGGGCATGGCCGTTCGCACTCAGCAGCAGCCCAAGGGAGTATATGATATTGCAGAAGAAGGCGGGACATGCGCTTAGACCCTGCTGCAAATGATGCACACGGAGAAAGGGGTATCTTGAATGGACCTTCTCGATATACAAAGCAAAAAGAAATTCTCTCTCGTTGGCACTAAGACTATCTTCGGGGTTCAGAATAGTTGAAGTGACCGGCGGGTCGATACCTTGAGCAGATTGCCGTAGCGTGGGTTTGATACCGAATAGTGAGTCTGTATTGGTCCAACTCGAAAAACCTGGAGCAAGAGACAAGCAGGGGCGATTCTCATGGTGCTGTCCTATATGGCGCTCTTCTAGACGAGTAATGCGCTCTTCAAGCGACGTAATGTCCGCGAGGCGGCTTAGGGAATCGTTTGCGCCAGAACCATGACTTTGTAATCCCACGGCAGACGGCGTATCAATGCATTGTTGATTTGATCGAGTGCAATTGGCACAAGGCCTTTGATCGTCGCATCTTTGCTGTGTCCGGGTTTAGCTAAGCGTGCCGTTCCAAGGGAGTGAGAGGCTGACTTTGCGCTTACGGCACCACTGACAGGCGTTCGACTTTACTCGTTTGGCAGGTGGAGCATCCTCGCTCTCCATGAAGCCGAGGGTATGATGATGGAGGCTGGCACGCTGATAGAGGAGATGCGCGGACCATACCATATCTAATCTCGGCTGAGACCTGTTTAGTGCACTTACTCATTGGTCCGCTTCTTTAGTGAAGAATGCACGTGATGCAAGGATATCCACGGGTTATCGGCATCGAAGGTCAAGCAGAACGTTGTGCAAACACGTGAAAGCCTTCGATTTTCTGTTGTTTCAGCCTGGCCTTATTTCCGGCTAGTGATTTCTCTACCAGCTACAACATCAAAAAACGCATCTGCCAGGTAGCCCCCCCGTGCCGTTGGTTTCCCATGTTTATCGGTGGGCATACTCTCAATAGCGGGCTTTGCAACGTCCCGCATATAGCCCGCCATGCCCTCCTCTGCAAACGCCTTTGCAAATTGTCTCGCATGCAGCGAAAGCCCTTGCGTAGCCCAGATGGGCTGTACTTGCCACACGATGCCGTAGTCGCGCGCGATATCGGAGTGGAAGGAACGCAACTCGTCTGGGCTGTAACCTCCTTTCGCGAAATCGTAGGCACCCATGAAGCCGAATGCAAAAAGACGGTCAGGATGCACAGCGCGTACGCCCATGTGGAAGTCGTGCATGTCCTTCTTGTTTGGCTTGTCCTGCCGGCTCCACGTTACATCTCCAAATGGCGCAGCCAACACAGCTCGATCGATAACCTGTTGTGTGCTCCATTGGAACATGTACTGCCCGTGTGGCGTCCTAGGGAGCTCCCAGTCGAAGAAGATATCCTTGCCTGTAACACCACTTGCAATGGTTCGTCGCTGCGATAGGGCGACGACCTTGTCTGCAACCTTGGCTATGTACGATCTGTATTGCTCTTCAGTAGCACTTGCGTTGACAGCTTCATCGAAGGTCATCAATACTGCTGATATCTTCCAATCTTTCTTTGCAGCGAGATAATCTTTATTCGACTCTTTCCCCGCGTTGATCGCTGCGACGAACGACTGCACTGGTTTCGTGGCGCCGAGAACGTAGGGGTGATCGCGTGGATCAAGAACACTGGATATAAACTCGGCGTGATCGCTATCGCATCGACAGAGAAGCATTGTATCAGCACTGTGATTTTTGATGAGCCTCAACTCACAGTGGGAGGGCGTGGACGTTTACCCCATGATATCAAAGGTCATGCGCACCGTCTTCAACCTGTCCAAATACTCGCATGTTGGAACGATAGTTAGACCCTCGCCATTTGTAAATTTCTTCAGTCCCATAGCAAGATCATCGATGTGGATCATGGCGACACCACTTTCTACGAAGCTCCTCACCGTCTTCATACAGCCGGTCAGGGTTCCGAACCCCATATCACAGTCTGCAACGATCGGGAGCATATAATCAATGCACTCGAGCGAGTTGCGGTCGATCTCATCGTAACGCATACGCAATTGCGTCTGGCGTTGGTCGTGAAAGAGCTGTGTATTGAAGATGCGCTTCACCACCGACGGCACAAGGTCCGACGGATAGTCTGCATGATCTTCACCCGGCCAAGATGCAAGCGACAACCCACAAAGAGCCCCAGAAACATATATTGTTTGCACTACATGATGTAAGTCAACGTGAGATGTCCCTGCACCTTGGAAGACTTGCTGGCTTGGGCCATCTCCTTGGCTATCAGGGGCTCAGTCGTGCCAAAAGTGAGCTCATATGTGCCTTTGGCATTGTGCTCGTTGAGAATGCGCCATAGCTTGCGACCTTGGATGCTGGAAGAATATTCTTGCTTGAAGCCAAGATTGCGCAGAGCAGCGATTGATCTCGCGGAATATGGTCTGCGGTAATCATAAGTCAATGAGCGGGCCGCATGCTTCTCATGATGACCCCACCTAGCAATATGTTTCTGTCTATCCGTCTGCCACCAAGCTTCGATGGATCCGACTTCGGCTTCGAAAGCCTCTTTTTCACTCTTGGTATCATGCCACTTCCTATTCATAACGACAGGTTAAGCAAAAAGCACCGAGGTATCGTTGAGGCAACTTGAAGACCTGGCTGAAGATGCCCCGACTGGAAGTGGCGCTTTCATACATGTTACCTATCAATTATGATTTCGGCATTATCCGAATCATCGGCCTTGCAAGCTTCTACTCTTTATTCAGATGGTCCAACCTTCGTGTAGGGGAGCACAATCATCGGATGCGCGCCCCTAGCGCCCGATAATGCCCGATGAGCCCGACACGGGACGACACATCGGAATACATCCGTCCGATGGTCAATCGCGTCGATCAATCTCGCCACGATGGTTTGAGATATATGAGAACGAGTCGTGTACGTTAACGACCTAGTACACAAACCTCAAGATCATGAGTGTAGTACCCTCGGGCGACGTCATCAACCTACAGCTGGGGTGGCCCTCGCCACGCCTCTTTGCTGGTTCTTCCCTGCTACAAGGCGCTACCGAAGTACTCACCTCCGAGGCGCAAACAGCGAAAGCTCTCATTTACGGTCCTCACATTGGCCACACACCGCTACGAGAAAGCATTGCCCAATGGCTTTCGAAGACCTACAATGTTACTACCAGCAAGGATCGCATCTGCATAACCAACGGCGCGTCTGCAAATCTATCAAACATCCTACAGAAATTTACCGATCCCATATATACACGCAAAGTCTTCATGGTCGAGCCAACTTATTTCCTAGCGTGTCCGATCTTCGAGGACAACGGATTCCGTGGGAAGTTGGAAGGTGTGCCTGAAAGCGCAGAAGGTATCGATATCGAGTTTTTGCGCAACACATTGCGAATGACAGAGGCAGCTGCGATGGCCGAGCAGAATAAAAGTCCCAAACTCAAGTCTGGAAAGTCGTACGTCAAAGTGTACAAATATGTGATCTATGTCGTTCCAACTTTCGCCAACCCGAGCGGGAAGACGATGGATTTAGAATCGCGCAAGAAGCTTGTAGGATTGGCCAGAGAATTTGACGCGCTGGTTGTATCGGATGACGTGTATGATTTCCTCAGCTGGTCGGTCGACCCCACAGCGACTGACCATGCTTCTGAATCAGTTCCGTTGCGATTAGTCGATATCGACAGCGCGACGGAAGGATACAGTGAATTTGGAAATACAGCCAGCAATGGATCTTTCTCGAAACTCATTGGTCCTGGGGTCCGAGTAGGTTGGACCGATTGCTCACCAGCCTTCGCCATTGAGCTGTCTGAAGTGTAAGTCCTCTTTGCAAACATGTATCAAAAATATCAAGCTCATCAAATCCTAAAATAGTGGCTCCTCGAGCTCTGGTGGTGCTCCGTCGCATCTCACGTCTACCTTCGTAGACAAGATGCTTCGCAACCACCACCTGCAGGCGCATATTGAAAGAGTTTTGATACCCGTGTACCGTAAGCGATATCACGCTCTTATGAGATGCATGGTGGAGGTACTTCTTCCCCTCGGGGTTGTGATTGAATCGAATGCGCCCACGGGTGTCGCCGGCGGGTTCTTCACCTATATACGTTTACCCGAAGATTTGCCCGCCGCAAAGATTGTGGCCGCTATCGCTTGGAGAAAGAAGCACCTTCGTGTTGCCTTCGGACATATGTTCACCGTCTCTGGAGACTCGGGCAGTCTGATAAGGGGTGAGCAAGCTCAAGGGTTTACCAAATGCTTGCGGTTATGTTGGGCGTGGCATGAAGAAGCAGAGATCAAAGCGGGCGTACTACGCTTAGCAGACGTGATTTCCGACACGAGAGATATGTCAAGGCGGGGTCTAGGGTTTGAAGATTACATGACAATAGGGATTCGCTAAATGTCATCTACTTTATTGAGTCTCTTCTCGACACTGCGACAGTTTGGCCGATATCTCGTTAATCGATGAAGCTTGTTTTGCCATACCAGCCAACAATAGTGCCATATCACGTCCAGACATGGCAAACCTTATGGACGAGTGTCTCAATGCAAAAGCCTCGATCAAGTCGGGTCTTGGCTCGAGACCTCCAAGCCCAACAAACACCCTACGCCCGCGAATGCTTGCCTTTTCCGCAGCAATCGAGATCCGTGCGACAGTTGAGTGAAAGAGTTCGGAGTCATATTGGCCTGGTATCCCAAGTTCCATGCATAGATCTGCACACCCAATCAGAAGAGCATCAACTCCAGGTACCGCTGCAATAGCCTCCACGTTGGCTACCCCATCATTTGTTTCGATCATGGGCATGATCAAGATCGCATCGTTCACTACTTCCGCGATGGTATCGTACGTAAAGCTAGTAGCATATTGTGTCATTGGCTGGACCATTGTGACGGATCGTTTGCCCTATGTTTCTTTAGTGACAAGCAAGCTTCACCGTTCCGAGGCGAACCGTACCGTGGGTGGGAATTTCCCCGCATTTACACACATACGCGCCTGCTCAACGTTGTTCACGTGTGGTACAATAATAGCCTGCGCACCTGCGTCTAGGCACCGGGAGATCCATTCAGGCGCACACGTGGGTACGACAACCATTGGTGTTATCCTGATGCACAATCAGTATCATATCCGGCATATTTACGGGTCTCTGGCCTGTCTATACCCAACGTTTAATGATGAAATAGCAATATCTCTCATTGTTTCCATTCCCATAGCCATGTGCTCCAGATTCATAAGCACCGCTTGATACCCTGCCTGCTTCGCAATCAAGGACATTTCGACTGAGAACGCAACTCGAATGCCGAACGAATGCGCCAACGCGTCGCGCTCCATTGTAATCTTGACGAGATTCGGGCGGCATAACTTGCGAGCGGCGTGGATTTGTTCTGGAGTAGGGGCCATGCTGTCAAAAACTATCACGTCTTGGATGGTGAGTTTATTCTTATGTTCCCGAATATCAAGGTGGGATAAGAAACGCAAGTCAGAAAATGTGAAGGGTCACAGCTGACTTCCAAAAAGTGTTCGGGGACGGCCCTATCTCGGCCCTAATCTTATCCTTCCGTACCCCACACGGATTCCCCACCGTTCAAACAACTGACAGTATGCTAAGCGGCTATCGGTGATAGCAGATAGCTAGAGAGCCAAGAACGATGGTGATCATGCGGCGCGCAGTTATGCTATCTTCGTATCAGCGGATGTTGATAGGCGAGCTTCGGCGCCCATCGGTGCTACCCCGACGACGCACGACTTCCATGAAAGTCGAACCTATATCTGGACTACGAGCGTGACATTAAATGTCACCTCAACGGGGAGACACTGCATCTCAACTGTTTCAAAGTTTACATTCGAATCAAGATGGAGATTGAGAAGAAGCTGAACATCCCAGACCCGAGGCCTGTCGACGTTCACGAAGGTATGATCGAATATGTTCGACCACCACAAGAGCTCCCGTTCTGGAAGCGGTTCCTTATGCATCTTTGG
The DNA here is from genome assembly GCA_022419385.1 of Paraconiothyrium sp. Pb-2020. Lineage (NCBI taxonomy): Eukaryota > Fungi > Ascomycota > Dothideomycetes > Pleosporales > Didymosphaeriaceae > Paraconiothyrium > Paraconiothyrium sp. Pb-2020. The sequence goes on from JAJUBI010000008.1 coordinate 2,261,305, forward strand.
GATGCAGACCAGCATCTGAAGAGCCCGGAAGTCAGTCTTTATCTAACCGAGAACTGTAATATCTGGGAACTGATCAAAACTTACAGGAGCGAAAACTTGTTCGGAAGCTCGACTTCGGCATTCTCATCTGCGCCACGCTCGGTTGGTGGATGAAATACATTGACCAAGCCAATATTGCCAACGCTTGTGAGCCGAGAAGTGCCATGGTATGAGTGGCTATACTTACCTTGAATGTAGATGTCACCGGAATGAAAGAGGACCTCAAGATCGAGGGAAATCAGTATACATATATGTTGAGTGGGTTCACTAAACATACCAAATATTTAGTAGCTGATCCAAGTAGTGTGTTACACTGTCGCATTCGCTATCATGCAGATTCCATCTAATCTGATCGCTTTGAAAATTCGCCCTCGATACTGCATCGTCGCGTGCGAACTTGGATGGACAGTCTTTACGTATGGAAATTGTGTTCTGTTGTCAAGATTCCTGACTGATATGGATAGATTCGCACAAGCTGCTGCACAGTCTCCAAGCCACATGTATGCGTTTCGATTCATGGTAGGTCTCTTTGAATCCGGGTTCTCACCTGTCATCATTTTCTTGCTCGGGTCTTGGTACACGAAGACAGAACTTGCAAAGCGAGTCGCAATCTGGCACATCACTGGCTTCTTTGGAACGGCTACCTCGGGTTTCATGCAAGCTGGAATACATGCCTCGCTCGACGGCCACCTCGGCCTTCCTGGATGGCGCTGGCTTTACATCATATGCGGGTGTATGAGCCTGCCAGTCGCTTTATCTGTTTGGTTCCTCTTACCTGATTATCCCAGCAATTCCAAAGTATGGTACTTGACCGAGGCAGATATCGATCTTGCAAAGCGTCGCATGGACCGGCAAGGCCGCGCGAAAGTCACTGGCGTGATTGACCTCAAGTTGATGAAACGCATGTTTGGTAGCTGGCGATGGTGGATAATGTGTCTCATGTACATCTTCTATGGGAACTCTTGCCAGGCGAACCAGTACTTCTCGGTTTACCTTAAGAGCGCGGGTTACAGCGTCTCGCAGCGCAACATCATCCCGGCGTGTTCGAATCTGGTTACTATGGTCACTGATTATGCTTGGGGTTTCGGTTCAGATGTCACAGGAAATCGCTTGTATTGGATGGTTGGACCACTCCTGGGGACTACTGTTGTAGGAAGTTCGATCCTCATACATTGGGGTACTTCAGACACCGCCAGAATTGTCGCATTCTTCTTCCTCTCTGGGGGCTATGTCACGGCTGTCACCTGGGTAAGTCACCTCGAAGCTGCTGTTATGTAGTCCAGTATCCCATTAACTCGGACAGACATGGGCTAACGAGATCAACTCGACCAATGCGGAAGAGCGAGCGCTTACTATCTCCTCGATGAACGGCCTCTTCTATGCCACTAACATCATTTCTCTCCTATCCCTCCTTCTCCCGATCCGATTTCCCTCAGACCACGGCACACCAACATTCAATCGCGGTTTCCCATCCATCCTATCCTTTCCCCTGGTGGCAATTGCCTTGATGCGTAAGCTATCCTCATCCCTCCTGTCACCCTCGTTGCTGTCAGATCGCATGATAGACTATATGGCAGACTAACTGACGTATGCATTCCGTAGTGCTGGCCGACTACTTCCATCGACGTCAGATTCAACAAGAAGAAGCCAAAGCGCGACACGAGATTCCAGCAGAAAATAGTGGAGAAGCCAACCATGGAGGAAGGAAAACGGAGATAAATGAAGCGCAAAGGGTACTTGTGGAAGGAACACAAAAGCTGCAACAAATAGATGCTTAGGCTCGATGACATAGTGATTGTGCAGGTAATAGGCCCAAAATTATGCATGTGAAAATCAATCAATGGATGACAGAGTACACACGTGTTCGCACTGGACCGCTTCCTCTCTCAGGGAACCTTCAGAGCTTGTCACGATAAAGCAGATCCACGCCAGCAGGCTCGCTGTCAAGGCCAGTACTCATTCCATCTTCGGTCATGCGGTTACTTGTGCGTGCCGTTGACGGGGCGAATGCTGTTATTAATTTCAGCGAGGAGCTCCAACGCTTCTTTGGCGTCCATGACAATTTGTCCGAAACTGGAGAATAAGCTGCGCAAATGCGCCTCCGTGGAACATGTAGCATGCAGCTTACGTGCCGATGTTCAGAAGGACCGGATCAATCTGGCGAGGCCGCTTAGAAGTACCCTCGGCGGCCCCGAGTTGGAACCAAGCCGCAAGGTACTTCTTGGTGCAGTCACAACTGCGCTTCCAGGGATACTGATTATGAACTTAGCTGATAGAATTGGATGAAATCAAACTTTAGTTTACTTGAAACCTGGACTATTTCCAAGTAGTTAGCTACAAATTAATAGTCAAGCTTCTTCCATTCCTTGCTTCTCTCCCAGGCTGCCGCGATCGTTAGACACGTCGATTCGCCGAAATGCTTACCCACAATTTGTAAACCTGTAGGTAACTTTATTTTTGCATTGTCCTGGGCAGAAACAAAGCCCACGGGCAAGGTGAGAGCGGGGTGACCCGTCGCGTTGAAAGGTGCCGTATTGAGGACGGTCCCTGCCACGCGCAGCAGTCTCTGTAAAGGACTGGCCGTCTCGTCCTTCAAGAAAATGCGCGGGGCAGGAAAGGGTATAGTGGGCATGACCAGAGCGTCGAGCGAGCCCATGACTGCGTCGTAAGCACGACACTGTCTTCTGATAACATTGGTTGCCTTTGCGTGGACTAAGACCCCGTACTTCTCCATGACGTACAGGTGCTTCATGTAGAGGTTTTTCGCGCCAGCACCAAGAGAGTCAAATTTCTCTTGTGACAAGGAAGACTCATAGGATTGCGCGCGATCGGTCATCTGCAGACCCTTGCGGCCGGTTTGATCCCCGAGAAGGCCATCTCGGCTGCCAGCGAGTGCTTGCACACACGTCCAAGCACCGCAGATCTTTTTGTGTTCTGGGATTGAGACTTCGATGACCTCAGCACCCAGACTCTTCAGGTCATCGATTGCAGAGCGCACGGCCTTGTCGACTGATGGATCCAAAAGGGACATTTCGAATCCTTCCTTCAACACGCCAATTTTGAACGATGCGAGAGGTTTTAAAGAGTTGTTTGAGGCTGCAAGAAACTCATCAAGATGTTTTGTGTATTTCAGTGTCTCTGAAATCATGGTGTAGGGTTGCCTATCATCAAAGCCATCGGGCCCAGCAATTGCTTCGAGTAAGGCGGCGTTATCCCTTACGGATCTGGTCATCGGGCCACAATGATCAATGTCTGCGTGCAGACTCAGGATTCCACTGTACGGAACAAGGCCCCACGTGGCTTTGAAGCCAACGAGGCCACAATACGATGCTGGAATGCGAACGGAGCTATGAGATCATGTCAGCATTCAACGTTATTATGTACGAGATAGAATTGTCAGCACGTACCCTCCCTGGTCGCAGCCAAGGGCCATGTCTGCTGAACCAGTCGCAACGACTCTACCCGATCCACTGCTGGACCCACCGCAAGAGTAATTGTCCGCGTAAGGGTTATGTACAACGCCCGTCCAGGAAGTATCCGACGAGGGTTCCATACATGCTGCCTCGCAGGTCGCTTTGCCAACAATGATACCGCCGGCATCCATGATACGGGTTGCGACGGTTGCGTCGTAAGTGGGAACCCAGGGACGAGCCAGAGGATCGAGTCCATTGAGTGTGCGCATGCCAGCAAATGCGATGTTATCTTTCAATGCAACTTTCTTTCCAGCAATAAGAGACGAGGTAGGCGCCGTACTTTTTGCGACGCATGTTGTCGCCCAAGCTCCTTTGTCGCTTTGCGTGGCATCTGACGGTATAGCGATGTCTGTTCGTGGATATTTGGATAGGTCGGGAACAGGAAGATCATCCTCTTCTTGCAGTATATCCTGAATATTCTGCTCAAAACTACCGAGAAGGACAGACCAGTCGTCCAGTTCTGCTGGAGGAATTTGGAGTCCGGCCTTTGATATTAGACTCTTGACCGCTTCTAAGTCAAGCCTAGCAGAGCTGTCGGCTTGTAAGTAGTTATTACTTTAGGCGAATTGTCCGAAAGCTGACCTTGGAGGTGATACGATAGTCATGATTAAAGGACTGATGATATTTAAATCGTTCAATCTAGAGAAACCAGGGAAAGCCACAACGTCAAAGCGGAACAAGTATCAAAGTATGAACATGAGGATACGAAGTCCTTGAACGAGCTCAAGCCTTCTTCAGATGTGCAGACTGCGCCGTCTACAAATTCTACCGCGATGGAGGTTATCAACGCTGTTGATATAGTCACAACTGCACAGCTGGCCAGGCATGCCTTATCCCTCTTATTGTGGGAACGTCGATCAGCAACATCAAAGGCTGTGTATGTGATTAGACCTGCGCGGTGTCTCTTCGGACTTACTATGTATGTCCACCCTGCCTTATCGTTGGAACCTGGCCAATGGCATCAAAGGCTGTTTGAACAATCGCATTACCGAATGCGGGGTCGTGCATAGTATACGGAGGAGATGCGCGCATACCCGTCGGAGGAGGTGCGCGCACAGTTGTGTCCATCTTATCATCGGGGTATTGTCGATCAACACGTTCAACCCAAATTTCCATATTCTTCAGCTGCTATTAGGGTATCAGCCCATGGTACTGATACTCCATGCCAACTTGAACTTTGCACCTGCCCGAATGGTTTCCGCGCAGGTATCTGACATCATACTTTCTCCAGCCCGGCAGCTACGTCGGTATGTGCACAGTGCAACATATCGACTATTAGGAGGTGCAGATGGACTGCCCGTTGAGAGAGGAGGTCGCGTGACTCGTATGAGGCTCGCACTGAAGTGTTTCACTGTACCAACTGATTGAATTACTCAATTTGAAACGAGTGTTCTTCAAAATCGAGAATTCCAAGGGTACCAAACACATCTCGGTTTACTGGTGCGATGCGGCAGTGCCGCCCGGGCAGAGTCGATCGCGCGATAAGCCAGGCATGTTTGTTGATCAATAACTTTTCGATAATCACGCTAGAAGTTCTCATGGTCTAGTAGAAGTGACATTTCACACATACTTCTGTCGTTATCGACATAGCCAATTCCTTTCCGTATATACACGCATGGTGATACTAGTTGGGTTTGCGCACACCAAATACCACGCTTTGGCTCGACGAGCGTCATTCCAACACAAGGCTTAGCGAACGGGTTCGAAGGAGCACCTGTAAAGGGAATGCAAGAATGCTTTGAAGGTAAAGAAGATTACCAGGTCCATGCTTACTGAGTCCTGCCGAGTATCCCTCAATGTACGCTAGCTCCCCTGCTATTGTGATATACTTGCGGGGTGATTCCGGAACAGATAGGTGCTATCATCGGCCTTGCGATATGATGATAGCAAGTCTCTGTAAGAAACTATGACTAAGCCCAAGACTTCTTGATCTTGAAAAGATAACGCCCATAGTCTTGGTTCACTACTCGTTCGGGCTTCTCTCTCGACAACTCGGATTTTTTGATAGGCGTGCGATAACAACGCGAGTCAATCGTAGACTTGGACTAATGCTATCGTATCTGTTCCCTACGTATCCCATGCAACCTTTTGTGGAGGCTTCCTGGTCTTGTATAAATAAGTGTGGGACGGAGGATTCTGATCTTGCAGACACCGATCGACAATTTCATTCAAACATATACGGTGTATGGGACTCTTGTGATACCTTGGAGAACACCTGTTCACCTACACCTACTAAATTGTGCAGCATCCTCTGTTTGAACACTAAACTCTTTCGCTCGAACTCAACAAGATGTCCTCGGAAAAGGTCCCGAAAGGGATCGACAGTGCGTCGACGCACTCGCCCACGCCTTCAGTCACCGAAGGCACCGTTCACCCCATCCATGGTGAGAAAGAAGTCTTTAGTGGTGGTGAAGGAGAGGTCAACTTCCGGAACGTCAGCTGGCAGCGGGCAGCCATCTTCATGCTAAAGATGACCTTCGCCACCGGTGTCTTATCTTTACCTGCGAGTTTGAACTCTTTAGGAGGCGTCGCTGGAGCCATCTTCATCGTCTTCTGGGGAATTGTTAATGCCTACATGGCCGTGCTCCAGGGCCAGTTCAAGATTCGCCATCCTTCGCTCCACACCGTGGCCGATGGAGCGCACATTGCTACAATGGATTTGTCAGGTGGTTCCAAGCGATGGGCCCTATTTGCCAAGGAGATCACGGAATTCGTCTATCTGATCTCCTGGCTGCTCTGCACCGGCCTCACCGTCCTTGGTATTTCCATTGCATTGAATGCTATCTCTGACCATGGTACCTGCACCGTCGCCTTTGCATTCGTGGCCTACCTGGCCGTCTCCATCCTGGGCAGCATCCGCAAGATTGAAAAGACGGCTTGGATATCATGGGTTGGTTTCGTCTCCATCGTTGCTGCCATTCTCATCGTTTTGATTGCCACGGCTATCCGAAGTCGTCCGGCTGCAGCACCCCCGACTGGAGACTTTGACCTTGGATTCAGAGCTTTCCCGCTTCCTTCAGTTTCCTTCTCGAGCGCGTGGTCCTCGGCGTTGATAATCTACGCTTCTTCCGCAAATACCTCCGGTTACGTCCCCGTTATCTCGGAGATGAAGTATCCGCAGCACTATTTCAAGGCTGTATACGTCACCATGTCCTGGATCATCGTGTCCTACATGATTATCGGCATGGTCATGTACCGTTATGCTGGACAGTGGCTTGCGACTCCCGCCCTCGGGTCTGCCGGTCCCACGATCAAGATCATTTCGTACGCCGTCGCTCTTCCCAGCCTGCTTGCGTCGGGAATGATCTGTGTCCACATTTCCGGCAAGTCGGTCTTTGTTCGCGTGTTGCGTGGATCAAGACACCTCACTGCCAACACCTGGCAGCACTGGGCTGTGTGGCTCGTCTCGACGTTTGGCACGGGCCTCATCGGCTGGATCATCTGCGAGGCGATTCCTTTCTATGGATCTTTGGTTTCCATAATCGGGTCCCTCGGTTTCGGTCCGCTGGGTATCTGTCTTCCCGTTATCATGTGGTACAGCATGCACAGAGGCTACCGCAAGGGAACTCCAAAGCAGAAGGCGCTCTGGGTTTTCCACACAGCCATCTTGATCATGGGCTTGTTCGTCACTATTGGTGGTACTTATGCGAACATTGTTATGATCATCAGGCAATTCCAAGATGGAACAGTGGGCGGCGTCTTTGAATGCGCTGACAACAGCGGAACCGTTGATTCGTAGGAAGCAATTATCACAAAGGGCTAGCATTGTGTATTGTTCTTCACAGTAACTAAATCATATCGTCTTGGAGAGCTCTGGTGTGCTCATTTCGTAAGTTGTTCTAGCGTGTGAGATCTATGGTTAGGCAATTGTGAATTTCCACCCACATACAGATACTCTATCATTTTGCCTTTCCATGATTTGGCAGCTGCTACGTGTGCGCACCAATAGTGCATCTTCACCTCGTACACGTAAATAAGTTTTAGAAGTTAGCGCCTCCATAATCCTGAGAAAGATTATTGCTCGATGATATTTTTACCCCCTAAGCCAAGTTTGAATTACCTTTTTTTGAAGTAATATGTGGTAGCATAACATAACAATTAGGCACACTATATCCGACATATATGTATCATAGTAGATACAGGGTAATTAAGCTTTTACTAATTTATTAATATATATAGTAGCTAGTCTAACTAGACTTTCTATGCCCCGATCTAAATATACATTTATACGTAAACAGTCGTAGTTACGACCTCACACGCAGACAGTGGCGCGGAAGAAGGCTTCTGCGAGACCTGGGGAGCGGGTGAGGGAGCCTTCGGGGCCTTGGGGGCTTTGGGAGCCGCGGGTGATTCAGGAGCGGGCGCGGGCACGACAGGGGGCGAAGCGGCATAGCCTTTAGTCTCCTGTGGGGGCACGACAGCACCAGTGACGGTGGCATACTCGCTCTGAGTCGAGGTGACCGACACGACGGTGAGGATGGTGGTCGGATACGCGGCTGCGTAGCCACCATTGCTCTGGATAGCGTTGGCGGACACGACGGTACGGATGGTGGTCGGGTAGACGGTAGTATAGCCGTTTACCAAGGGGAAAGAAGCGGGTGTTGCGATGGACGCGACAGAGCTGTTGGCGTAGATAGGGGCTACAACGGAGGTCGCGTTCGCGCCGGAGGTCGTGCATGTGCTGACGACGACGGGAACCGCACCTACAGTGCTGATAGATGTGGTGTTGACGGCGACGGGGATGTTGACGGTGGAGGCGTTGGCGCCGGTGGGAACAGCAATTGTAGAGGGTTTGATACCAGTCGGGGTAGCAATGGAGACTACAATGGAGGTGCTGTTGGCGGCAATGGGGCCAGCAGATGATGAGGCGGCGGTAGCACCGACAGACGAAGCAACCGACGAGGAGGTGGCATCGCAGAGAGCGGCTGCGGCGTCGACCTTGCCAACAACCCATGTCGCGGCGTCGTCGGTATACAAGTCGAAGTAGTCTAGATGCTGGGTGACATTGTCACCACCAGCGCAGATGGGATCGCCCGCCCCACAGTAGTTACGGAGAACAGATGCATATGCATTAAGACGCGCGAGGCTGTCTGCATCGCGGGGCGAAGCCTGCAGGGAGGCTCCGTCGAGGACGTTGTAGGGCTGGTTGGCAGTGTGTCGGGGGTCTCCCCACACAACAGCAGCGGCAACTTCATCAAGTTAGATCCAGTTCAGATTGATGCAGACGATCCCTAAGGGGGAAGGGTTTTATTTCACTTACTGGCTTTTCCGGCCACAGACGTTCTGTCAATCCCCGTGCTCCCGCTCAAACACCCACCACCTCCAAGCACATCGCCCATCACGTTAGCTCCCTCGGAGTACCCTCCAAGAACAATGTGCGTGCATGGGCACTTCGCCTGGAACGCAGTAATCTGTGAGATGCCGTTGGCATCACCCTCGGCCACCTGCGTGCAGTAGGGGCCACCGAGCGTGACGTCGTACTGGACGTCGATGTAGTCGCACGTCTTGCCATCGTCAACCAGCTTGGCGCAGGTGGCATCGAGGAACGGCGTGGTGCGGCCGTCGTGATAGGGCGCATCGTTTCCACGGGCGAAGAAGATGACTGTGTCAAGACATTCTGCAGTAAGCTTAGGGGTCTCGCTGGCTTGCGCGGCAACGAGACCGACAGCGGAAAGAGCAAGGAGAGCGAACGACATTGCGTTTTGAGTATGCCTGTGTATTAGGGCAAACGAGTGTGGGCGTGAAACGCAAACAGGATCCGATTACCAGGTATAGATATAAGGATGAAGAACTCAAGCAAAAAAGACTAGGGCAGGAAAGAGGACCATCTTTAAGGCAAACTTCGCATCGCAGAACCACTGTTCAGAAATATGGTCCTGACAAACGCTCAACGGCTCTCCAGCTAGTGAGTAGAATGACGGCCCAGCGTCATGCGCGGTGGGGCTTCCAATATTGGCGTGGGTACCTCCATACTCGGCCCTACGCTGGTGGAATTCGGAAAATTGAGCAGAGTGAGCGATCACGTTGGTGCTGAAAAGTCGCACATCCCGCAAGTCTAGTTCAACAGACATGGTATCGAAAGAATCTTTTCTCACCGCTCATCAATGCCCAGGTGAGGTTCGGATAGAGATCTTGGGTACCTATGTTGGACGTATGCCTCGATGGTTTCAAAGCTTATATGCTTGGCCACGAGTAGCGAAGTTCCGACATCCCGTCCACGAATAACCGCGGTACTTCTAGCCTTAAGCCGGGAGAATTTATTAGCGTGGTACCTGTGATCCTGCTCGATGAGTACCCACTTGTCCAGACCTAATAGGGCTAGAGGTACTCCCCTATCAAGCTAGCGTTCTAGCACTATATATAGTAACAAAAACATAACTATCAATATATAATTTAACCCTACTCTGATCAAGTCTGTAACCTTTAGCAAAGGAAATCTCGTACCCGTTCCTGTGCGGGCAATGATATCACAACTACTAAATTCAGATGGAAAGTGAGCGGCCATAAAAGAAACTTCAAAATATAATGAAAGGCCAAAGGTTGAACGAGATCAGTGATTGATTGAGGGCACAGAGGCCGAAGAAACTATATAGAAAGCCCTAGCGAGAAGCTGAGGAGGTAGAGGAAGCGCTAGACCCAAATACGAGATATGTGTGAAAGAAGGAAGGCTGATTGCCCCAGGCCGACAAATACGGGGCAGATAGAATCTATCAGGATAAGGATTAGAGTATCTGGTAGGTATGAGCACTATGAAAGAATAGCTAAGTAAGTGCTGTCGACCGATAATTTACTCTCTACAGTACCACCAAACTTCTTGCATAGTTACTTATGCATCATCATCCTATGTAAGATGAATATAATTCCTAAGTAACGTCCACCCGATCCAACTCTTGTATTAGATCTGTTTTGGTCTTGTTATCTGCCCAGCTCATCTTAACCCCGTTCTTACACAACTGGACCATTTCCTTCTTACTTAAGTCACAGTACGTATATACTTTCTGCATATTACCATCAATCCAGACATTATGCATGTATGTCGGATCGTCACTATTGATACATAGCATGATCCCTGCTCTTATCAACCGTGTGATCTTCGGAAAAAGAATCTCGGTTTTCTGCCGCCGATGATACGCATGAGGACAGAGTGTCAATCCAATGCTCCGTTCCTGCAGTGCAGGTATCAACTCAGGCTTATCCAGCGCGTTAAGCCCATGGTCGATGCGCTCCGTGCCCTGTCCGCCGCAGACATCGAAAATGGCTTCGCGGACGTGGTCTGCGGCATCTTTTTGATCGACGTCACAGTGCATAGTGATGTGAAGACCATCGTCTTTGGCCATGCGAAACCCTTCCTCAAAGAGCAAAGGCGGCTTCTCGAACTCGTTCGCTGCAAGCCCCACCGCGTGGAACAAGCCCTTCCCGTCGCCGCTAGCTAAGGTAGCCCACGGTCTTGCCGCAGTATACGCATCCAATCCTTCCTGTAGTGGTCTATCCCGCAGGAAGCAGAATATCCAGTTACTCTTTACGCCGTATTTTTCCAGTCCATCCTTTTGCGCGCGGAGATAACCATTAAGGATAGTTGGCACGGATATGCCACGCTCCGTGTGGGCCTGCGTGTCGAAGAAAGGCTCACAATATCTGACATTCATCTTGGCACAGCGAGAGAAATAATCCATGCTCAAGTCGTAGAAGTCTTCCTCAGTGACCAAGACTTGGCATCCGGCGAAGTAGGCCTCCAGGAAAGTTGGGCGACCATCATCACCGTTCACTTCTTTGCGGTGGTTGTATGTCACTTGGTCTTGACAATGTCAGTAGAGTTTGGTACGAATGGTGATACTGTGCCCACTAGTTCAAATCAGCACACGTTTTTGTGATTGTGATGAGTGAGGGACTCACCATGAGTCTAGCAAATCTTCATATGTCGCGTATGAAAGCTTGATATTGTTGCGGTGCGCCAATTTCCATCGAAGGGCTGGCGTCAAGGTTCCTTCTATATGTACATGGAGTTCCACCTTTGGGAGGCTTTTGATAAAAGGTGATATCTCGAGGCCGTTCATCTCTGGGGTCTGTGAAGATTTGCGGTCAAACCTGGCGCTTTGTCATTCCTTTTCAATGTGTGATTTAATAAATTCCCGAACTCGGCTATGACTGTGTAATGACATGCGCCGATTTCGGAACAAATAATGAAGATGTGTAGCAAGGAGGCGAGATAAGGAAGGGCACTTAGACGATGTTGCGCTCACGTCCGCCGTCCATGCCAGCTTTCGCCTAGCGTCCCCCCCACTTATCTTCTCCCCACTTTCCTATTCGCGTGTTCGGACGCGGGCAACCCCGCCGACATCGTTAGTCGGCGACAACTAGCCGGCTTGGTGGTGATAAGAGCGTTACCTTGACTGCTTGGTAACGCCACATAAGGTAACAGAAGATGGTATATCTATCGTGGTCGCTACCTGCAGCCTTGACATAGGTTTACGACTTCAGCGCCATGGACACCGGTAAGCAGACAGAGGTTACGGCCTCACAGGAGTCACCAGATGCGGCCCGGCAGCTACATGGGCACACCGATGTAGAACAGAAAGCGCTGGCACAGCGTGTCTTGCGCAAGATCGACTGGCGCCTCATACCTCTTATGTTCATCACGTACAATCTGAATTTCATGGACAAGACCATTTTGTCGTCTGCTTCTGTCTTTGGTCTACGAGACGACACTGTTGGTACCCCATTTACAACAGACAACATTAAACTGAACTGATCGCTTCGTGCAGGGCCTAGTACGTCAACAGTACTCGTGGGTATCAAGCGTGTTCTACTTTGGATATTTCTTCTGGGAGTACCCGACGACCTATCTCATTCCCCGAGTTCCAGTGGCCAAGTACCTTGCTGCCAATACACTCTTCTGGGGTGTCATCGTGGGAGTCACAGCTGCGTGCACCAACTACGGAGGCCTCATAAGTGTGAGATTCCTCCTTGGTGTGGCTGAAGCTACCATCACTCCGGCCTTCATGTTCATCACTAGCACATGGTAGGTCTGCTCGCGTAAATTTGACCTATCTGTGATGATACTGACAACAGTCAGGTATACGCGCGACGAAATACCTACCCGGACTGGATATTGGTTTGCCGGCAATTCGATTGGTGGTCTTGTTGCGTCATTCCTCGCCTTTGGTATTGGCCATATCACAGACTCACTTGCACCCTGGCAATGGATGTACATCGTCCTCGGAGTCTTGACATTCCTGTGGGGCATCCCGTTGCTTCTCTTTCTCCCTGACAGCATAGAAAAGGCCAGCTTTCTCACCGAGGAGGAGCGCAAATTTGCCGCTGACCGTGTCGTGATCTCTGGAACAGGCCGCACCGCTCAAGCCGGATACAAACTCGACCAAGTCATCGAGTGCTTGATCGACCCTAAGACTTGGCTCATCTTTAGCATGAGCCTCCTGACTCAGATTCCGAACGGTGGAACACAGAACTTCGGTAACATCGTTCTCAAGAGCTTTGGCTTTACCAGCCTGCAGTCGACGCTCCTTGTCATCCCCGCATCTGTCATCTCTGCAGGCACCATCGTGGTCACAGGTTGGATTGCAGGTCGCTTCCGCCAGCTAAACTGCATTCTCATCGTTTGCGTCGTGATACCCGCCATCGTGGGCAGCTCGCTTATCTACGTCCGACCTCGTACATCTTCGGGCGTTCAGCTTTTCGGATACTTTCTTCTATCGACTGGCCCTGGCGGAATTCCATTGCTCATGTCTCTTGTGGGCGCCAACTACAAGGGTGTAACGAAGAAGATGACCATGACGGCACTTCTCTTCATCGCCTATTGTGCTGGAAATATAGCGGGGCCCCAATTTTTCCGCACTCAAGATGCTCCTCACTATAACCTGGCGTTCCGAGCCATTATGGTTTGCTACTGTCTCGTCGTCGGATTAGCCATTGTTCTGAGATGCTACCTGCAGTGGATGAATGCAAAGAGGGAGACCGAAGAGGGGGTCAAGGGAAGTGCAAGCGCTGGGGGAGTGGTTGCTGGTGGAAAGATGGCAGATGAAGACGATAGGGGGACTATAATGGCTGCGCAGATTGAGCTGAGGCCCGAGGACTATGACGATGTTACAGACTGGAAAACCTTTGGATTTAGATATCGTTTATAGAGAGCTATGAGCGATTCGGTGTAATATCCGCAGCTTTACGTATTAGACTATCTGTTCTCCGTATGACTTCAAGCTCCAACCTGTTAAAATTGGCACGCAAGCACGCAAGTGCAGGAGGACTTGACGAAACATACTTGGAAGGCTGGGGCCCAGGGATGCTGTCATAAGTGCATTCTATGCCCAAACGATTCCATGTCGCGCATTGGGGCCTCTTCGCGCCACACTTGGTTCTGAGTTGCGGCAGGTGACGCAAGCGATAGAATTGCGTCTGCGAGGCTGCGCCCTACCAGCGCCCCTGTTAGAATGGTTTAGGTCTGGAGAGAATGCATGCGGAAGATGAAGCAAAGTCCGCAGAGGACCCAAAAACCCGGCATTCGTTATGAGACGCACGTGCCGAGGTGGCTCCGCAAAGAGAATCTCGCGTGCGGAGACAAGCAGCACTCCGCGTCCCCGCAAATCACCAAGAGCTAGCTGCATTGCGTTAGTGGCTGCTCGCGGACTATCCTCTCTTCTCCGCGTGATGCCGGACGCCACACCGAACCTAGAGACCACCTTCGCACTGTATGGCGTCGGGCTGTGGGACACTGGAAGGCCGTCTCTCTTGCCGCACGTGGATCAATGTTGACTTTTAGCCATCCTGCGTCCGGTCGGTCATGTTCCGAGAGCGGCTCCACGCATGCAATGCACATATATCGAGCTACAGCAACACAACTTGAATCCGGACACGTTCAAGTATTGTAAAATATGCCATCCGCATTCCACCTCGGTGGAGACCTTCTCGCTAGTGCAGCAAAACGCAAAGTTGCCTGCACAGCTCGGGTCGCAAGTGTTGAAAGTAGGCTTGAAACGTACACCAAAACATGAAGTTGGGTGTATGAGTGATGAATTGGTCAGGCTCGGCGGAGCCTCTATATAGGGCTAGTGCCTAGGGCGGCACCTGCCAGCTGCAGCGGAACACCTTCCGCCAACAGCAAGCTGGGATCAGAAAGGCCTGAACGAAGATGCCTTTGTTGTGCAGCCGGGCGAGACGGCCGTGCTGGCAGATCTACAAGGCCCTGGGGCCATCACACATCTCTGGTGAGCCCAACAATCCCATGCAGCGTTGGTGTGTGCTTCCGTACCAATAGCTAACACTCGCAAGGTTCGTCCAAACATGTCGTAAGATCCTGGGTCCTGGTCTTATTCCCTACTCGAAGTCAGGAGTAGCAATGATGGAAGTGCACAACGCGTTGGGCCTCAACTACGAGGTGTTGGACCCGGATTACTACCGCAAGGTGCTCATCAAGATGTACTGGGATGACTCGCCAACTCCGAATGACCTCGCACCCATCGGTGACTTTTTCTGCTTGGGACATTCCATCGCTGCCAACTTCCAATCTCTTCCCTTCACTGTGCCCGTCAAGCCCTCCGAGGAGAATAAATTTGGCGGCGCTGCGGCTTTTAACTGCTACCTGCCCATGCCCTTCAACAAGCACACCCGGATCGAGATTGGAAATCAGAGCGATGAAGCATATATACAATACTTCTGAATCGACTATGAACTCTTTTCCGAACCCCTCAGCGACGACACGTTGTACTTTTACGCTCACTGGCAACTCGAGAACCCGACTAATGGCTGGGCACCACCTAACATGCAGACCAACAGTCTCGATACTCAAGTGAAAAACCTTGACGGGAAGAACAACTATGTAATCCTCGAGACCGAAGGTGAAGGTCAGTACATTGGGTGCAACCATAGCGTCGCCCATTTCCAGGGTACATGGTGGGGCGAAGGCGACGATATGATCTTCATCAACAACGATACGTGGCCACCGAGCTACCATGGCACTGGCGGCGAAGACTACATCAGCCAAGGGTGGGGCATGCAGAAGAACGCGTACCCCTTCTGTGGCACCAAAAGTAAGGCAAGCCCAACTATCAAATCAGCTACCGCTAGCACTTGCCTAACCCCGTGCGCTTCAGCAAAAAAATAAAAAGTCACGTTGCAAACCGGCCATGCCAACCACCTTCGCGACGACTGGTCTAGCACTGCGTACTGGTACCAGACTTTACCGGGTCCCAAATTGGAAATCTTACCGGTTGAAAACAAATCCCGCGCAAGCCGGAGTACCCATCAGGCGACGTGCCAAGACCCAACCTTAGCAAGTTTATTTCAACGAGGAAAGCTATAGTAAAGCAGAGGGAGGATCAATTGCGGGAGTTCGTCAAAGATCGGGAGGCGTGGCTGGAACGTAGGGCTAAGGACTCGCGAGAGAGGGCTAAAAACAATGTTGAGATCGCAAAGGATGTTCGGAAGCGCTGGCTGGAGAGCTTAAAAAAATAAATGTAGAGTTGTTCTAGGGGAAAAAGGGGAATCGTCATCGTAGTGACGATGCACAAACATCTCAAAGATGAGCTCATATCCGGTGATTTCTATAGGATGGGCCACTTTTCAAAGAGGATAGGCTCAGAAGGCGGCCAATATGTGACCTGGTGTATGTGCCCTTCTAGATTTAAACTTCGCGGCTGAGGACTACTGCGAAGATCGGTGTGCCAGAGATGTGGGGGCTGGGAACCTGGCGATGTCATGGTGGCTGTGCAATCGGAATCCCGTTCGCGAGGGAATGAGCCCCGGCGATCGGCATTCCGACTTTGTAACAAGACTGAGCTACAGTCTTTCCTTTGACATATTCCACTTTTTGCTTAGAACCCCAATATCCGTTCGGCGTTTTCAGAACAAGTACGGCTTTCGGTGTGCGGGTTGGAGAAAGCTTAGATTTCTACCATGCACACTATGCACGCACATACACATTAAAGTGTGTTGAACGCCAAATAATTCACGGAGGTACGGAGTAACACGCTCGGTGTGCGGGTTCCCGACCCTTCCTCATCTTGCACGCCGGAACCGGAAAACCTATTCTGTACGTGGCTGGAGAGAAATCCGCGTAACAAGCCCAGCGGGCTTAGAATTTGCCCAATTTGTCCCCGATCAACACTACGCAACTGATACCAGTCAGCATATCTTCCCCTTTGGCTGTAGCTCATGCATTATGTCTTCAAACTCGTGCGAAAGCTCTGATCATCATACAAGCCTCACTGAGAACGAAGCAGCCACAGCCTCAAGGGCGTTACGTCGACATTTGCTTCGAGTGAGGCACTGATCAAAATAGGCAGAGTTAAAAGGTTATGGCCTGCGCTATCAAAAGCAATTGTCTTGCCTACTATAGACGCTCTATCAGTCCCGATACTTCTATATACTCTGTCAAGTACTTCCTGCATACCCACTCAGTCTACTCGATAACCACAACCTTACGCTACTATTTGTTTACTGTGTTCTAAAATCTCTTTACAACATGGCAGCAGACAGATGCGAACATGTCTCCGCTGACTGTCCCGTCGAGGACACCATCTATGGCTATGCTCCTAATCTCGGTGCAAACGGCTTCTACGCAGTCATCTTCGCCATCGGTGTTCTGTCCCAGGCATATTTCGTCTTCAAATACTGGCGACTATGGAAGGGATATTCCATTCTCGTCTTCGTCGGCGCTCTGGGTGAATGCTTGGGATATATTGGTCGCATTCTTCTGCATAACAACCCCTGGGACGGTGCAGCCATGACTATCCAACTGCTACTGATCATGATTGCACCGTCCTTTCTAGCGGCAGCACTGTACATGACTCTTCGCACACTGGTACAGTACTTTGGGCCAGAGCATACTAAGCTTCCCGCACGTTTTTGGACCTGGCCATTCGTAACAGCCGATTTGATTGGATTTGTCTCTCAGTGTGGCGGCGGTATTCTATCGTCAATGGGCTCCACGAATCCGAGCCTGGGCACGGCAGGAAACGCAATCATGGTGGCTGGTGTTTCATTTCAAGCTGCCGTCATGTTCCTCGCGGGCGCGCTGGCCACGGACTTCGCCATACGACTTTACCGCCGGCAGGGTGTCAATGTGTACAGGGGCCTAGCGAAGGACCTCAAGATCTTCCTCTGGTGTATGATGATAGCCTTTGTATTAATATTGGCGCGATGTTTCTACCGGTAAGCAACCGTTATTTCGTCCACATCTTGTATCGGTCAGTTCCTTACTGATTTCTCAATAGTATCCCAGAAATGGCTGGTGGAGTCGGTGGACCCATGATGCGACGCGAAGCTGAGTTCATGATCTTCGATGGCTGGTAAGTGCTATCACCTCGTTCGCTTGCTGTTCTAACTTACTTACTCTTCCGGTAGCTTCATCATCATCTCCGTCATACTGCTGTGTGTAGGCCATCCAGGTAGATATGCTGGCGCTACGCAGGACGGAAGGCTTCGAACATATAAGGCTATGCCTGGCTTTAGTGAGTATCTCGAGCCAGAGCACGAATTTCAAGATGTTTAAGAGAGAAAGTTGGACTCGATAGGACTTATCACGAAGTATCGTTGATGCATGTATGCAAGAAAGTCTCCAGATGGAACAACGAGGTGTCAAGTATCGAAGTAGATTTGGTTGAAAATTTTATGTGTGATTGTTGAAGAGCACCAGCAGAGAAGGCCTTTTTAATACGTCTGTGTCCCATTAATAAGCCTACATTCTTTATATACTGAACGCGATATTAGTAACTTGTGCCTATAGTAGCATTTTGTGCGAAGCTGCAGACTAACGATGCCGAAGGATCAAATCATCCATGGGCGGACTTACCACGCTCACAATCGGACCTTAGCGGAGTTATCATCATATCCCCAGTGCCCCTTGCAACCAGCAGTTGGCATTCCTATCTCGAGTGTACCCCGATTTGACACATCTCTGATATATATGCCTGGCTTGCACTGCTTCAGGATAGAGAAACTGATTCTCTCGCATACTCCATCCATCATTTTTCCACATCCCTCGAACGGCTCATCGGAAACATGGCTGTCAGTACCAATCGCGCGCTCTGGCAGGATACCTTTGGCGTTCCAGGAGTGATCCGCGATAGCTCGATTCCCACACCCGACAATCTTGGTGACGAGAAATTGCTGATCAAGGTACACGCCTGGGCAATTAACCCCGCCGACTACATGCTCCAAAATAGGAATTTGGGCAAATACCCTGTCATCCTGGGCTGCGACGTTGCCGGCACCGTCGAGTGCATTCTCCCAAATTCTACTGCGGCATCGTTGTTCAGCGTTGGCGACCGCGTCTTCGGATTCACCGCCAATAATGGGTTTCAGGATTATGTGACCTTGGATTACAGACTGGTAGCCAAACTTCCCGACCTCATGGCGTACAGTGAGGCTGTTGTTCTCGGCCTCTGCGCTGCTACCAGCGCTATGTTTCTCTTTGGCAAAGACTACCTTCATCTTGACTATCCTAAATCGGGCGCGACGAGGAAAGGAAAGTCTGTTCTCGTCTGGGGAGGGAGCTCAGCCGTTGGAAGCAACGCTATTCAGCTGGCGACGGCGGCAGGATATGACGTGGTCACCACTTGCTCAGGAAAGAATTTCGATTACGTGAAGAAGCTTGGTGCTATTCAAGCGTTCGATTACAGAGACAACGATGTGCCTGGGAGTATCGCTGCAGAGATTGACAGCGGTGAATGTGCCGGGATCTTCATGGCGGCCGGGCTGGAGGAAGGTAACATTGCTGCATACAAGGTAGCGACAGCGTCGAATCAGAGGATCAACTTTTCTTCCTCCAGTTTTGTCACTGACCTTGGCAAGGTGCCCGAAGGAGTTCACCTCAGTCAGGCGGCGGTAGAGAATACTAAACCATTCCCTTACTGTTGGTTTGAAACGTTGAGTGCAACCTTCGGGGGATATTTGCCAGAGGCTTTGGCGACCGGTATGTACAAAGTCGCGCCGCCTCCTCTGGTGGTGAACCGGCAAGGTTTGGAAGGAATACAGGAGGCTGTCGACCGGATGAGAGAAGGAACGGTATCGGCGGTGAAATTGGTCGTTGAGCGACCATGAATGGGGGTTGGCGGACCCTATGGAGAAGTGGAAACTTGACTGTGGCTGAATGACGTAGCAAGGAAGAGGCAAATTCTTCTCGGAACACTTCGAAAACAATGAGTGCGTCTGAAGATCAGTCTAGAGAGCGTAGAGGGAGTAGTAAGCTTTGAGTACCTTATTGCCGACGCCTGGCGGCAATTCAACCTCAATTTTACCGCAGCGAAAACCTCGATCTCATGTACAAGCTATAAGAATACCAATTTTGCCTATGGCGAGCCACAGTTCTAACGTAGGACACTAACAACTGTCCGAGATGCTTCTATGCAAAGGATAGTCTGCGAACAGCGCTCCAGTTTTTTTTTACTTTGGTGAAGGTGCTTCATATGCTCAGCCATCATTTGCACTTCGATAGCCACGCACCCCGTTCATTTCCATGCGGGTGCGCTCGAAACAGGTGCGAAAGCCGTGTAAAGGTTAGTAAGCCCTCGCAATCCGGTCATACAAGCTTTTGGAAGACTGAATGAGTTTGGAGTCGGGATCTTTCGCTGGCGCAGAACCAGGAAGCCTAAGTCATGCTGGTTTCCGACTAATCGAAGCCGGAGCTTGAATGCAGGCTCCAAGCGCGGTTTCAAGGGATGGCAAGATCCCCTCAGTTGTCCTGCTATGACTTGCTTCTTCCCGACTGCGTAGGTCTATGATGCAGTCTGTTGCGGCCTAATCGATGACGGAAATCTTCCGGTTGACCGGTATGAGAACCACAAGCTTCCAATGTATTGGACAGTACGCAACCTGGTGCACATATATCATATCCAACGATGAACCCTGATATGCTACTGAAATCAAAGATCTGGATACCCACTGGAGTCATGCAGGCTTTGAACTCCGTGGACTCCTAGGGGCGAATTCCTGTTCCGGTAGTATCATTCGCAACCCATTTACCAGCTTGAGAATATTAGACCGCGACTTATGTAAGTAACATACAAGAATCCGCAGACGGATCTCTCAGTAGTAAATACATCCCGACCATATCATATATTCTTCATCACAGGTATTTCGCAAACGAAAGCACAACGTAAGACTCTCGTTTAGTCCCTAATGCGTGGCTGCTGAAATAAAGACGTTTGTGGGAAGATTAGGAAAAATACACGTCGCGTGTCAAGCTTTCTCTGAATTCTGCATTCAACAGATTGGCTCGGCAGAGGCCCAGGGCGGCATCTTAGACTGTGCCACATAGCCGTTTCCCATAGCTCTGGAACCGACACTGCCCCTCAATATCGCTCCTGCAATTTTCCGTCTCAAACGTCTACTACGCCGCTTACGAGCCACCCTCTAAATTTCCGCCGCCCTTCTCAGCTTCTAGATTTCAGCACCCTTCTATTTCTTGCACTCCGGTCAGCTGTCTTCAGTCTCTTGATATCGAAAGACAACATAGTCATGTATGATTCGGTTTTCGCATCTCTTGCAGCGTTACCTGTTACCTTGATCGTCTGGTCCTTAATTACCCTCAACGCGAATCTGAATAAGGCACGCGCGATAGGGCTACCGATTCTCGTACGCTACGTCACGCCGACGAACCCACTATGGATGGCCTTCGGCAGCAATGTGGTCCGACTGGCTCGCCGGTTTGGAGTAGCTACAGAACACTTCGATCGATTCTACCTCTTTGGATGGGATGCAAATGAGCGATATCGCGTACATGCGGAATTTGGCGACGCGTTTACGTTAGTGTCACCCGGCGGTAACTGGATCTACATCTCAGATTCGAAGGCTGCACGGGATGTTCTCAAACGACCTCGCGACTTTGGCCGAAACGTTGAACAGCTTGCCGTTCTGAACGTTTACGGGAAGAACCTATCAACCACCGAAGGACATGGATGGCAAAAGCACCGCAAGGTTACGGCAGCTACTTTCACTGAAAGAAACAACGAACTTGTATGGCAGTCCTCACTCACGCAAGGTAATGAGATGCTTAATTATTGGATGCATCGCGCTCCATCTCCAATCAGGAGCGTCGCAGATGATTGCAAGACATTCACTCTCAACGTCCTGGCGGCGGCGCTCTTCACGAAGCCATACCCGTTCGAGGGACAGGAGGAGATGGAGAAGCGCCATGCTGGGTCAGTCGACCTCTCAGACGATTCCTACCAATATCGCGATTCGTTCTCGAAGATTCTTCGGGGCATAATTCCTATTGCCATCTTTGGTGGGGAAACGCTGAGAACCTCGTCCTGGATGCCGACCTCGATGAAGGCAGTGGGACAGGCGGTTGAGAGCTTCCGATTGTATGTTCGCGGCATGATCGAAGAAGAGAGAAATAACATTCGAAATGACATTTCGGCTCGGGAGGATTTGGTTTCGTCTTTAGTGCGAGCTTCGCTGGCCCAACAGAACGATGGCCGGGACATGACCATCACTGAGCAGGACATTATCAGCAATACTTTTGTCTATGGGTTCGCAGGTAATGATACCACGGCTATAACTCTTGCCCACATTATCGTGAACCTAGCAGCAAATCCGGACACCCAGGATTGGATCCGCGAGGAGATACAACACTACTGCAAGGACGACGACTTCAATGAGTGGTCATACCCCACGTGGACAAAGCTTAAACGATGCCAAGCTGTACTGGTAAGCTCCTCAGCCACCGAAGTAGACACGATGTGGCATTTGACTGATGTTATTCCTAGATGGAAACTCTCCGACTTTGCCACCCGCTCGGATCATCATCGAAGCTGACCAAGGACGCATGCGCTTTGACAGTTGGAGAAGATACATACGTCATCCCACCGCGCTCTAACGTCCAGGTCAACTTTTGTGTATTGCACACCAACACCACTGTCTGGGGCAACACTGCGATGACCTGGGACCCGACACGTTTCATCAACGTGCGTGGAGGCAAGGACAGACCAGAAATTGAGGGGGAAGAATTTCATGTTTTTGCAGATGGAGAATATATGCCTTGGTCGCAGGGAGAGCGGGTATGCCCGGGAAAACGATTTTCGCAGGTCGAACTCACTGCCGTCCTGGCAGTCCTTTTTCGGAACCACCAGATCGAGCCCATGCCTGAGTCAGGAGAGACAAGTGAGGATGCTAAGAAAAGAGCTCAGTGGCTTTCCATGGATATACAGATGACACTTCTCAACGAAATGTATCGGCCGGAACGACTCGGTTTGAGGTGGGTGAAGGTAAATAGAGACTACTAAGTATATTTAATCTAAACCTTATCGCAATTCACGTTGAACCTTTCTAGAAACTTTGCGAATCTTGAAGCCTTCCGCGATCATGTCTTATCGGGGCACAAATGCTATAGAGTCGGCACTGTGAACCCACACTAAGTTATATGCTCCGCCAAGGGAGAGATGAGTATTCCAAGATCGTAATCTAAACCTTGCTTTCATGCTATAACGATCTCACTTTGGACGTTTTCGCACCGTTCTGGATCGTTCCTGAAGCGTTGGTCACGCCATTCTGCAATTTGCGGGTTGTGACTACACGAGGATGCGAAGTCTGAGGTAATTTTTTTTCACGGTGCTTTACATCGAACGGTCCAAATTCCTACGATCTTACGTGAATCACCGGCATACCAAAATCACCAACGAGTCTCTTTGATGCGTTGGTCGCTGAGAACAGTGTTATACTATGAACCCTGCCACACTTACACTTGTGTTGACTCTGTAAATCTGATCACGAATATATAAATAAATTCTTGCACATCTCTGTGTGGCTTTATCACGCTCCATCTTCAATGGCACAAGCGTAGTTGCGCCATTTGATATGACTTGCTCTGCCTAAGCTATTCTTTAATGTCATTATCGCTTTCGAGAGACAATAGGAGACAGATTTTAAACTAAGGAATAGTTAAAACTAAAAGTCTCTATAGTAATTTCGCTAAATGATGGATGTTCGTGTGTAGATAAGCTTTGGATTAGGGTCTCGTCTATGTCGCACGTGTGCAGCCCAACGCGAGCACGCTTGATGAAAGGACGACAATTTGAAGCGAGTGGTGTATGCCTTCAGAAACCTGAGGTCGTGCGGAGGTGAGAAGAGGGTACAGGAGTGGCGAAGTCGATCTGGAGCTGCGGTTGCGAGACGTACTAAGTAGCCTAGCTGAGGTAAAAGATTCCTCTTCGCCGCCTTTTTTCTACTAAGTGTCCTGGCATCTAACATGCAATATTATTTGCAATATGGCATATATGGCGATTCGATGCACCTATGGTAATAAAGGTTCGAGATTTGTTAGGATGCACAAGCGAGATGCAAACACTATCAGTATTACTATTTCCCTCAAGGATCTCCGGTTCGCTACTATTGGTACCATGAATGAACGATCATGGTAAGATTTTGTTTTAGCGAGAACAGGACAGTGGATATGCGCACCGAAGCGCATCTAAGGTGAAGTGTGTACAGTGAAGAGTGATCCCCGCCTCGATGTATACATCCTATTAGCTATTGCGCCTATCTATCATCCCTCGACACGCTGTGAGCGCCGAGACCATTCGAAACAAGGAGGATCTTCCATCGATTGTCCGGTCAGCTTCGTGTAACCGCAGCACAATAGAGTCTTGGCGTACCAGCTGGATGTGGCCGTCAAGTGTGTTGGCCTTGTTCGGATCGAGCGAAGTTAGGTTGAAAGCTCAGCATGCCTAGATAATGTCCGTCCGGTGTGTAAATCGGAAGGACATCTATGCAAAAAAATCAGTACAAGATGGGTCCGATATTCAGCGCACATACTATGTCGACGACGCTCACGGTGAAGTTTATGGAATTGGTACAGGTGCCACGCTGTGGGCGGGATCGCGACGATCAATGCGATATTCCGATGATGTTCGCAGATGTGAGAGGCCTTGGCGCATAGAATGAAGATTGTGGCGATGTAATTTGAGTAAAGATATGCTTTCGATATCTGGAAAGTGTAAAGACAGTGAAATGATGCATAAGGCTTAAGGCAGACGAACGCATTATCAGCGGAAGACCATCCAATATATAGAAAATGGAGGCATGAGTGTTCGACTAGACTCAATTGAACCCGGCCCACATCATGTTACTCATGGGCACAGTGAACACTCATGCCACGACGTGGTGACCATCTCTAAAAGCAGATCTTGGACGTACCCAATGAAGTAAGCACCTCAAATGCAGGCTTTGGCCACAGCCAGTGGGGGGGCCCCTGTAGGGTGGCCTTGTGGCGCAGCGTTTGCGTCGTCTGTAACAGCGACTTTGGCAATATCCAATCACCGTCATGAGAGTTCTGTCGCTTACGCCTCGCAGCATGCCTCGCTGATCGGAGTCCGGACATAATAGCTTACGAGCTCTCCTTTATAAGCGCAGACTCTTTGCTTCACTCCCTTGCGCTCATGATCTCGTTCACGATCTCAGATCTCTTTTCCTCAATCACATAGATTGCCGTGAAGCCCACGTTGCAGTTTTAATCCATTCTCCGAGATATTTCCCGCGTCGGTACCGTTATGGGCAAGCGCAAGTCTGAAGACGAGAAGTGGGAATTGTTTAAGGATGATATCCGCGACTTATACGATACACACCCCCTATCTGAAGTCATGGAAATCATGTGCGAGCGAGGGTTCAAAAGAACGTGAGTTTTGTGGATACGTATCGCGACAGCTGAACCTTTGATTCGATAACTAATTCACATGCACAGCAAAGCACAATACGAAGGACGCTTGAAACGATGGAATGACACTCGCAAAAATATCAAGAAAGCTGAGTGGGATTACATTGTTCAGCAGTTTCGTTATCGCGAAGCGAATGGGAAGTCATCAGCGGTTATCGTGCGCGGTTTTCAGGTGCCGCAGGCAAGGATTACCAAACAGTGGAGCAAACACGACAAGACGACCTTTGAGCGATACGCGAACGGTAGGGGAAAATGGTGTTTACGTCATCTTCATGAACTGATTGTCAAGCAGAGATTCGCGTGGAAACTCCACCGGGAGTTGAAGTACTTACACCTGGGGCGCAGTCCCCCGTGTTTCACATAGTTGGAGCAAGTGAGGCATTCTCATTGGCTTACAGTATCAATCTCCCATGGCGGGACTTTGCTGGTCAAGTAGCCGAGCTTTTCGTCCACTACCGTAAGGGGCAGTCCATCACGCTGAATAGGGTCTCGTCGCTACACAGAACCTTGGAACAAACTATCGAATCGAGCTCGAATACTCCGTTCTTGCAACGTTTTGGGGATTTATTTCCAGATAATTGCGATCATCCAAGCGCCGCACATCTCGCTCCTGCATCGTTCGGTTGGAAAAAGTATCTGCCTTTGAACCCAACAGATATCACTCGCTACAGCATGAACAAGAACGCGAAAACTACGGATCAAGAAAGCCCAATAGCAATTCTGAGGGACTTGATAGGGCTCATATCCAACAATCATATCAGCGAACCGCTCACCGACATGATCGTCAGACTCATCGATGGCCCGCAAAACCTCCAGTTCTTAAGAAGATTGCTTTCCGTGGATAAGACTACCATCAGAGCTTTTGCGGAGAAACTGCGGCAGCATATTGATTACAAGATAAGGGATCCGACCTTCATGGAAATCGTAAATGCTGCTACACCACGCATTGTTGACGCCGATCTCGACGTGCAGTCGCCTGCAACAATTGAGGCCGGACATATAGATGAGCTGGGCTTTGATAATCTAGATTCCGGTCCTTTCAATCTCGATACTTTCAATCTCGATGCTTTCAATCTCGATGCTTTCAATCTCGATGCTTTCACTCTAGATGCTTTCACTCTGGATCCTTTCACTCTGGATCCTTTCACTCTGGATTCCGGTCATTTCAATCTCGATCATTCGAATTTCGACCATCAGAGTAGTGTGGATGGCTCTCTGCAAAGGTACCGCGCAGAAGAGTCTAGACTAAACGACGAGGACACTCTGCACAGCTCCCTTTGGGAAACTTGTAAAGAAGGAGGATCCCACCTTGAAGTGAAAGCGCTTTTAGAGGCCGGTGCAGACGTCAACCACCAAGGCGAATATGGCACCTCCCCTCTCTATGAAGCCTGTCAGTGGGGATCAGAATACGAATCTGTGGTCCGCTTGCTTCTTGAAAACGGCGCTGATCCCAATCACTTGACCTCGGACGGGTACTCTCCTCTTTACGAAGTCTGTCACTGGGGACCTGATTCCGAATCTTATTTCGGCGTGATAGCTCGACTTGGAGCTGACCCAGATGATCTGACCCTCTGCGAGATGCTTCTCATTGCAGGAGCGAACGTAAATGACCAATTAGCCGACAGTGAAATCTCTCTCTTTGGTCGCGCTTGTGAGGAAGGAAACGACAAAATGGTTCATCTATTCCTCAAGCACGGTGCCAAGGTCAATTCCGAGTCTGATAAATGGATTTCTCCCCTGGCACATGCAGCAGCCACGTGTCAAGACACCGTGGTCATAAGCCTGCTTGATCTTGGCGCACAATTCAGAGGCGAGGTATCATGTCTCCTTAAGTTAATTGAGGAACGCAGCTACAACATCGCCGAACGCATTCTTCGATTCGCTCTGGATACTTCATACTGCGGACTAGACTTCATGGTCACGTGTTTCGTCTGTGTCGTTCGAAAAGGCCAGGTCGACAATCTGGATTTGTTAGCGAAACTGCAACCACACATATTTGATAAGTTACGGCGAACGCCATGGCTATTATTTGAAGCAGCTGCATTCGGCGCATTCGATCTTGGCCCGACTGGCAGCCAGAATAGCTCATCGCAATCCAGCGCAATAGCAACAATGGACTATCTACAGTGCAACGGGTTCGACATAGCTTGTGTAGATGACTGTGGCAAAGGTTGTCCATTAGTCTTCGCAGCTTTGAGCGGACACATTGAGGTGATGCAGTATTTACTCGAAAGTGGAGCCAGTTTCAACAGTTTGGCCAATGGAGAATGGGTGCGATTGGTAAGAATGGCCCTCCCTGACGAGACACTCTTCGACTTCCACAGCGATGAGCGACGATCGAAATTTGGAGATGCTATTATGATCAATTTGGTACGCGACCATGTTAGCGAGCTTGCGCCTATACACGCTGCGGCCATGCGGGACGGCGATACAGGAGCAGCAATGATTCAACTTCTTCTTGGCTATGGCGCGGATCCGAATCAGCCGGGTGCAGCTTTTCCTATACAGCTTGCCTCTAGCGCAGGCACTAGAGATTCTAAGGTCGTCACAACATTACTCAGAGCTGGCGCAGACCCAAACCTCACGTCTTCGCAGGACTTCAGTTTACGCTGCTTCGGCCCTGAAAAAAACTTGCTCTGGTCTATACGATATGGAATACCAAATGCACTTCACATGTCATTGACAGGAGCCACAGTCGAGGTTTTCGAAGCCTTGTACAAGGCTGACGGACGACTTCTCCCATCATCATATGCCATGAAACACTGTACTTGCGGCACCAAAGTCGCCGCGGAGGGTCGAACTTTGCCCAATACTGTAACACTCGTTGTTGGTGAAGATATAGATGCGATACACACTCCCTTCGAGAAGAGAAATAGTGGGTATGCAGTATTCTGTGTCGAGAAAGAATTGAGAGGCGGGTATACCACCATCAACAATTCAACGAATCGGGAAGCTTCGAGGGAGGTATGGACCTATAAAGAGACGACGAATTATCACGACGAATTGAACAGAAACTGTCCGTACAGCTACGACATCTGGTGGAATCCTTTCTTCCACAATGGAAACGGTGAACTTCTGTCAAAAGCCTTGGAGCTACTGTCACGGCCTCCAGAGTCACAATGGATCACGAGTACTTGCTTCTCTAGGATCCTTGACGTTCTTCCATGGACTGTTGTCACTCAACATATAGAAGCTGGCAGGATTCCAGAATATCGCATCCATTCGGAAGATTTCTTACGAAGAGCTATCTACGCACACGACAAGCACTGGGTTGACATCTTAATCAAAAGCGGAAGGCTACCACCAGAGATCATGCAAGTTGGCTACGTCATGGCGGCCCATCATTCTGAGTACGACTTGGTAGAATCCTTCATCGAGGGTGGCTACTGGCCAGCCAGTAGGATTCAATTGTCTCCGGAATGGGGGTTCCAAACAGACAAAGGCTGCGACGCTTGTGCATACTGTAGTCCCCTGAGTTATGCCTTGAGTACGCAAAATCATAAGCTCATCGCCATGTTTTGCGATTTTCTTACAACTGTACCGATTGGTGGGCGCAGTTCCAAATACTTAACACATCTCGCCCAAGCGTACGGAGAGGCCATTCGATATGGAGATACAGCCACCGCCAAATTACTTCTGGTTGAGGGAAAGGTCAGCAACGTGATGTACATGAGTACTGTTCCTGATTTCAGAGAAAAAGAATTGGTCTACTTTGTTTCGTCTGTACAGCTGGCGGTCGCATTCAAGCAGTACGACACAGTGCAATGGCTCCTCGCCGAAGGAGCAGACCCAAGCATACCAGACGACGAGAGACGAGACATCTCGGAGCCATACCACTCAGCCCTACAGTGTGCAACAATGCGCGGTAATACTATATTGGTTGAGACCTTGATCAAGAAGGGTGTGAATGTGAATGACATGCCTATTCCTACAGGCGGGGCCACAGCAATTCAGTTCGCGACTATATCGGGTAACTTCGGAATGATTAATATGTTACTTAGAGCTGGCGCAGATATTAATAGATGCCCTCCTTCTTGGGAGGGGCGATCTGCTATTGAGGGAGCCGCAGAATCAGGTCGCTTAGATGTAGTCTGTTTTCTTCTTGAAGCTGGCGCAGACATTCAAGGACGTACAAACATTAACTACTGGAGAACTGTATATCGAGCATATGCGCATCGTCATTTTGTACTGGTTGACGTAGTTCAAGAGTGGAAGCAAAACAAGTATGGTCTGGACGACTGTGAGAGTACTGGGAATATCATCAATGGCATGGACAAGAAGGGTCTGGAGAGACTCGGAGAACCCAGATCGCAGAGGCCTAAGGGTTTCAAATCCTGTAAAATGTGTCAGGAAGCTCACTTTCCGCACATGGCGAGGGGGGTTGCTTCGTATGCGCCATCGGTAACGCCTCTAGACAGAAGCGCCATCATGCTAAGGTACCCCAGGATTAGTAGTGCAGTACGGAGTCTTCTATTTTAGTTCAGGGTAAGTGTTATATGTACTATTTCTACTGGGTTCCTTTATTTGTGCTAGTACTTTCGATTAGAACGATTTACACATTACTATCATCTACAAATCGGTCCCAAACTATGATAGGAAGAAATCCGTAATTATCAGGTCGCTGCCTTAAAACATTGAGAGTTGCGCGAAAGCACCAACCTAGCTACCGCATCTAGGATGCAAAGGATGTAACCTGAATGTGAAACAGATAATGATGGTGGATTTAGTAACAGGAAAACCACGAGACTGTAACCCACCATGAAATTTAGGCAAACAATAGGGTTGTATAAGTTGACTAACATTGCGGCATAGATCTTTGAGCTTCAGCTGTGTACATTACGCAGACGAATATTGGTTTCGGTTGCCTTTTTATCCAACCAATCACGAAGGTTTCCCACCGTAGCAAGCGTATGTCATGATATGGGACCAGCAGTTCCGTTTGGATTTGTTAAAGTTTGCCTTTTTTGCGATATGGTTCCTGGCGATGATTGGCTGGTGACCCCCGAGGATGCCTTCTCCGCCTACTTTGACGTCTCCTCAGCAGAACCCCGTGCAGACGTTCCTGTAGGCGGCCTCCAGCCACTCCGCTTCCCCGCATCCAAAACGGTGCGTGTCGCACTGTGTTCAGCATGGGAAATTCCGTGTCATGACCATGTCGCTCCAATGAACCAGACACGAATTACAGCTTGCTCACCTCTCGTTCTTCTCGCTCACGTGACCCATGATAACTATCATATCTGGAAGTACAATTCTAGTAATGCAATTTGAATCAACAGAAACGACAAATATTATTATATGAAACTGCTCACTGGAACAAAATCATTCAATCAATATATTTCCATCGAGTCGAAATCTCCAGTAGTTATGTTGTCGAAGGCATGCTTGTCAAATTTGCCTGTCGAGGCAGTCCACCCAGTTCAAGCGTCACTGGGGTATGCCTCACAGCTTGCCTTACGTCTTCTCAACTTCCACAGATTCGAAACAAAAATCATCGATCCCAGCAAGCCCATAACGCTAATACCCGGAGAAGAGATAGTCGGATCAAAACACGCGATATTGAGGACGTTCTCCAGAGTGAACTGTGGCCGAGCTACACAGGCCAAATGCTAATCCCTTACAATCTGCAATGATTCCTTAATACCAGCGTCAGGAAGGATGACCTCCGGAGCAGTGCGACGATGCTTCGACCCAGTACTCAAGCCGGCATCGGGGAGTATCACTTCTGGAGCAGCGCGACGATCCTTAGACTCCGTAAACAAGCCAGCATCGGGTAGGATCAGCTCTGGTGCAGTACGTTGGACACGAGCACCATCAGCATTGGATAGCATGAACTCTGAAGAGGCGCGAGTATTGATATTGTCTGTTGTCTATAAGCGCATGTAAGACGACATGTGGTTTCTTGTAGCAAAATACCAATTGGAGAGGCAGTAGCGCTGCTCTGAAGCAGCCCTAATACCACAAACAGTATGTATGATTGCATCTTGCCGAATGTCTTAGGCGTGAACAAGAACCGACAAGTGAAGGGGGCTAAATCTAGAGGATAGGTGCACACTATTGAGTTTGAATGATAGAGAAAAGAATTGAGATGTTACAGTAGAGGAAGATTCGGGCCTATTTGTAGTGGTTCTTAATTTTTAGACGACGCCCATCGTTGCGCAACTAGATTAGCTTACCGGTTTATGCCTGCCGTACGTAGTTGCCACCCTCGTAGGGACCAAATTAATAAGTGATTGAGCGCCTGCTCTGCATGAAGCGCGATGAGGGCGGGGCAAACAGGCATCGTCCTGATCTTGAGGGTTCTTCGTGAGAGTCGAGAGGCTCGGCATGCAGCTTCGTAACGAATCACCAGCATTCAATGACAGAAAAGGAAGCTAATAAAGTGACAGCTGCCTTCAGTATGCTTCGCCACCGGTTTCGATCAGTGGTGGACAGTTTGTCGATTCTCCGCGGCACTCGATGGCCGGGGAATTTAAGTCATAATTCACCATTCAAAATCCATATTTCACCATCGTGCTTTCCCTCCAACTATCGAATAATTTTTTTGCTAATCATACGTCTTATCATGGAGAAATTTTACAAGAAGGCTTCTATGGATTCCTCTACGGATTCCTCTGAGTCTTATCAGCCCCTCTTGAACGACCTAAGTGCCAACCGCAGCAAACAATCACCGCTTTTTCGTCGATTCCAACTTGGTTTCAATATTCTCGCATCGATATACATTCTCATCACACTGCCTCTGTTGGTATACCAGAGTATCTGGCGCATACCAAAGCCTTACTGTAATTTGCGATCTCGAAGCCAGCTTGCGAAACGTCATCATTTTAACAAACGCATAGCTCCTGCCAACAATGCCATCGCATACGAACTTCACCCACTCTTATTCCATGAGTTTGATGAAAGATATCTCGGCAAGCCAGAAGACATAGACACCCATTGGCACCATCTTTTACAACGTAGGTTATGCATGGAAGTTATAATCTGGAAGCGCTGCTAAACCGGGTAGCATCAAATATCAGAGCCAGCAAAGAGGATCTGATGCAAGCACATACGGACTTCAGCGATGACCTGGTAGAACTCTCTGATGGGGGTCATCCCGCCGTTCTGGCTACATACCATGAGCTCCATTGCCTAGTGAGTGCTCGGCATTGCACCCATGCGTCATAACAGGGTCGCAGATTAATTAATGTCTTCTGCAGGACGGACTCCGAAAGAACATGCACAAGGATTATTATTTTCCAAATATGACTGAAGAGCAGGAGGCTTTCAACACCTACCATCAAGGTAGATGCCCAACCATTGAAACATGCGCAAAGCTAATTTCGGCTATAGTGCACTGCATCGAGTCGCTGCGACGCACGCTTATGTGCAAGGCAGATTCTTCTATGTATGCAGGTTATTGGATTGCAGCAGACGGATCTTGGCCAAGTAAAGAGTTAAGGTCCAACTCCCAGCAGGTGTGCACTAGTTGGGAGAAGCTGGACAAATGGGCTCGTGAACGCATGTTACCCAAAGGGGAGTATTTCGTCAAGCCAGGGCCGTTTGACAACAAGAGCTAGGGTTGTTCGCCTTGTTCGCCTACAGACCTGAATAGGGAAACGCCCTGTCGTGTATCTAAGTTTTCGCGCCACACACCATGCCCCCGCTCTAAACCAATGCATTGACATATTGTTATCGTAGACTTTCACATTAACCATAACCCTAATTCAAAAGGCAGCTATATAAGCGTATGCCTTTTTCTGCAGCCAAGAGGGCCTGGCTGCACATATGTGATCTTCGGCTTCCGATGTCTGCCCTCTCACATGTGAGTTTCGGTCTCCGGTCTCTGCCTGTGGGGTGAGACAGTGGGGTGGGTGGGTGGCCAAGGTCTCCATGCCTGGGTCGTAATGCTACACTGTGGCACAAGGTTCATACAAGCGCTACATGGGCCTCATACCTTCCACAAGTAGAATCTGCACGCACACTGATCTCTGGCTAATTTCTGGTCGCACAGATAACATGCATGGGAAAAGATGTACTTCTTTTGGGCGATTGGTCCGACAAGGTTTCTTCAGTTCGGGGAAGACTCATGTCGAGTTGTCGAAACCTTATGGAGATGATCTGCGGCCTGCCCACGCCGTCCAGACCCTAGTAACTATCCCCGTTGCCAAGCGACCCTCACTCAATTTTCCTTGTAAACAGTACTTGACGACGCATTATTCGTAATTTCTCTACTCTCTATTGTCGTATCTTCTGAACACCAGCCAGAAGAGTGCAGCACTGAGCCCCATTACGCCTGACAAGCAACTATACAATGTGACAAGCCACGGGTCTCGAGATGCCGGTCCTAGTGCTGTACAGAGTGCAGAGCCTAGCGCTACGGTCAGTTGATTCAGTGCCTGAATAACTGCCTTCATGTTTTGAGGAGATAGAGCATATGCGTATTCTGTCATTGAAACATATGCGAAAATCTCTGCAGCGCCTAGAAGAACATGAATTGGCGCCTGAAGCCAAACATTGACTTCATTAGGCCGTAAATGATATGCTCCTGAACAATCCAGAGGTCGAGAGTAGCAAGGTCCGCGGGAATAAATCAGTTTCTGCAAGCCAGCAGCGTATGCCATGGCCATTGCGGTAAGAACGAATCCTACCGTAATGCGCCGTATAGGACCGAATGAAAGCCTGTAACGTCTGAGTAAGGCTTGTAGACTCTGGATGAGAGGACTCAGAACAACAACGGCAGCGACGTTAAGAAACACTATTGTGTCGTTGGAAACCCCAACTCGTTCCATCTGACCAGCTTGAGAGACGATGTTGCTGAAGAGCTGGTTGTAGCAGAGCCAAAAAACAACAAAAGCGATCATGACCTGGCATGCGTTTAACCCGCTGCGAAGCTCGTCTACAAAGACCGAGTCGCAATGGTGAGCTTGAACGGCAGCAGAAAGACGAAACCTATTCTGACAAGCGATATACACCACTCGCACGGTTTCGGGAAGAACGTTCTTTTGAAGTCGGGGTCTGTTAAGACGCGAGCTCCATAGGAGTAGAGGTATGATACTGATAGCCAAAATGCCAGTTGGCATCAAGTAAGCGGACCAAAAGCTGACCCTCTCCATCATGGTTGTTCCTATAATTGAAAGAGAAGCCAGGTTAGTTGCCCAGAAATAAATGTTGAAGACGAATTGAATGCTGATGCTGCGATCTTGTATCACGGGTTTTCCCTTGGGGTTTTTCTGGACGATCATCCCATTATCTGGGATTTGATCACCAATGAAAACAAACATGACAGCAGACAATCCGCCCTGACCAAGGCCTACGAGCACCATAGAGGCTATCAAACCCCCAAGGCTAGCTCCATGCCGAAAGGAAGCTGGAATAGCTGTGACCACTAAAATAGTATAGCCTGAGAGTAGAAGCCCGAGACTGAGTATCATCGTTCTGTATCGGCCAAGCCATCCGTCTGAAAGAATTCCCAGTGGGAGTGGTGTGAGGAACACGAAAGCCGAGAAAATGCTCGTGATAGTCGTAGCTTTTACTTGGCCTAAGCCTAGAGCACCAGGAAGTTGCGAGTTCCCGGGTGTGTTCTGAATATAGTTTTCTGGTCGAATTAGATGGTATCATATATCAGGCCTGTCAAACGTACGAAAAGTAGTTGATACGCCATATCTAGCAAACGCCGCTGCGGAGCCAATAAACACCAGCAGCCAGGCAGTAATGGGTATATCCGTCATGACATGAGGTAAATCTTTAATCTCATCTTCTGTCGGTGGTCGCGGTATAAATTCATCCATCATTTGGTGGCATGTAGATGACGCTAAGGCATGGGAGAAATCTTGTTCAGAAGCTGCTTTCTCGCAAATTTCTCCGCGGGGAGAAGACAGAGGAGCAGCGAAATTTTCCTCGGCTATCATGATCTCTATAACAAAGTATGAATTGAACCGTAGTATGACCGGAAAAGGTCTTGTTGCAGTTAAACGGTCACCCAACGTGAATTGTGAGTGAGAATAGCGGTATGATGGAGACTAAGAAAGCCCGTGATGGGCTTTTCAAGCATTCACATGTTTATACTTAGCTTGGGTTTCATTATTTGCCCGGTTGGTTCGTGCATACCCGAGAAAAGAGACAGGTTACCCCGATTGTAACTCTCTGGCGAATCGAGCGCGTTTGCGTCGAGGGGTGATGGTTCCTCATGAAGATGGTGTCACTAAGTTGCCTTTCCGGATTGTGCTCGATCATCACGCACATACATTGCGACGTTGATCATCGACGTAACGTGACATCGCAAGTAATTGGCTGGAATTTGCTGCATGCAATGGAAAACTTATGCTGCTGCGCCGCTGGCCATTAATTAATGGGACAGCAGGACGTTCTACACAGGGAATCTGTTATCGGCTAATCCGAGGGTACAGTTAGTCGTGGGCACGAATCATT
Organism: Paraconiothyrium sp. Pb-2020; assembly: GCA_022419385.1. Lineage (NCBI taxonomy): Eukaryota > Fungi > Ascomycota > Dothideomycetes > Pleosporales > Didymosphaeriaceae > Paraconiothyrium > Paraconiothyrium sp. Pb-2020. The sequence continues at coordinate 2,296,888 of JAJUBI010000008.1, forward strand.
CAATAAAGACAGTGGGGCCGCAATGAAATAGAATTCCAGACGTCTGGCACACTTCGTTTATGGCTTATCTGCCAAGAGCATCCAGCGGTGCCAATGGCTGGGCATTGCGGCGTAAGCCTTGTAAGCCCGAAACGCCCCATCGGCCATTAGAAGTTCCCGTCTGCCTAGTTAGCGATTCGTATTGACTTCCCTGCAAGCTGTCTGCGTGACCACTTGAAAGGCGATATGGATGAAGGAACCGTTACTCTTCTGAAGAGGGCAAGCGGAACACGAAAAATGGCTAGCGCCGTAATGGAGATGAAGGGCGGGGCAGTTGGCAGTTTGCCTTCTTACAGTCACGTGCCTGTTGCTCCGCCTCTGGGAGTTGTGGGCATCTATCTGTTCTGACAGCCAGCAGTTCCATTGTACGTCTCACCGACAGGCAGATATTAACTACCCCAAACAACCATGACAATCGAAGGCAAAGCTCCGTTCGTTGTCGAGGGTATCGAGACCCCGTGCGAGACGTGGTACAAAGTCTTTGGCGACCTGGAAGATTCTACCAAAACACCATTGATTGTTCTGCACGGAGGACCAGCAGCTGGTCATGAATACTTGCTTTCATTACACACTCTATCGGACCTGGTTATTTTTTACGACCAACTGGGCTGTGGTAATTCTACTCCGTTACCAGAGAAAGACGGAGACAAAGGATTCTGGGTCCCCGAACTGTTCTGCAAGGAGCTCAGCAATCTCATTGAATACCTCGGCTTAGCAGACCGCCCCTTGAACATCCTTGGACATTCATGGGGTGGTATGTTGGCGACTGAATGGGCATCTGAACCATCGCGCGCAGGAAACCTACGGCGACTGATACTATACGGTGTGCCCGCGAGTATGGAGGGCCATGTCCAAGGGTTAGTCAAGGTACGGGAAGGCCTTCCCCAAGATGTGCAAGAAGCCTTGGAGCATGCACTGGAGGACAAAGAATACACCAGCCCTGAGTACCAGAATGCCATGCTTGTCTTCGCCCAGAACCATTTAAGTCTTAGCAAGCCGTTTCCGATCGAGGAGATAGCCCCAGCACTGTCTCGAATGGCTACATCTGAGATGCACCACACTATGTGAGTGTTCGAGATATTGAGAAAAGTTGTATGAATCAGATTTTAAGTATAATATCAGGTTCGTGCCCTCGACACTCGATCCATCAGGCTCGCTAGAGAACTGGACAATTATACCTCGCCTTCACCAGATCAACGCGTCGACACTTCTAGTAAGAGGATCAGAAGAGTATGTGCAAGAAGCCGCAATGCAGCCTTTCTTTGATCGTATACCCAAGATTAAATGGGTCACGTTTCAAAACGCCGCACACTTTTCCCATGTCGAACAGAAGGAGAAGTTCTTCAGTCAGGTCAAATATTTCCTCGAAACGTAATGCGTCTGTCACCTATCTGCGTGGAGAATATCTGCGTCAGTATGCAGGTTGTTCCGGTGGTCTCTTCTAGGTTTCTATATAATAGTTGCAGGCATTGTGTTACACTATAAATGAGACACAGGCTCCAACGTACCCACGTCAAAACCCCGTATCCAACGTTCCAGCTCACGTGGGGATTGCAGTTCTTACGACACGTCGCAAGACTATGAGCCTGATGTACAACAGCAATAGTGCATAGACGGCTTGGTAACTCCAGTCGTCATATCACAGAAAATGCAGCGAATACGGCTGGAAAGAAGCCCGATGATAATCTTCTACCCATACAGAAGTTGCGGAGGGTCGTAGTATGCTGACCACCATGACCCTCGTTTCTTGTGCGCCCACCCTCCAAAAAGGGTGGTACGCAGGGCTCGTTATCTCCACCAGTCAAGTTGTCAACAACCCATCACTCACCATGCATAGCCGGGGGTTAGATCCCGCTCCTCTCTCCGGCAGCGCGGGTCAACTGAATCCGTGCCAAATCCGTGCCGGATCCTCGCGAGCGATTTTCCTCCCGTGTCCAATAACACGAGCGAATTAGAACAGGGGCTTCATTCCTTCAAAATGCGGCCTGCAGCGCATGTAACAAATGAAGTACTGCGTTTGCCTTCTGTCTGACCTGACTTCTGAGTTGAGCGACTGAAAAAGGGGCCCGCATCTGCGAACCTCTGATCTGCCCGCCACATCCATTTTTCCACACTATATCACCTGTAGCGTGATGCGCTTAGGTTGGCGCAGATCTCACTCACCCTCTCGTGCTGATTACGAGCCGTGCCCAAGGCACGCCATTTCAGTCTAGGCTACAAACCACTTCACCAAACCTTTACTTTGCTTACAATATGGACGTCGTAACACTCAATATCGAGCCTGGACATCTCTGGTCCGCTGGCATCGTATGGCCCATCGTCTGCACTGTTGTTGTCGGCGCCCGCTTTGCGACTAGACGAGCTTACAGCCGACTTGGTTGGGACGACTGGCTTTCACTACCAGCTTTGGTGGGGCACAAGCCGAACATACTACCACATATCGTGCTGACACAATTGCGTCGTAGATTTGTCTGTACGGTCTATCAGCCGCTGTTATCTATGGAGTCGCGACAAAGTCTTTGGGTTATCCGGACGAGAATTACAACTTCAACTACGTCGAGTATCAGAGCCGCACGCTAACCATCAATCGAAAGGTAAATACCCAAAGGCTCTGGTTACTCATAGAGGCTAACTGCATTACTAGATCTATTGGTCCAGCGGCGTCGTTCTTGCCGCAACCCTTGGGTTCATCAAGCTCAGCTGTCTTGCGTTCTATCATAGAGCCTTCAGAACGGGTGTCCACAGAGTAGCAGAGGCCATCTTATGGTCGCTCATGGTAATCACGGTCATATGGGGCATCTCCTTCACCGTGGCGAATCTCTTGTTTTGCGGAAATCTGTCACATCTGGAGTGGTTGTGGAGCCGAGGTGGCGACTACCTCAAATGCACAACTGACACGTACATGCTGCAACAGTCTTTTGCTATATCAGACGTGGTGACTGATGCGCTTATCGTGTTGTATCCTTTGCCTTTTGTAGGCACTCCCGCCTCCAATCCATATCATTACCGCTGACTTGAAGTATAGGTCGCGCGATTGCAGATAAGCCTTGCTCGGAAGGTCGCCATAGCGTTTGTGTTCCTACTCGGTTCAGCGTAAGATCCCCAATACTTCATGGAATGGGAAACTCTCGCTGACATTCCAAGTACTATTGCGATGTCTGCTGTGCGACTGGAGGTTCTGCTACAAGCGGTGAAGGTTACCAAAGAATTGGGTGAGCATTAAGTTTGTTGGACTGTCTCATACATTTGCTAAATCTTCATAGTTGTGGGCAATCCAGACGTCGGACCAGGAAGTAGGTGTCGCAATAGTTTCTGGTAATGCATGTTCCAGGTGTTGATATATCTTCACAGACATTCTTACAGCCACTACATACTTCATGATTATGGAGGCCGGGTTTGGGCTTTGCGCCATATGCCTCCCCACACTATCGAGCAGTACGAAAATTCCCGGCGTGCAAACTTTCTTCCAAAACGTATCGAAGATCTTCTCGGTCCGCAGTAACTCAAGTGTCACCTCAGGAGGGTCACGGGATAAAAACCACGCAGTACGAGAGAAGCCATCTCGAAGCTTGGAACGTGCTTATTCGAATGAGATTAAAGTACAAACCGCGTAAATGCTTGCTATATAATTAAGCACATCAACTAGAATAAACATACCTTACTCGCTACTCAGTTCTTTAATTAATAGGAGTTAAATATCGTGTTTTTCGCAATGTTAAATGTAAGCACTTTCATGTCAATTCTTCAACACTTTCACATATGTACCACAGCGCTTATACTACAAGAGTAATATTTGCGGACATTGTAGTATGCGACGTCGCTACACAACCATGGAACAGACCGTAGATTTCTGGGAGATTTCCTCCACATTACCTTACGAAAAGCACCCGTGATCGGTGCAGATTTGCGCCTCCTTAATACCCCCTGTATCAGGATCCATAGTAGAGTGATAAAACAACACCTGTCTTCAGCCTCGTCAAGGCACGGTAGAACCTTCCAGGGGGATTTCCGCCTGGTCACTCAACTCTCACGTGCGGTTCTCTATGTATTACTAGTCTACATCCTGACCTATCACACTTCTATCACCAGCCCAGACAGAATCTCACAGCTTGCCCAGCGAGGTCCAATTGTTGGCCGTGTCGGTCAAGGGCAAACTTCTCTTCACGAGTGTTGGAAAGGTGAAAGCGAGTCTCGTTTTCTAAACATCTCACACACTGTGTTGATTGGTAAGAATGGCAGTGGTGCATCGAATTCGATATCGCGCGCCCGCGACATGAACTCTGGTGCAGATTCATTCCTAAGCCTATCCACAATATTCTATCAACGCGACCAAGCGTAATATCATGCCATGGTAGTTCTGAAAATTCCTGCCCCCTGCCAAAGTATGATGCATAGGCTGCGTAACGTATGCAGCACTGCACATACAACACATTCTCAGCCCACTATGTCAACGTTCTGGTACCGCTTAGTTAGTTTCCCTTATATACATCCACTGAGTCAAACCCACCCAGACACAGGGAAGAGTAATTGAATATTACCAAACCACCAGTCTATCATTGAAAGCATGTACTCAGGGCGTCTGCTAAGCTAAGCCTAGACACAGTCTCCACGTTCAATAACTTGTACTCACTTACTTATTACTAGACACATTAATCACTCGAGAACATGTCGAGGATGTGCTAGATCAGGTTGTTCAGAGCATCAAAGTACCCAAGACTTGCACCTGAACTTCATGCTCTGTTATCGCCTGCTTATTTCGTGGTACAGTGGTGTAAACCAAACATTCAAACGCCTTATTTCTCGGCAATTGTGTTTTCTCAAATGACTCCATGTCACAAGATGCATCACCAGATCCTCTATTCTAGTTTGAGATTTGTATCCGATTTGAGTCTTGAGCACCTTATACTTACAAGAATGGGATAACTGCTGGGGGTGACTCACCGCGATTAATAATCATGTCTGGTGCTTAGACAATCTGGACCCGGAGGTTTACATCCAATTAGGCACAGTTACAAACCTGTGCTTCAGCTTCACTATTGCCTTTATCTTGTCCAGACCAGCCGCGATCACAATCAAGGGCAAGGCTACCCTTTGGTACGTGGCTACCTTTGTCTTATTTTCTGCCCATATTGCAAACTCTCGCAGCGTCGAGTCTTCCATCCCTAAGCAGTATGATCCATTAATGTAGCCGACTATGCGGATGTGAGTATTCGCAAGATACGTATGGCAATGCGCGATCGCTTATGATATCACGTTCCAGCAACGATCCTAGAAGCTTCCGGGCGACATTGGCAAAACGTGCCACCAACGATCCAGGAACGATTGCACAGATCCTAAAATCAAATAACGACTATTTATACAAACATTGCCTAAGAGCAGGTCATGCAGTACAGAACGAGAAGGATCTGGCGGCGCGTACAGTGTGGCCCTAATAAGGTATTCTCCAGGTAGCTCTATGCTTAAGGAATATGCATGTTAAGTAGTTTAAAATGAATCACATGCGTGGCGCTGTACCCGCGTAAATCAATTCTTTAGATCTGCTAGTGAAGTGGTCCATGATTCCGGTGATCCAAGATCTGCCGGAAAACGCGTGGGCGCACCATGCCTAATATGGCACTAGCTTCAGCGGCCCCACCCGAGCCGCCAACAAACTGCGCCGCCAGTCTGCCACCTCGCTCACAACACCACCACCTCCTCATCGCTAACAAAGAATAGGCATTGTCTTGGCGGGTCGAATGCAGCGCACGATGGACAAGGGCCCTCCGTATCTTCCCACACTTTCGCGCTCTTCTTGTCCACGGCCTGCGTCCAGAAGCAGATTTGCGGAGCACCGCTATTCCTCTGTGCATTCTTCTTGCGAATGGTTGCGGTCGCTTTGCTTCGCAACTGCGCTTTCGTGGACTCGTCAAGCGCCGCGGCATCGATTGACGCCAAATCGCCAATTCGACCTATGTTGACTGTGCGTGGTCCAACGCGGGGACGCTTTGAGGCGCGCCGGCGTTCTCGCGATTCAGCGTCAAATCCCTCGTCATAAAGACCTTGGGATTCCTGCGACCCTTGCCTTGTGTCTTGGTAGTCATTGCTGGCGCCAGCAAGGTCCAGTAGGTCCTCTCCTGTGCTGCGTCGCGCGGGTGCTGGTCGAATATTATAGGCGTTCGCAGCATATGGCTTCGCCGGCGGCCGCGCTGCAGACTTATCTGGACTTGTGTCTGGGCTCGGGATCGGCTTTGGCGGCGCCCAGGATGGAGGTATCCCAAGCTGAAGAGACGGTCGCGCCGGCACCTGGGCATTTTGGGCCAGTTGCGTTCGAAGGAATCTTCCCAGGTCATCCATTAGTTCACCCAACCTCTCTTCATGTGCTGCCTTGAGCTGCGAGATGACTGAAGCTGGGTTGTCCACGGCTAGCTCGTCCTTGAGGAAGTTTCGCAACTCCTCCATCATCGTCCCTGCATCGGTGTTGAACATTGAGTGGAATTCTTCCGAGAATTGTCGGGGTAATGCCTTCGCGATCGCGCCGTGGAACTCTTGCGAGCGGATACTCTCATTCATGCCGTCCTTTACAGCTTGCGCAAAGCGGCCAGCCTCTAGCCCGCTCATCTGCTGGGCGTGTTCCTGCAAAGTTCTCCGAACGTCCTGGAGACGCTCCTGGGTGCTTGTGAGCAACGTTGCCGTTTCGTTTTCTGTTTTCTGTTGTAAGTCACCAACAGCCGCCTCTAGATTAACCTTGTCCCTAGTCGCGTCCTTTAGTTGTCGCTGTAAGTCTTCCACGCGCGTCTCTAGATGAACCTTCTCGGTGGCCCATGTTTCTTTGGCTCGCTTCAAAAGTTCTGCATCATCGCGACACCTATCTCGGTCTTCTTCTGCCTCCTGTTTGCGCTCTAGCAGGTCATTCAGCTCTTGTGTCTGTCGTCCTCGAACCAACTTTGATGTGTCCAACTCAGTACGGATTTCATCGCGCTCCCCTTCTGCTTTTTGTTGGAGGTGTCGGAGCTCAATGATCTCGTGTGCTTGTTGTTCTTGGGCCAATTTTGATGTGTCTAGCTTGGTACGGGTTTCATCGCGCTCCCCTTCTGCTTTTTGTCGGAGGTCTCGGAGCTCAATGAGCTCGTGTGCTTGTTGTTCTTGGGCCAGCTTCAGCGTGTCCACCTTGGTACACAATTCATTGCGCTCTCCGTCAGCCTCCAGTTTCTCCTTTCGAAGATCATCAATCTCTCTTGCCTGACGTTCTTGGGCCAGCCTCAATGTCATCAAATCGTTCCGCAGTTGTTCACGCGTTTCCTCTACTTTGCTTTTCTCATCCTGGAGAGTCTTGGTCTGTTCCGCGTAAACCTTGTTCGCCTGCTTCATGCTGTCTGCCTTGGCACGCAATTCGTTGCGCTCCTCTTCCATCTTCTTATTCCCATGTTGCAGCTCTTGATTCTCCTTCTGCCACACATCTTTCAATGCCTTGGTCTCCTTGAGTAGCGTACCCAGCGTACCAGCACGCTTGCCCAGCGTCTCACTGATTGCGGCTTCCGGAAGGCTGCGTTGCTTAAGTGATTCGGTAAAGTTTTCCAGTTCGATGACCAGTCTCAAGGTAGTGTCGATGTAGGCGTCCATTTTGAGTGCGATTATGTTGTGTAGGGCAGGTGCGATGCGCAAAGAGCCGGTCGAGTCGGAAAATACACAGCAATACTTTACCAGAGGATAGCCGTCGCGATATTGCACACTGAACGGCGTGAGAGTGGCGAAAATCTCGTGTGCGTTGCGTTGAGGCGCGTCAAGATGCGCCAGGAAAGAGCGACCGGCCATCCTCTCACACCTCGCACCACAATCCATTCCTACACGCCCGTTCACCCTGCGGGAGTTTTTTCACTAATATTGCAGCCACTGGAATTACTGCGCTGTCGTTCTGCAACGTTCTAAGAACGTTCCCATCATCAAGCGACGAACGTTTCCGAAGCGTTGTGACTGTGAAGCCATCGACAATGTTCGCCGACCGCGCAAAGGCGAATATGAAGGCTTGCTGGGACCTAGTCAATATATTGCAGAACGAACCAGCGACGGCCGAGGTCGACGAAGAACTTTTCGCAGACACGTCAAACCTGCTCATACGAGGGCAGAATGCTCTGCAACGAGATACGTCTACGCTACAGTCAAGGACTGACAAGTTGACGGACCGCTTCAAGGCCATCAATGACAGAATTGCGCGCCTGAAAACACTGGACCCGGGCCTTACCAATCGTAGTGGATTTCAGAAGATAACCGACGCCCTAGACCAACAGCTCGAAGAACTTCATAGACATGTCGATGGGAATGCCGTCATAGAACATCAAGCACAGCGTGATGTGTATGTGACTGGTGACGAAGGCGAACAGATCCACCTAGCTGCCTTTGCTAGCCCAACCGATGAGGCCGGCACGACCTGGAAGGTCAAGGACCTTGTCCAAGCCCTCATCACAGCAGAGAAAGAAGTGTACGACTTGAAAGAAGCAAAGACCCGCGCGGAGTCTGTTGCGGATAGTTTGCGAAACACAGATTACGAGAACGAGCGGAATGTTCTGCTTGCAGCAAATGCCAAGCTGCGGGAGGAGATGAAGTTGCTCCGTGAAGAAAATGAGCGTCAGAAGGCCACACTCAATGGCTATAACGATTTTTCTGACGATCGAGACTGTGGAAGAGCGCTGGACTCGTTCGAGTACACGGAATTAATGGATTGCTTCCGCGCTGCGTGTAAGGCAGCGAAGGATCAAAGCGACCTACCCGAAGAAAAACTCTCGTCCATGCTCCGGGCGCTCCAATTGCCAAGTTACCAACAGCCTCTCAACGAGCCAACTAACTATCGGATGGCAGACCTCCTCAACGATGTTCCCGTCTTCGACCCAGCAGGGCCGATCGACCGACTACAAGTCCTACGTTGTGTCAGTCTATTCTTCGAGGATTCGAATGCCCCAGATGAAAAGATCGACGACATTTGCACCCTACAGTCCCAAGTTCTTGCGGACCAGCGCGCGCGGGGCGACGGGCTCCCAATGCTACTCCACTTCACCCGCCAAGGGCTACGTAGTTCGCGCAGGCTGCGTTTTGCCGCATTCGTGTCACTACACCAAACGCTCATAAGCCTTGTCTCCGCCACAAGCGAGCTAGACGCACTCAAGGACTTTCCGGAAGAGTTGCGACGGACCCGTAAACTCAACATGTTTGAGGATGCAGCGCTTCAACAACTAAGTAATCAGATGCAAGGGCACATTTGCGAGAGTTTACCAGACACCATTGTCAGGTATTTCGGTGAGATGGAAATAGACGACATGGTAGCTGTTCTTTTTCATTGCTTTCAATCACGTTGAGCTTCTTTAGCTGACTCTGTCACAGGATGAATGGGTAGTAGCTGAACAATCAGGAGCTTCGACGCTCACAGTTTTGCGGCAGGGACACTCCGAAATTACCTTCTTTTCTGACAGCCGGGACGGTATCGTGTCAATGTTCACGAAGCCACTATCCATTCTACTCGTTGATGGCGGCATAACCGTCTCGCACGGCAATCGAGAACTGGCTGTTATATATCGATCCGATTTGCAACGTCCGATAGATCGATACGTCTGGCGTTACTACCGCCCACAGATCGCCGCAGAGCATTTGCGTGTATTCGAGGAGGACGACCAAGCAAAGTCGTAATCACCATTCACATATGCGAGCGCTAAGGTCTAAGAACGTTTCCAAAGCGTTTCTGGGGCGTTTCTCCGATATTTGTGGCAATCCACCCTCAACGTTCCTACATTGTTTCTCTCACTTGGGCGGCGGCCGGTTGGAAGCCGGCTGTAGGTAAGAGAGCGCTGGAGGAAGGTAAAAGTAAGAGAGGAGGACTTGTAAGTAGTTTTCATAGTCAACATAAGGCGCTGTACCCTCCTCTACTTCTATGCTCGCTTGTTCTTCCACAAGCTCCCATCGCAAAATACATTCACGGAGACTCCAAAATGAACGCATTCTTCCGCGGCCTTGTGCGTGTGTTTGCGGAGGCGGTTGGCGAACAGATTGCCAACGGCCAACAGCAGCAAATTCCTCATCTCAACAACCCCGGTCTACAAGTGCCCATTCAGATGGCACCCAACCCGCCGCCAGTTCCACCCGCTCCACTCCATCGCCGACATCGCCATAATCAAGATCACCGAGGGTCGCGCGCCCGTCGTGGCAACCGCCGCAGTCGACTCCGTCGCTCACCTTCTCTCCCTCTGCCCCGCGACGAGCCCTCGTCCTCAGACGACTCGTCCTCCACTTCGTCAAGCACCACGTCCGACTCTTCTTCAATCAGTACCAGGTCCTCACGTCGAGTGATACAAGATACGCCCGATCCAGCACCTGCGCCTGCGCCTTATGAAGCTCTTATCATCCATCCGGATAACGCCGCCCGCGGGCACCTCCGCCCTCTTCAATCTTCCAAAGCACGAAAACGCCAGTGGGCGGATGTTTACGAAGAGAACGACAACGCTAACCATCGACTTCCCGCTCTGGGCCTCGGCAACCGCCGAAGGTATCGCACCCTCGGCCAGGAAGGCTATCTGAAGCACTTTGAAGATGGCGACCATAATGAGAGGGACGGCGGCACAGGCGACAATCTCCGGAATCTGATCCTCGAGCTGGTCTACATTCAGTTGCATCATATACCAGATGAAACTTATGGAGCGCTACTGAACGATATGGCACTCCAAACACAAAAGGCCGCCAGGGTCCAAGGCCGGCTCAAGACTAAAGCTCGAGGACTGCAGCACGACATTGTAACGAAGTAAGTTCACGTTCTGATAACGTTTCGCAGTAGTTTGAGACAACGCCTCAGGAACGTTTTGGAAACATGTAGTTAACGTATCTCAGTTTTGTAATGCCAGTGGAAGACGCATTCTACGAGACGAAGCTCGCTGAGGATCCACCGGTTGACATACTCGCGCTTACCAGAGAAGAACGGCTCCCGCTGCTCGTAGCCTTGTGGCCAACGACTCCGGAGGGCCAAGCCAACATGATTATCAATATGTGGGGAGATTGTGTCGGGTACTTGGACGTACACGCAGTAGTCGATCCTCCGAACCACATTTCACCTCACCAGAGGGCCGTTTGCAAGCTACTCTATCGAAAATTCCGAGCCGCATTTGTCAATGTCCTCAATGACTATATCGAGACGCGTCTTCGCTTCCGCATGGGCGGTTACCCTGCCGGCACTTCGGCACACGAGGTCGATCAAGCATACTTCCAGCGCTGGAGGTCGATGCCCACGCGGGACGGTTTCCCAGCCCTCCCAGACGTGGAGAACTTTCCGGTGCGAGCAATGGCTGATACCCGGAATAAGCGACGCAAACTGCGCACCGAGCCTGCGCTCGTGATTGAGGACTGAAGGTAACAATTTGCTTATCAGCCACCAACAACGTGCTGGCAAGGCACGGCACTTATCACTAAATAGTTTTCCACATATTGCCTGCCAGGGTCAGGGCAGTTGGATATCTAGGTTATGAAATACATTGCTTACTCCCAACGTGCCGCGAACGTGAGCTCTGATCCGTAGAAGCGTTTCCCAAACGTTTGTGCCTTGTTATCGTAAGGGCCCTCAATCTTCTTCTTCAATGTCAAGAGAAGCCAATGCGGCTTGCAGAGCATCAGCACTCTGTTCATGCGCTTCCAATCGCTTCACTAAATGCGCCCTCTCTCCCCGAGCCCTAATGAATGTCGCACCCGCCTCTCCAAGTCGCACCTTCGCAGCTGCCTCCTCCGATTCTAGTTCCACATTGGCTTGCTCAATGAGGCTCTCCATGAATGCGGCGTTGATTTTTTCATCCGTTTTCTTGTTCAGCGACGCAAGTTCCGTCTCCTGCTTCAACACCGTTGCGACAAAGTCGCGATCAAACGCCTGTTCACGTACACGCTTGTAGACCCAGGCCGGTACTCTGGTCGATGAGCTAGTGTTACCACCTGCACATGCTGCGTTGAAACCGCCGTACTCGAGGTACGACCCTGCGAGGTGCGACACTAGATGCTCTCCTATACTCGCGTGAGCCGCTTCGAACAAGTCAAGTACTATGAGGAAGCGCATTTTGAATGTCGGGGTGCTTCCATCATGAAACTCTCCAGCTGCGACAGCCTCTACGAGATTCATGATTGGGTTCGAAGAAGTATGTGCCCTGTGGTCGCTCTTGCGCGTCCGATGCTCGTACGTGTACCCCACATTCGCTGGTGTCCAGGAGACTGGATCCTCCATGCGGCCGTGGTCAATCTGTCTGAAAGCGGCCTTTGCCCACGACCTGATATTGCTCTTGTCCCTCTTCGTTTCGGCATAACGCAGATAGAAGTCGCCACGCGCGGCGAACTCGCTCTTCTTGCCTTGCACAAACGCCGAGTTGCGCGATGCGAAGCTGTCAATTCTGTCGGCATAGGCTTGGGCGGCTGGCGTCGTGTTGCTGCATCCAGCACGGATGTACTTCACGACGCGCTCGATGATGACAACCATCTGCGAGTTCGTTGGGGGGAGTCCATCATCGACAAAAAAGTGAGCGTAGATGACGGGACGATTATGGCAGTCTCTTGGGCTAGTGCCGTCGGGGTTGAGCTTGGGGGGGCGGCCCGGCATCTTGGGGCCTGTGAACATGTACTGCGCCTGGTCTGGTAACAGCGCCATCATGTCTTCATCGGCAAAGAGAACATTGCGTATGAGCTTTTCTCTGAGATCTGGGTGCATGGTCGCCATCATCTCTACGCACGGTCCGATAATCTTGGTGTACTCATCCGCAACAATCGGGCTACTGTTGAGGCGATCGGTGTTCTTGTCCAAAGCAATCATGACCCTGACGAGGCTCGACATTGAGTGTTCATGTGCTGTGAGAAGCTGCTTCCGCACAAGACCTGGATCATCTGGATCAAATCGTACCATCTTCCGTAGACGCTCATCTGATACTGGGCTCGCAGTACGCTTAGAGCCACTCATCTTTTCGTCGTATCGGGAGGCGTGTGAAGTAGTTGCGGAGTGTTCTTGAAACTTTTTTCGAGCGTTACTCGAGCCTTGCTGGAAACGTTCTGAAGCCTACGTAGAGTAGAAACAGTACGGGATACGGTATAGTTTTGAGAGCGGAGACTACTATTAGGAAGGGCAAGCCTATTGTGCGCATCTCACGGCCAGGAAAATCGGTCATGTGGAAGTGAACGATAATCGGGACGGGTAGGCCTATTGTGCGCATGTCACGGCGATGAATCAGTGTCATGTAGAAGTGAATCGTCGCCACACCAGCTTCCGTCATGGTATTTGGGGGTCCAAACTTATTGTTCACCTCGATCTTATGATTCACTTCCTGGCTTTATCTTCACCAGGGTTGCAACATTCACCCGAGCAACCAATTACCTACGTGAGGTATCCGCTTTCCAAACATACTTTCTATACTACTTACTACAATCTTCCACTTTCGAGTGACTTACTTCCATCCTCACTTTATTTTTGGTCGAATGCTACGTTCTTCGGAGCGTGACCCTTCTAGCTTAACTCATGTCTCGAAAGTGAATGACCGAGTAACCAGTATTAGTATGCACGAAGACCCTGAAATGATCAATTAATAAATCGCATCTATAGATCTATACCGCAAAGTGAAAGATTGGCCAGTCAAGGGTTGGGGCCTATTAAGACTCCAATGCACCAATTTCATATTGAAAGAGCGGCGCAGCGGGTGCGCATGACCTAGAACGTAATCGCATGCCGACATATGATAAGAGGGAATAGGTGCGATGTAGTACAATTGAGTTCCGAATGCTGCGGAAGATGTTCGCATACATTGGAGGGAGGCGCAATCGTCGCAACAACGTCTGGTCTATGTGGCTAGACTTGACTCGGTGCTGCGATGAGTTTCCGAATGCTGCGAAAGATGTTAGCATACATCGGAGGGAGGCGCAATGGCCGCAATGACATCTGGACCATGTGGCTGAACCTAACTCGGTGCTGCGATGAAGTTCCGAAGGATTGCGGGCATTGCGACAAGCTTGCGACGCATTGAGAAGCTGCGCAGATGTTTGCAGAGATTGGAGGCGGGCGCAATAGTCGCAACAACGTACAGCTATGTTGGGTGAAATTAACATGTTGCTGTGATGAGTTCCTGAAGGGTTGCAGTTATTGCAACAAGGTTCTGATGGATTGCGTGACCTGTGCCCATGTTCGGAAGCCTGGTGCAATAGTCGCAATAATGTCCAGTTATATTAGACAATACCAACTTGGTGCTGCGATAACTTTCCGAAGGGTTACTATTGCTATAATAAGCTTAGAAGCTACGCAGCTTCTTATAGTTATTAGAGGTGAGCGTAATTACCGCAATCCTATGCAATATAATAGTAGGGATCTAACCTAGTACTATAAAAGGATTCTAGGGTATTATAAAAGCTATAGAGTATTCTGTAGTGTTTAGAGATAAGCGCTATTATTGTAACCCTATATAACCTAGTACTATAAAAAAATTCTAGTATATTATAAAAGCTATAGAGTATTCTCTATAATATTTAGAAATAGGTGTAATTATTATAATACTAAAATTTTTTTTTTAAATTTTATTAATATATAAAGTAAATAGGATTATTAAGTATTAGTTATAATTTTTTATTATAATAAAATCTTTAGGGTTAGGGTTAGGGTTAGGGTTAGGGTTAGGGTTAGGGTTAGGGTTAGGGTTAGGGTTAGGGTTAGGGTTAGGGTTAGGGTTAGGGTTTGGGTTAGGGTTAGGGTTAGGGTTAGGGTTA